>CM021106.1:368030908-368630908 GCA_007115665.2 Sequoiadendron giganteum
AATTTTATTGGCATTAAGGTTTTCACGGCATTATTCTTAAACTTGGTATGTGGCATACTTTATGCATTGCAATTGAATTGGCAATGATGTTCTGATTTCCTTGGATTATTTCTCGCGTTCCTTGCATTTCTCAGAATGAAATGATGTATATTTGCCAATTTGGTGTGTGTTCAGGCCAGTTTTATTAATTGCTTTTGGGTGGTATCTGTCTAGTGTTAGGGTGTTGTGTTCGTTATTGGAGATCACTTATTTGAATCAGTTTGAGACCAGGTTTATTTGTCTAATTTATTTAATTTGCTGGGAAGCCATTTCGGGTATTTCCTAGGCGAACATTAGCTTATGACAAGATTAGTTTCAAAATATTTGTAGGTGTCAATAATATTAAAAACTAGTATATGTTGCATTAAACAAATTTCAGTTATTATAAATCTATTGAAATATGCATATTGTCCTCTTTTTATTGTTGCACTTGACAACATGGTTTCTTTGATATTTTGTTTGCTGTCTGACAAGTCTATGAATGATGAAATGCGTGCCTGCTTTTATTTTTTATTTTTTACAACATGGTTTCTTTGATAGTTAAATTCGCATGCAGTTTCACCTCTTTCTATACTGAAAAGGACTATTTGCATTATTGGTGAACTATGATTCCCTCCCACCCACCCAAGGCAGTTGATAAATGGCTAGAACCCCAGGATATAGTTAGCCAATGCTTAGCTGGACCTTACCTCCACAGCACCGTCATCGGTGGAGTGAGCCATTCCAGACAAACCTCAGCCGGTCGGGGAATTCCCCTGGTTTCAATACATCGTGGAGAAGGAAGGCTGAAGTGCATTTCTTCTTAGGCTGTTAAAGAGTGAAGTTCATAGTTTACATTTGTACCATCCTATCCGAGGTTTACCTTCTTGATATGTTTTGAGTTGCAGCTCATAAAGAACGAATGTCTTATTTCATAAGGTTGGGTGAGTTATATCCTCCCACCCACCCAGCTGCCCGCCCCTAGCCCCCCTACCCCCCTGCCCTCCAGGACCGACCCATTCGCCACAAACCCCACCGACCATGCCCTTCAGGACAACTTGATTGCCACCCACCCGCCCTAAGAGACAGCCTTCGGCAGGGCCCCCCCCTGCCCCCCCCCCTGCCCCCTACTATTCTAATGGGGTAGATTCTAGAAGTGGGAGGCCCCCCCCGCCCCATTCAATTTAACTGTGCAAACTTTCAGGGCAAGGAAATTCTGGTTCAATACATTTGGTATTATATTTATTGGAACATAGATTTCAATTTTAAATAGGTGTCCTCCATGCTACAAGTGGTTGTGTTGTTGATTGGGTTTCAGTTCTATCAGGAAAATTCAGTTGCAAGTTTGGGTTTTGACTGCAGTGATTCGATAGTGAGTTGAACCTGGACAATTGACCAGAGCAGGGAAATTGGTAATGTGATTAAACTTTGGCAATTGGCCAGGGTAGCAACTTCAGGGTCCTGACCCTGTCAGTCAACAATTCTGCCAAAACCAATGTGCTAAAGTTGCTTCATGGTTTTAAAATTCAAAGTGTCATGCCAACTGCCATATGGAGAGGAATCATTGTTATGATTGCACAATTGGATGTTAATAGAGCTAGTATTTTAGGGGAACTGGGTATATTAATAGAGCAGAATTTCATGGCCTTTCAATGCAAGCATAGCAACATTCATGGGTGGGGAATTTCATGTTTGTGCTTTGTGCTGTGGAATTACAAACCTCTTAAGTGTTACCATTTCCTGAGTAAAAGAGGTATCACTCTGGTTGATTTATGTATTAACCTGTAATACGGTCTTATCCTGGGAGCTTGACATGATGTTTATGGCTGCCAATTCTTTCACTGTCTCTAGCGGTGTTGTGTTTGTTTTACATCCAACTGAAGCTATGTTTGAGTCTAGTGAGGGAAAATGGGAGTTCTGCAGTGAAGGCTCTTCCTTCTTATGTAGTTTGTAAGATATAAACACACTGCCTCGGTTTCTGTAATCTTTAGTGATTTTATGTGAATGTGATGGATGATGTTCCTATAATTTTTTGAGATCATTACATGGCTTTTATGGTTTTTTCCATGCCCAATATGTTGAACAGTAAGCAGCCATTGCCTGCATGCTCTCAGTTTCAAGCCGAAAGATTACAGAGCTCACTAAATTTCATTGCAGAGATTTGACATTCAGTAAATTTAATAAGAAAATTAAAAAAAAAGTACATAATTGCCCACTAAATTTTGTATTCTACAAATTATTTCGACTCAATTTGAACACCCTAACAATGTTAAGAATTGCTGCATAAGTCCTGCATTGGGGTTTTATTATTTCCTTTTTTTCTTCCATGAGTACTAAACTTGATTTCTGTGGCGTGACTTCTAAATGGCTGGCAATTTTGCGCTGTGTCCTTTGTGAAGTTTGAAACAGGGCCTGCCCGTGTGATGCTTCTGCTGTTTGTTGAGTTCAAAACAGGGGATTCAAAACATGAATGTTTGCCTGTGTTTGCAGTTTGTGTAGGTTGCCATTGTTTTTGCAGTAACAATTGCCATTGCTGTAGTCCACCAAAGGTTGTGACATCCTGGTGTAGTTGTAGTTGCACCAGGGACTCTTGATAATTTTTCTGTCTGTGATGACAATTTTCGACAGGCCAGGTATTACTATTCACAATAGTTATTAGGTTTTATGTTTTTTTTAAACATTGTTATTTTATTCATTGTTCTGTTTGATTTAATTTGTCAATAGGTTTTAGGTTTACAAATTACTGTTAATGTTAAGGCATAGTGCGCACAATGCGTGAAGATTATTAATAGTGGATAAAAAATTAATATTTAAAAAGATTATATATACAAATATAAATATCTTTATGAATATTAGTAAATAAAAACCAGTGAACCCCGGGGATGCGCCCCCTCTTAAGCCCTAGCGTTCCCGGAATGGGGACGTCCTGGAGACTTGGGGACAGCGTTCCCAAGTTTCCTATGGCGCCACCATCTTTTTCCCTCGCCACTGGAGATGCGGAAACGTCCCGGCGTCCCCCGTGACGGCCACTTAAAAGACATGGTTTTAAAAAATATTTAACACATTTTTTTTGTTTTGATTTTGTACTTGTTTTGATATCATGCTACTCATTGTAATCATCATTATGATAAGATATTTTTGATATCATATAATAGAAATCTTCCATTTGCCGATTCGACAATTTTAGTATTGAGTATTCTAATTTCTAATTAGTAATTTGATATTGAAAACTTCAATGTTCAAGTATTCTGTATTTACTATTTAGTATTTCAATTTGGCATTTGCAATTTTGCTATATTACTTCTTAATAGTCTTATACATCTTTTCATAACTAGCATTTTAAGTACCATATGTATAGTATATAGTAATAAATCCCCACCCCTCCCCGCCCCCCCATTGCCGTCCCTCCGCCGTCCTCAATTGAGGCCCCTTTGTCCCCCCGTCCCGGAAACTTGTCCCCCCGTTCCGGCGTCCCTCCGTCCCCGACGGCGGTGTAACATAGATAAAAACTAGTGTATACAAATATCATTTATATAAATCCAGTGTTCCATGGGGATGCATCCTCTCTCAAAATTCCCACATTTCTGAGACGGGGATGTCCTCGAGACATGGGGACTTGGAGGGAACGTCCCCCCCCCGCTGTCCCATCACTGCCGTTGAAGTCTCAAGGAGGTTTTTGGGATGCCCCCTAGTTTGGGGACTTCAGGATGTCACCAAGGTTCAGGAGACTTTGAGGAGTCTCCCAACCATCCTAGGGACTTCCAAGTGTTGCAAAAATTAAGTGATGAAATTGTGAAAATGACATTCGCTTTGCCCCTAGACCTCTGCAAGGGGTGCTGCCCCTTGACCCTATTGGGGGCTCTGCCACCAAACCCCTGCAAGAGGCATTGCTCTTTGACCCCATACCTCCACCCATCATTGTTAATCTTCAATTTAATCATTGCCATGTTTTTAATGATTATTAGTTTAAACTTTACTTAGAATGCCAAAGTTTCATTTGCAGTTCTTATATTTGTTCCTTATTTGTCCCCAAACCTCTGCCCACCATTGCTAATGTTCAATGCAATCATTGCCTTGTTTTTAATGTTTATTAGTTTAACTTTACGTGGTATGCCAAAGTTTCATTTGCAATTCTTTTACTTATTCCTTACACATCTTTTTATAACTAATTTTTCAATTTCTATATGTATTTGTGCCACCCCCTTGCCCCCTTGCTGCCCCTACACATCCATCCCCCCACTCTCCACTAACTTAGGTCCTCAGTCCCCCCATCCCCAAAACCCATCCCTTCGACCCTTCGCATCTCGGCGGAATTCCATTGAGTTTCCTGACGGAAAGGTGGGGGGTCGGGGGGACCAAGGGACTAAGTTTGGGGACAGCGGGGGGATGGATGTGCAGGGGCAGCAAGGTGGCAGGGGGGTGGCGCAAATACATATAGTACTTGAAAAATTAGTTATAAAAAGATGTGTAAGGAATAAGTATAAGAATTGCAAGTGAAACTTTGGCATACTAAGTAAAATTTTAAACTAATAAACTAAATTGCAATGAACTTTGATGAACATAAATTTATAAATCTTATTATTTTTATGTTTCAAAATAAGAACTGAATGCACAAGGATGTCAAGGCTATGTTATTTAAATTTGTAAATTCAGATTTGTTCGAATGCACAAGAATGTCAAAGCTATGTTATCTAAATTTATAAATTCAGATTTGTTCTTATAAAAATAATTAGATTTATAAATTTATGTTCATCAAACTTCATTGCAATTGTTTTCCCCTAATTTTTTTCAACCGGCGAACTTGTTTCAAATTTGATCTTTGCTGAACATGAACCTCTATGACACAAAAGACATCATGAAGGAATTAGATCATTTCTAGGAAGTGTCTATTCTTTGGCTTTTTGACTAGCTTAGTTTTGCTGCCATAGCATTCTAGAAACTTAGTTGGAAAATTCTTTTGCTGATATATGCATGCTTTCCAGGACTTATAAAACCTATGGACTACATGAATCATGTTTTAAGGCCCAATGAGAGTTATGTCCATAGGAGATATGTCCTCTGGTTCCACAAGACAGTAGAAATGTTAAGCAGGATTCCATCATACTCTTAAGTTGCATCTGAAGCCTCATCTTTCTTTTCAGTCTTCAATGGGTGTCATGATTCACAAGTTTATACTCAAGGGCAGTTGGAAAAGATTGTCTGGTATGAAAGATACTTCAGACAGTGCCGGTTCTGCTGTTTTTCCAAAGCAGTCCTAAAGCAGTCTTCAACAGGATAGGTAATTTCTCTACTTCTGTTTTATGAGTGGTTTGGCTTCTGTCACATGGTATTCAAGAGAATTTATTGGATATAAATATGTGCTTTCCATAGCCCTTACTCTAATAAAATACAAGAAGCAGGAAACATACCCTTGTGAGAGTTGCATTGTTTGAAAACAATATTCTCTGGCATGGAAGAGATTAGCAGGATGTCCTTGTACTGTTTTAGATACATAGGAAACCCAGCCTCTGCCAGGAGGTGCCAGAATGGGTTGATAACTTTATGGTGAAAAACTAAAATCATTTGGAAACAAAAATATATCTGATTTTATTGACAATTGCTGCAGAGCTTTTAATTAAAGCAATCCTAAAGAAGATCCTCTCTCATAAGTAGTGGACATGGGCATTAGATGAAGTAGCTTGTTTAGGAGAAGCCTTTTTCGTTCAGAACACATCTTCAAGATGCTTTCAGTCTATGTATGAAGGATGAAAACACTCAGAGAGGTGAGAATACAAGTAGAAAGTAGCATGTTCAGCATCTGTTGTTCAATGAGTGAAGCCCTCTTCTGTAATCACAATTATGCATCTTGTATTTTGTTGATGCTTATAACTTTATAAGTATCATTATCTAGTTGCACAAATTTTAGGTATTCCTGGTATATGGGGATGGTTTCCATGGCTATTTTGCTATTGACTTGCAGATGATTTCCCATGCCATTCAATTTAAGCCTGTACCTCAAAGAGTGACTGATCATTTGCTTAATCATTGATAAATAACATTGGCCTAATATGAGAGGAACACAGGTGGTTTCCAGAAATGACATCCATCCAATGTCTTACCAGTTAGTGCTGTTTTCCTTATTTATTAATAGGAATGACCCCCCTTTATGCCCTCTGCCCCATACTCCATTCTTTTAAAGGACAAAGCTTCACATTAATATTGGGGAGATTGAATTCAAATTCAATTTCTAGTAAGATTGAAAATCTCTTTAATTCTTACCCAAAGACATACATGCTTCCAGTTGTGTCATAGGACTCCTTATGGTACTTCTAAAGTAACACAATTTACTGCAATATTGGTGTTCTCTTCTTAACAATCATTGAAAAATTGACCAACCCTAGATTGACCTGAATAAGTTTGATGAAACAATTTTGATGTCAACTGCGAAAATATTTTAATTTGTTTTCAGAAGACTTCACTTATGTGGTGGAGTCTTTCGTGTAGCAGCATTCCATTTACACGTAATGATGTATGCAAAAGTGTAATGAAACTCAATTTCTCAGGTTTAAAATGGATTTTTTTTGGCAAAATTCAATAAAATATAGAAGGATGTAATCTTTGCATAAATAGAGAGGTTAAAAAGTTATTTTGTTGTTTCATATCAAATACATTGCTTGAAGATAAAAGTAAACATGATACATGGTGAAGGCATGTGTTGTTGAAAACATAATTGCAAAACTTGGTGATTACCTGCCAGACTTGTGAGTCAAGTTGGGGCATGACTAGCTTGCTCAATTACTTGGTGCTGACTAATGGCAAAGACTTACTATGATATTTTTTCCAAAAAAAACTTGCAAAAATCACTAGAAATAGCTGAAAAACTTGTGATATGCATGAAATGTTTTTCAATGCCCTTTTAGATTCCTGCGACTTTTTTTTTCTATGCTCAAAGAATGTGCCCATGAGCTGTATTCTTTCATAGTTGTTCACACAGTATGTGACAATTGAGATTGTTTTTATCATTTGTACCTTGAGTATCAAATTCTTTTAAAATCTCAGATTGTTTTTCACTAGGAGCAATTTTATTCTTCACATTACAATCATTCTTTTTGTTTTGGAGTTTCCGTTTGGCATTTGAAGCTATATGAAATTGGCAGTCTTTGATATTTTTTTATGTTTATTGTATGCACTAACATTGAATTTTATTCCTTGCATCACTGAAACATGCATGTATTGATAGGGAGTTTAGTTTCTTTCCTTTTGAATATTGTTTATCCTTTGGTAACTATAATATGTCCTATACTATTTTTCGAGAAACACTATAATGAGATTAAAATCTGTGACATTAACTTTTTTTTATTATAATATTGAGGATCTATTAAGGGGCCTCATCCTTATGCAATATAGTTAACACACCAAGAACATGCACAAAATCTTGTGTAAAGTGCAAACCCATGCAAGTGTGACAAGTTCAACCCAAAGATAATAGAGGCCAACAAGAGAGCTCTGTACAAGCACTCCCAAAGACACCAAAAAAACTACCAAATTTGTGTTTTTCTTAGTTGTAACCTTAGCAATGATCCCTATCTTTACCTTTACTTTTAGAAAACTGGCAATAAAAAAAGAATGTAGGTTTAGGGGGAATAAAGAATTTTGTAGTTGCCTAGGATGGTGTATGTAAAAAGCAATGGACTGATGCTAAGAAGTAAGGTATGCCATCATGGGCCATGACTTACTATTTTTTTTACTAAAACCCTTGTTTTAGAGTACAAACTAAAAATTGACCCTCATGATTCATTGGGGTTTAAAATTTATTCTTAAGGTAATTTTTTCAGTTTAAAGCCTACGTTCTACAGAGTTTCTGGGATGGCCAGGGTTCGGCCCTATTTTTTTGGGATGGTTAGGGTACAGCATATATAATAATTTATTGAAAAATATATAGGAAAATTTAAAAAATAACAAAAAGCATTAATCTAATTTATATTTTTAATGTACAAAAATTAAGACATGCTTTTAATCAACAAAGTAATCAAGTTTCAAACTTTCAACTACAAATTAATCAATGGAAAATCAAAAATTTAATAGCCATTGGCATACAATTAATGGTCAATGATTAGATCAAATGATCAGACTAAGAACTTTATACTAATAAACTCTAAATTTCAAAGCAACAATCTATAACGAGAAAGGACAATTCAGAAGTTTAAAGTACAAACATCAAATGATCATTGCATAGTCAAAATTAAAACAGAGTTCCAGAATCGATAAAGTCTACGACTGTAGGAGGTATAACAGATTTAAAGGCATAAGTTAATCATCCTCATCCTTAGGCTCTAGGTATAGGTCAGCAATGACAAGTATGTCATCATCGCTGCTCTCTGAATTATGAGGCTCTTGGAGTAGGACTCCTAACCAGAGTAACATTCCATTTACACAGCAAATTGAAACTGTAAATGGAATTCAATTACATGGGTTCAAAATGGGGAAAACATGGGAAAAGCCCAACGGATTTAAAAATGCCAAAAATAATCATAAAACATGAGAAAAATGTGCACTTGTTATTTCATTCGGAATATAGTGACTGGAGGCCAGTTGTTTTTTCAACTTTTGTTTTAATACAATGGGTACACTGTACTTGACTGAAAGTTTTTACTTACCAGGAATTTGAGACTAATTGACTACAAAATGCCCCTGGATCCCTGTTCTCCACCATATGACTGCAGTCATGATCATCCCAAACCTCATTTAAAATTAAAAAATAAGAGAAAACCTAGCATAAAAGACTTAACTCTAACCCAGCAAAATAACCTCTTTCATGTTGGAACTTGAGAATATGTGAAAGGAATTTGTAAAGGTTGAAAACAAGCAATGTCGAAGGCATGCCCTAATTTGTTGATTATTGATCCCTCTATTCATCTGTTTGCCATTACCCTTTAAGTTTGATATTTTTTGATAGCCACAGTTTTTAACTGGATTTTGCTTGTATGACAGCTCTCCCTGCACTACCTACATTTGCATTGTCAACATACTGTCATGCTGCTGGACTTTGACAATGCTCAGATATCTTTTATTCCTAAAAATGCATTGCACTGAATTATAACTAGCTTCTCTGCTCTTTTTCAGATAAGCCTATTCCTCTTGATATGGTGGATGAAGCTAGAGGTTGACCAAATACTCTTAGTAACAAAGGAGCTAGCAACCTGCAAAATGAAGCAAACTGCAAGCATCAGAAGCAAAGGAGTTGTATCCTCGTTTAGCTGCTCTTGAGCTGGCTGCCATTCACTTTCAATGGCTGTAGTAGCTTCCTTCAGCTGCTTGAATCCTCGTTTAGCTGCTCTTGAGCTGGCTGCCATTCCCTTTCAGCAGCTGTAGTAGCTTCCTTCAGCTGCTTGAATGGCTGATCAAGCTCCTCTAGTGGCTGCCCTAGCTCTTTGAATGGGTGTATAGGCTCTTTCAATGCTTGATTTATTTTTTCCGGCTTGAGTGTTTTTCGTTTTGTTTTTCTCCCACTACTTCTCTAGTTAAGTGTGAAAATCAGCTCTTTGTTTTGTCATTTTAAGGTTTACAAAGGTATTGGGGGTGGGGCTGCCCTTCTCAAAATCATACCTGTTTTCTTTTAGATTGTAAGTGGTTTTTGTAAATTGTATTTAAAAAAAGGGATCTGTGGGCGGCTTAAGATGTGCATGCATCCTTGGGATGTGGTGCCTACATCCTGTCCCAGAGATGTGTGGATGCTCCTTGGATGGCCATGCATTTTGCCTATTGACATGCTGCCTCAGGGGTAATGTCCCAGGGATGTGCTGCCTTGGTGGATGGCCAGCCAAGCCCAGGGATGACTGTTCCCTGAAATGCTGGAAATAGCTAGATGGGGTTCCATCTCTGTCGTTCATTCAATAAAAATGCCCTAGACCTAGCCCTAATCCTTAGTTAAAAGCTTTCATGTCTGCTGTTATTTTGTGCCTCTAAGCACAAACATGTGACAAAAAAGGATAAATATAAAAACAGAAATTGAGAACCACTTTTGGGAAAACATGGTAAATGACATGACAAATGCAGGCCACAATCACTCCGATTTATAGCAAGTAATGCTTCTATGGTCTTGCCAGATACTGCACACCATCATATGACATCATATTTCAGTGAATTGAGGTGGTATGCATGACATCATGTGGATCTCTTGGCTTTCAGGAATGTTATTATTTAATATTTTACTTAATAGCAGCACTTCATCTTAGGTGAAATCTTCCAATCATTGTTTTAACTGTTGTTTAGTCTGCAAGCATGTAACAAAATAGTGCTTAAATTTATTTTTGCCCTTTGGTTCTCTGTCTCCTGAATGCATTTTAATTTTGAGTGGTGAGAATCAGCAGTAGAGGACCTGAGCTCCCCTTGAAGGTTTGTTTCCTGTAATAACGACTTAGGAGTTGAGATTATGATTTATGGCAAAGTTAGAGTAAAGGGAGAACATCACACCTGTACACATGCTTGGCAAAGATTATAAGTCTAAGTCACCTAGGACCTGCACCCAACCTTGTATGCTTGTCTTCAATATTGTTGGTAGATTTACTTAGGGAGCATGCCTATCAGGGGTAAAACTGGTTATTCATAATTATTAATGGCAATTGCTACTCCTTACCACAATGTGGGTCACTGGATTGATTGGTCACTGAGCTAGTAATTTGAAAATTAATCTTTCAAAACTTGGGATTTTTCTATGGCGAGTTCACTAAAAGCTTATTGTCATTTATATGAAATCCATCCGTAGTAATTTATTGGGGGCTTTTCTTCTGTAAGGAATAGCAATGATCTAAATCATTTACAAGTCCATGTTCTCTATTTAGAGTTTTGCAAACATTCTATTCTATATGCTTTTAAGAAATTTAGGTGACTTGTTAAAATATTTAGTGGATGTTAGTTGTATGCTTAGACTGATCGATTTGGTGGTTCTGTTTAAATTTGAATCTAGGAATTTAGACCAAAGGTTATATTGATTCCTTAAAAGATCTTCATGGCAGGCATATTTCTGAAAAGTCGATAATTATAAGATTGGGAAGTTTGCTTTTTAGCTTATGCAATCAATTTCTTGAGGAAAAGGTTAATGATATTACTGTATATTTCTCATCCTAGCATATTTTGAAAGTAGAAACCTACTAACAGAAAATTTGAGGAATATATAAAAGGAAAGAAATTCCTTGCAGGCTTCTACAAGGGTTTTTCCCTGTATTGGACGTTTACTTTTCTTGAACCTGATACCAGCTCTTTGAGAGGTTGAACGCACACTGTACAGACTACATGCGAGCAAGATTATTTATTAACATCATTTTATTACAACTTAGAATCTATTTGTACTTGAAGTCGAACCCTTGCAGATAGGCTCTGACTTGAAGCCAAACATGTCAGGTTTCTAAGTCACTTGTCATCTTGAGAAGTGGGATCATGTATGAGATAATTAACTATAATAAACATGTGATGACCGAAGGCCCAGCACTTGTGACATGCATATGTCATATAAAAGTTTTTGAAGCTTAGAACACATGAGACGAGAATTTTAATATCAGACCTTGTTTCAAATGTTTGTCTATGGTTAAATGTTGAATTGAAGTGTTGATGTTTATTACAGTGTCGGTCTGCACTTCCCAAGAGAAATATATTAAATGAATATTTTCTAATGTCAAAGGGCCGACCCTTAAAGGATTCACACTTACTATGGCCGACCCTAAATTGTATTTATTATTTATGTTTTCCTTAAAGGGGGCCGACCTAACTTGAAGAGGCGCCTCTCTTGCATAAATACAAGGTCTTCTTGTCATTGTTTATCATTGAATCCAATAAGCAGTTCGCACCTATTATCAGCAGATAAAATTCGCATCATACAAGGAAAGTTTGCCATTATATTCAAGAGCAGAAATTCGCATGAAGAGGAAGAACAGAAATCAAGATTCGCATTCCTAGAAGAAGTTCATACTTGAACAGCAGATCATCATTAATATAGCAGCAGACATAGTTCAAGGAAGAGCAGATATATTTGCATCTAAGTATTAAGGAAGAGTGCAAATTCATTAGCCATTGTTGGGCTATGTTGTAAGCAGAATTCTGTCACTTATTATCATATATATAAGAGATATATTTGCTGGGTTTTTCTCCCTCAAGAGGAGGGTTTTCCCAGGGTATCTTGTTGTGTTCATTGTCTTATGTGTTACATTTCTTTTGTTCAATTGATTATCTAATCTGATCTAGAAACACTAACATGGTATCAGAGCGGGTGTGAAAAAGATCGTGATCAGATTTAGTTCGCAACACTCACCTTATTCCTTTTTCAGTCTATCTTCTAAATTTCTCAAGATGGTGAACGGTCTGAAAATCGAGGATAGACTCGAAGGGATCTCGAACTACATATCATGGAGGTTCAGGTTCATGCTAACTTTGGAAGAGAATGATTTGGCTGAGTTTGTGAAAACAAAAGTTCCCGAACCTGAGGGGGAAGAAGAGAAGCTGCAATGGAGGAAGAAAGACACTAGGGCAAAGAAAGCATTGGTTGATTCCGTCAAGGATCATATTGTACCAATTATCTTCAAGTTGGATACAACAAGAGAGATGTTTACAACCTTGGAAGAGATGTACGAAATCAACAACACCAGTCGTGCCCTTGCTCTGAAGCAACAACTTCATCATGTGAAAATGGCGAAAGGAGAATCTGTTATTACATACTTCATGAGGATTTCAGAGATAAAAGATCAGCTCTCCACTATTGGTCACATGATTGATGATAAAGAGCTGACTATGCTTGCTCTCAATGGTCTTCCGCTTTCATGGGAGGCGTTCATCCAAGGAATCAGTTCAAGATCCGAACTTCCCAAGTTTGATCGATTGAGGATTGATTGCATTCAAGAAGAGTCAAGACTAACAGCAAGGGGGATTGGTCAAAGCTCAAAGAATGAAGAATTACAAGTTCTTACCTCTCATTCATCAAACAAAGGAAAAGGCTTTAAGAGAGGTTTTTTCAAAAGGAATCGAGAAGATGGAAATGATGATGCTCCTACCTTCAAAAGGAAACGAGACATGTCCAAGATTCTTTCGTTGTGATAAGTATGGTCACTTTGCGAGGGTTTGCCCCCAACGACCTAAGCTTCAAGTTGCCACTGCAGATGTTGAAGAAGTCGCTCCACAAAAGGACTCCAGTGATTATCTATTTTATTCAGCCTTGTCTAGCAATGTTTCTACTGACTCTAATACTTGGTTGATTGACAGTGGTGCTTCTAGGCACATCACCGGATTCAGAAGTCACCTTTCAAACTTAATGGAAAGCAACTCTAGTGATCAAGTTGTTATTGGAGATGATGCTAGATATTCTGTAAAAGGGATTGGAAATTCCACTCTTCACTTGGATTCTGGAATTTCTTTGGAGTTGAATGATGTACTGTTCGTACCAGGGATAAAGAGGAACCTTGTTTCAATTTCAGCATTAGAAGACAAGGGTTATCAAGTTGCCTTCTCTAAAGGGAAAGTTCTTATATGGGCAAAGAACTCCAGCTTCAAAACTGCTCAAGTGATTGGAGTTAGACATGAATGTCTCTACACGCTGTGCACTCGTCCTCTTCAAGCACTTGTGCATAACAGTACCAGCATGTGTGATCTTTGGCATCGAAGATTGGCTCACATTCACTTTCGTGCTCTACCTATCATGGAGAAGATGGTCACCGGTCTTCTGAAATTCGATCAAGAACATGAAGGTACATGCAAGGGATGTGCCCTAGGCAAGAACACAAAAGGTACGTTTCATTCCAGTGAAAGTAGATCTAAATGTATTCTTGATCTCATTCATTCTGATTTGTGTGGTCCAATGTCTATTGCATCATCTAGTGGTTTCTTGTATTATATTATTTTCATTGATGATTACTCTAGAAAGACTTGGATCTATTTCTTGAGATCTAAAGAATCAGAAGAAGTATTAGAAAGATTCAGAGAATTCAAAGCACAGATTGAAAATCTGTCTGGGAAGAGGATCAAAGTATTGAGATCTGATAATGGTGGAGAATACACTTCTGGCACATTTCGAGACTTTTGTATTGAAGCAGGGATTAAGAGGGAGTTGAGTGTTCCCTATAATCCACAACAAAATGGTATTGCTGAAAGGAAGAATAGGTCTATTGTGGAAGCAGTGAAAGCTATGATCCATGATCAAGACTTACAAATCTCTCTTTGGGCTGAAGCATCAAGAACAGCCGTCTATGTTCAAAATAGGAGTCCCCACAGGATCTTAGAGAATAAAACTCCTGAAGAAGCATTCTCAGGCGTGAAGCCTGAAGTTAGTCATTTGAGGATCTTTGGCTGTCCAGTCTATGTTCATATTCCAAAGGAAAAGAGAACAAAGCTAGAACCTTCTGGGAAGAAAGGAATTCTTGTAGGCTACAGTGAGACATCAAAAGCTTACAGGATTTACATTCCAGGACAGAAGTCTATTGAGATCAGTAGAGACGTCACATTTGAGGAAGATGTTGCTTATAGAAGGTCCAAAGGCACTCCTATGGAGGTCGATGAAGAAGAACCTCCTCAAGATATGGAAGTTGACCATATTCCAGAGAATCTGAAGGAGGATACAGAACCTAAAGAAGATATTGATCCAGCTGAGCCTTTGGATCCTACTGATGGGCCTCTAGACATTGTGATTGGAAAGAAAAGACCTCTTTGGGCTCGCAGGACAATGCAGGAAGCAGAAAGGTTTGCAGCTCCAAGAGGAGCCTTCAGAGAAAGCAAGAGACCTCACAAGTTCTCTAGTTATGTTGCCTTGATGAGTCAGATTATTGAGTCAGAGCCTTCAAATGTTGAAGAAGCTTCTAGTCAACAAGTATGGAAAGATGCCATGATTGAGGAGTATCAGTCTATACTTAAGAACGATGTTTGGGATATAGTTCCTAGACCCAAAGACAAATCTGTGGTGTCTTCTAAGTGGCTCTTCAAGATCAAGCATGCAGCTGATGGGAGCATTGAGAAACACAAGGCTAGATTTGTGGCTAGAGGGTTCTCACAAAAAGAGGGAGTTGACTATGAAGAAACTTTTGCTCCTGTGGCTCGTTACACGTCTGTTAGAACCATCATTGCTATTGCTGCATCTAGAGGATGGAAGATTCACCAAATGGATGTAAAGACAACTTTTCTGAATGGCATAATAGAAGAAGAGGTGTACATTGAGCAACCAGAAGGATTTGAGGTGCATGGGAAAGAGTCTCATGTCTGCAAGCTGAAGAAGGCCTTGTATGGTCTTAAACAAGCTCCTCGTGCTTGGTATGAAAGAATTGATCAGTATCTTTCAAGTCTGGGTTTCTCAAAGAATGATGCAGATTCTAACCTCTACTTCAAAGTAGTAAATGGTGAAGCATTAATTTTGGTTTTATATGTTGATGACTTGATCATTACTGGTGAAGAACATCTAATTCTAAAATGCAAGAAGGAATTAGCTTTAGAATTTGAGATGAAGAATCTAGGTCTCATGCATTACTTTCTTGGCTTAGAAGTTTGGCAAAAGCCAGATGAGATGATTCTAAGTCAAGGGAAGTACACTGTTGACATTCTCAAAAGGTTTGGTATGATTGACTGCAAACCTATGTCTACACCCATGGAGACTAATTTAGATAAGTTGAAAGAAGCTGCAGCTAGTTCAGAACCAGTGGATTCTACGATGTATAGACAGTTGATTGGTTCATTGATGTATCTAGTTAACACTAGACCTGATATTTGCTATGTAGTGAGTGCACTTAGCCAGTTTATGTGTGAACCAAAGCAAATACATCTTGTAGCAGCTAAACATATCCTGAGATATTTATGTGGCACAATTGGATATGGGTTGAGATATTCTTCAAATGTGGATTTGGAGCTGCATGGTTTTACTGATTCTGATTGGGCAGGATGTGTCTCAGATCGGAAGAGTACTTCTGGTTGTTGCTTCAGTTTGGGGACTGCTATGATCTCCTGGTGTAGCAGGAAACAGTCTTCAGTGGCCTTGAGTACAACTGAAGCAGAGTATATTGCAGCTTGTGTGTCAGCTCGTGAGGCAGTGTGGCTTCGTAAGCTCCTTGCAGGATTGTTTGGACAATCAATGGAGCCTACTATCATACACTGTGATAATCAAAGCTGTGTGAAGCTTTCTGTCAATCCTGTGTTTCATGATAGAACAAAACATGTTGAGATCAAGTACCACTATATTAGAGATATGGTGCAAAGGAAAGCTATACAGTTGAGGTATATCAGCACTGAAGAGCAAACGGCAGACATTCTCACCAAGCCTCTCGCCAGGATTAAGTTTGTATACTTCCGAGAGAAACTTGGTATGGTGGAGAATGCAGCCGTGACTGAGAAAGAGTCTCAGTAATCAGTGATCCTTGTTGAGAATGCAACTCTTTGCTGAGAAAGAGTTGAGGTGCAAGCCCTTGTTAATACAATTCTCTGCTGAGAGAGAGTTGAGGTGAAAGTCCTTGATAATGCAATTCTCTGATGAGAGAGAGTTGAGGTGAAAGCCCTTGTTTCCACCCTCTGGGAGAAGCTATGGTGGATGTCATGTGTGTGACTCCATGACAACATCACGTGAGAGAATCCGTGATGAGTTTTTACCATCTATGGGAGTAGCCATAATGGTTAATATCACGTTGAGGTGATATTTTATTTTGTTTTCATTCTAATATAATGTGTCTTGTGCAGATGGAAGTTCATCCCTAGCTGAGAGGGAGTGTTGATGTTTATTACAGCGTCGGTCTGCACTTCCCAAGAGAAATATATTAAATGAATATTTTCTAATGTCAAAGGGCCGACCCTTAAAGGATTCGCACTTACTATGGCCGACCCTAAATTGTATTTATTATTTATGTTTTCCTTAAAGGGGGCCGACCTAACTTGAAGAGGCGCCTCTCTTGCATAAATACAAGGTCTTCTTGTCATTGTTTATCATTGAATCCAATAAGCAGTTCGCACCTATTATCAGCAGATAAAATTCGCATCATACAAGGAAAGTTCGCCATTATATTCAAGAGCAGAAATTCGCATGAAGAGGAAGAACAGAAATCAAGATTCGCATTCCTAGAAGAAGTTCATACTTGAACAGCAGATCATCATTAATATAGCAGCAGACATAGTTCAAGGAAGAGCAGATATATTTGCATCTAAGTATTAAGGAAAAGTGCAAATTCATTAGCCATTGTTGGGCTGTGTTGTAAGCAGAATTCTGTCACTTATTATCATATATATAAGAGATATATTTGCTGGGTTTTTCTCCCTCAAGAGGAGGGTTTTCCCAGGGTATCTTGTTGTGTTCATTGTCTTATGTGTTGCATTTCTTTTGTACAATTGATTATCTAATCTGATCTAAGAAACACTAACAAAGAATGTTTTGAGGGCTGGGAAAGAGAAATTCATTATCATTAAAATACTTAATCAATTTGTACAAGAGTAAGACCTCTATAAGAATTTCCATAAATGAGAAACTAGGGCATTTTTTAGCTTTTTCGTACATGTAGAATTTGATCTAGGCTTTGGTAGAAATCATTAACTCTTTAGATCAACAATTTTAATAAACTCTTTAAAGTCCATTTACGAGGAAGATTACCACCCACTATTTTTGATTAAGGGGTAAATATAAGGTTTTGGAAGGGCATGTAACCTTTTAGATGAGCAATGCAACGATTATGAAAAAAGTCATTCAACAACACAATTACAACCAAGTTGTCATTGGAGAAAAATCAACAACTTACACTCTGCTTGCCCTTGTCCTTGCAATCTGTACACCCTTAACCCGGGGATGGGATTCCAAAATCAATTTAGGAAGATCTCTCTTCTTTCTTTCAAGAGTTGTCCAAGGCACACCATTATCTTAATCCAATTGTGGATAGAGGAGGGAGTCCTCACTGACAACACAACCATAGTGACCTTGTACAATGAGGAAGAATGTCTAATTGAAGATGTATGCAACATAGAATTTGTATGAAGATGCCTAAAGCGAATCAAAAGGAGAAATCCTAATAAGAGAGACAAAATTAGTTGAGACACACCAACTCTAGGTTAAGCTATCACTGTTAAGCAACACTTTAAACTGCATTTTAAAGGAAAATCACCATCACAAGAAATGGATTGATGAACATAAACTTGAGCTTAGTTAACGCTGGAAATTTTCTGTGTATTAAAAGAAACTTAAGTGTGTTGTATCGTGTAATAAAATAATGGTAAAGAATATTGACAACCAAAAGGAATATCAAAGAGTAGACACAAAGACAAACAAACCAGCCAAAACAAGCAGATTAATACGTTGTGTAACTTATAAATGTAATAGTAGTAATGTCAAACCTCTAAAGATAAGTGACGGGTCTTTGGACAGATTTGAACCATATAAATGCAATCTCTACAAATAACGTAGAATTGGACTATCTAACAAGTTTTTATTTAGCATTGTGAGAAAAAACCCACAATGTTCACAACTGAGTTTAATTGGCATGTTGTGGAACTAATGACCCACGAGATATGCATGGACTCAACATAAAAAATGCAATTATCACAACTTAATGATTTTGAGAACATATTAAGAGTTTTAAGTTTTATAATGCATCGAATGCATATCAAAATTAAAATATTTCATTTTAATTATTAGAAGAATACCTTTAAAGTTTAAGAGTCTCACGAGATCCAACCAATTGCATTTAAATGAGGGTTTTAATATTTTTATCCAACTTGAGAACAAAGTGTTAATATGTGAAATTAAAAGAATATGTTTTAATGTAGAAATAGGCACATGAGGAAGGATTGCCCTTTTCTTAAACCTAGAAAGGATTTATTTGAACTTAATATTGCTATTGTTTCCATGAAGATAGGTTTGGAAAATCTCTAGAAGACTTGAGGGTGTTAGAGTGTTGGAACTAAAATTGGAAAATGCAAAATTGTCTAATTCCCACCCTCCTTGTGCATTAGGCCTTATTTTACTCATTATATATAATTGATTTGAGAAATCTTCAATGGGGTCTTCCTTTGATCAAATTGCCCAAAAGTTGTTTCTCATCATACCCCATACTTATAATAGATGCTAGAAGTTGTAATACATTAAAATTTTTTAAGATAGGGAAGGTTTTAGTCATTTTCCATAGTATTTGTAGAGTTGTGGAGTTTTAGTGGAGTATTGGACATCTACTGCTTGTACAATATTTTGTCTTGATTGGTAGTCCTATAGAGAAGTTCCACTTGTCTATTGAGTCTTTTTTACCTTCATTCCCCTTCATTTCTTCTATTTGATGGTTTTTGGTAGACATTTAGACTATTCTTTATCTTGAGCTTCCAACCTCCCATCTTCTTTTGCATCCCTATGTTCTCTCATCCTTTGGTTTCTTTCCCCTTTTCCCTTTTGAAGAGTTGTAGAGTTCATTGCGACTTTTTTCATTTCCTTTCCATGTCTCGTCCTCCCTCCCTTTTTTGGATCCTTGCATTCTCCCATTCTTGTCTTCTAGTCAAGTTTTATGTGCTTCGTAGACTTGCATGGTTCATACAAACCTCTTCCCATTCCTTCTTTTTCTCAACCTATGGTCCTTTGCTCCCAATTCCCACAACCTTTAATCCCTTCCATGTATCCTTTTTTGCAAATTTGTTGGTTTTTAACAAACTTTGTTTTATTCCTTATCTACCCGTGGACATCCAAACCTTTAGTTCCTTGATCATTTCCCTCATTTTGCTTTGCCCCCTTTTTATGAAACCTTGTAGCACTTTTGGACCTCCAAATTTCCTTTAGTTTTACCTCCACTTCTTCAACATATTTTTTCCACATCCTTTCCAATCTCTTTTGCGGAGTTTTGATGGACTTCTTCCCTCCACCTCTTGACCTCTAGTCAATTTTTGCTTTCTAGCCCTTTTGCTTCATCCCTCTTTTGTGGAATTGTGGTGTTCATGTATACTTCTTCCATTTAATCTTTCCACATCGACTGCCATCTTTTTATCTTCTTTCGCTTTACCCTCGGTCATTTCCTTGTAGACTTTTAGTGGACTTTCAGATTGCTATTTTAATATCATGTCCCAACTTCCACTTCCACATTTGAATCCTTGCAAAAATTTCCAATGGCTTTATTGTTCCTTTGCATTTGTCATATTTGACCCTTAGAATTGTCCCAAGAGATGTTTTTTTTGTCTAAAAAATATTGTCCATTTCAAGAGTGTGGTTTTTTTTTGCATTTTTAATGATGGATGATGAAGAGGTTCAATTCACCTTGAATGTTTGGTTGAGTTCCAATTACCAGTGGCCTTCATGTGACCTCTTGTTCATTCCATTGATTCCATGGGATTTCGCTTTTCTCGCATGTCATATTTGTGACATCTAGTCTAATATTGAATTCCCCCATGTTCTTTTGACTACCTTCCTTGCATGACCTAGGATGCCATTCATGGTCTTCTTTTGGACTCAATTAGATAGGGGGAGATTTTCAAGTGCCTCTTAGTACTTATGGACCCCTTGGAGATATGATTTATGTACATGGGTATAGGTTGTTGATGTAAGGGGTAGGGTTCCAAGTGTATGGACATGTGGAGGTGATGCAAGCATGCATGCATGACTTGCACAATTACAAATGACCCTAGTTCTTTCCCCCCAAAATTGTTTGATGTTATTGAAAGATATGTAGATTTTCAAAGAAGAAGAGGATGGAAAGAGTTTGTAGCACTAAAACAAAAGAGAAAGGATTATATGCTGGTGTGAATAAGGTCTTGTACCTAGTTAATTCTTAGTAGGCGACTTATTCACATGTTTTTGAAAAGATAAGCAACATTTTCAGGGTGCTGTACCCTTCACAAAGAGCCCAAGGGACCAAAGAGAAACATAGTTCAAAACAAAGATTGGACTATAGGAACAACCAGAAACAGCTGACAGACAGTTGTGGAAAAAAGAGATTAAGCAACTCCAGAAACAGAGGGTTCAGAGTTGGCTCCACAAGCCCGAGATTGAGAAGCAGACACAGATTTCTTCTTTCGAAGAACAACCAACCAAGGAGGCTCGGTAACAGGAAGCGAGGAGAACGGAGAGAGGAGTGACCCCTCCTCAGCCACCACAAGACCACCAAGCACTTTCGACAGTAAGGCAGTCGAGAACGGATCAACAATCGGCACAAAAGAGGCACCCAACAAAGACTAGACAGGGTTAGATAGAGCATCGACGACAGGTGCAGGGATAGGCCCAACTAAGTCAGCAGAAGGGTCCGGCGCAATAGTGTCAACAAAAGGGTCTGCTGCAACAAAGTCAGCAGGACGGTCCAAAGGTGGAAACAAAGAGGAGAGTTTTGGGAGAGCATCAACGTGAGGGTCAACCAACACAGCCGCAACCTCCGAAGAAGGACCCACTGTGAGGTGATCAAGGAGAGCATCAGTCCACCAAGTCGTAGCGCCCTTGCGACGGGCATGTGGGCAATCAGAGGCCAAGTGATCCACCGAAAAGCATCTCCTACACCGAAAGAGGAGACCCTCATAGTCTAAGAGTCGCTTCCATGCTCTGTCCTCCACCAGCAAAACATCCCCATGGAGAGGTTTAGAGATATCCAAATCAACAAGCAACCGAGCGACCGTGGTGTGCCCAAACTCCCTAGTAGTAGAATCCACCATCAAGAAATGGCGAATGGTATTGCCAATGGCTTCGAAGCAAGATTCCTCTCAAAATTAGAGAGGAAGGTTTGGCAAACGGACCCAAACAAGTTTGGTATTCAATGGCTCCGTAAGAGGGTTAAAAGAACGAGCCCAGGGCCTAATGGACAAAAAATGAATACCCCATATCTATCCTCTATCCAGAACACAGCTTCGCTCACGAGGGGAGCCAAAGGTAGCAATAAAGTAGCCCCTAGCGCTGGGGTAGAGCTCGATTTCCCTAGCAACCAAAGGCTTCTAGGAAGCCTTCACCCAATCATGGAGGTCTGGGAGGGATGGCCACAAACCATTAAATTTGTAGACCACACCCGTTTTCAGGTAATACTCTTCATTCTCTACTATCTCAGGCCCACAAACTACCACCGGGGAGTCCTGGGCACAAGGAATAGACCTTTAAGGAGGCCGAGCACCAACTCTAGCAGCTTTAGAAAAGGATCTTGTCTTTCACGTAGAACACCCAGTAGCAGAAGGAGCACACCCACTAGCAAGACCATTTTTAGGCACCGAGGCAGAGGAGAGATGGGGGCCCCTAGTGGGAAGACCAGGGACACCACACCCCTCCCCACAACGCATCGAGGAAACCAGAGGACTCCCCATCGCATAGGAAGCCAGAGTTGACGCAACACCATCCACTGGAACATCAGATTTTCCATCCCCACACAAACCAGTCGAGACAGAGCCCGTAACGCCAAGAGTAGAAGAAGAAACCCCGGACGAGCGCCCCAAGACACTAGCTGAGGCCACCTCTCCGATCGCAACGACAGGAAGCAGTTGCGGAGCAGAGCCGTTCGCCAAACTCCTCCTGCTCGCGCACATTTTCAAAATCTTAAAATGACCTTTGTTAAGAACCTTACCTTTATTCACATGTTAAGTTTATTTAGGTCATAGGTTTCTTAATATTGTGTTTCATTTAATTCTAGTTACCTAGGTTATTTAATGTTTGTTAAGTTAGTTGTTTCATAACATATGATTTCAGACATGTCACAATCTTGTGTAATCCTATCTCTCACCTTTGTTAGAATTGTGAAAAACATGAGACAAAAGATCAAACAACGAATAAAAACACCTTCTAGGCAAGAGAGTTGCAAATAATAATTTGCTATATCATCAACAAGAAAAACTTACAGAATAAATCTCAAGAGTCTTTAAGGAGATCAATAGTGATAATACAACGAGGGAGAGTGTTTTATAAAAGCAACCCTAAATGATAAAGAGATTAGATCATGACAAGTGTCAATATCTTATGCAATAAGACATAATGATCTAATAAAAGTTCATTTTAGTTAGTAGAAAAAATCACTCTTAAGCTTAGCTTAAGTATATGAGAATAAATTAACTTAATAATTAATTTAATTATTAGCTAATGCATGATTAATCTAAAACCCCCCCTTAAGATGAACTTAGGGAGTAGTTAAAAACCTTAAAAAGTCAATGCATAAAAAACAAAGAATGCATGATGGCTCCCAACAAACAAGGCTTGATGAGGTATCCATGTGCAAACAATCTAATCTCTCACAGTTGGAGAAAAATAAGAAAACCTTGTGCGAAAAGCTCCTCTCCAAGAGAGAAAGGCAAATGAAGGACTAAAAAGCCTCCAAAACAATGTCCTAAAAATAATAGGAACATGAAGAACATCACACAAGCATAAAGAAGTTGTATATAACTATTATAGTGTTGAAATGAAGAACCTCCTTTGAAGCAAATGATGATCAGGATCAAGAAGATGATAATCTAAATGAGTGCCCCAATGCCACTACTCGAATGAGATGGCAAACAAGGGCAAACATTTGGAACTCGAAGATACAAATGACACATGTACCAATAGTTTGAAGAACATTGATCAAGTGAAAAGGGAAGATCGCCTCCAGAAACAAGAATCCAAAAGTGTCCATATGGTAAATGTTCCATCTCAAATGCATGGGTAACTAACCGTTGCATCCACCTAGTACATAGGAACAAGAACAAGATACATATATCACCCAAAAATGAAACCAAAGAAGCATTAGCACCAACACTAAAAACATCCCATATCGCAAAAAAGGACAACCAAGATAGGTACATTGAAATTGCGTGTTACTAAGAAGTACATGTAGGAGAACAAAAAACATTTGAACGTGCAAATGAAAGTGCTTGCAAATAAAAAGGGTGCGCAAACAAGACACACACATCTGAGGCAAGAATCACTAGGATTCAATGTTTTCGTGGAAAGAACACTCACTTGACAAAGGTGTGAAGGCAAAACAAAGGCACATACAATCCACCCATGACATTTTATATCAGAGTGCAAGTAATTAAGGCATAACAAATTTGCGAATAATGACACTTCATCTTAGTGCATCTACAAAAGAGAAATTGCATGCAAAAGATATCTACAATGCCCAAATAAGGCAAATTGTTGGAAATACATATAAACCAGTAAAAAACAAGTTATCTCACATAAATAAAAAGTTTTTATGAGCTAAAACGTCCAACTAATCCACCAGAATGTGAAAACACAAAAAAATGTACCTAGATTTTTTTTGAAAAAGCGCATGGATTTTTGTGAAGATCTCTGAAATGTCATTCCAACATCGTTGGAATTGCAAAAAAATGGAGAAACAAGTCAAAAGTTGCGAGATTGGGAGTGAAAATAACACATTTGAGTTTGACAAGCAATAGAATGTATTAGCAGCAAAATCCGAGAAAAAAATCAACACCATTGGATAGTGCTAAGAACTAGCTTTTCAGTGATATCTTGTTTGCCCAATTTCGATAATTGAGCAAAAATTAATCTTGATTTTTTCAAATTTTTAAAATTGCAAAAAAATTTAAATTTTAGCCCCCAAGGTTGGGTCTTGGTCGCCCATGTGACTCTGGGGTGGCAAGGGTTTAAAAAAAATGTATATATTTATTAAAAAAGTGCCGCACCATATGTGCACCAAAAATTCTCCAAACTCTAAAAATTGTAAAAAATTAATAAAGATTCCAGATTTCCTTTTGTAACCCTAGTTGAACAAAAATAGCTAAAAAATGGAGTTCACTGAATCCGTGCTCTGATACCATGTTAGAATTGTGAATAAACACAAGACACATGATCAAACAACGATAAAAAACACCTTCCATTCAAGAGAATTGCAAACAATGATCTTATATATCTTCAGTAAGAAAAACTTTTCACTCGATCTCGATATCATTGAAGACTCTTGAGGTTCATTTTGTAATTTTTTTTGTTGAGGAAATAGCAAATTATTGTTTGCAACTCTCTTGTGTGGAAAGTATTTTGTTCATTGTTTGATCCTGTCTTGTGTTTATTCACAATTTTAACAACCTTACGTTGAAGTCAAATCTTGTTTTTCAACCTCTAAGCTCATTACTTTTTGGTTTGGACTTCCTTTTTTTTCAATTCTTGTGGCATCAAGAAGCTATACAAGAACACTTCAAATTTATACATGCACTTTTTTTGTAGAATTTTTGCCAGAATTTCAAAATTTGAGTTTGCATCCATTTCTCCAGATCTTAGATATCATGTTGCATCTTGTACACATCCTAATGAAATTTGGACTACATTAGATAGTCTCTTTTGTAAGCAGATAAATTGAAGAAATTTAAGTTGGAGAATGAATTTATGACTCTTAATACTTTAGATTTGATAAATCTAGGACCTATTCATTAAACTCATTCTCTTATACTACAATTGTTTGATTGGTGGATCACCAAAGAGGATGAACAATTAATTCTTTCTATTCTTGCTAGACTAGGTCTTGGTTATTCAATTTTTGTTTCTACATTTTATGCTACTATGGATGCCATAGACAATGCACACAAAATGCCTTCTCTTGATGGATTTACAACTCAATTCACAAGGGAACAAGCCAAAATGACACACATAGGAAAATTGAGTCTTCCAAATCACAAACTCTTCTTGCAAAAGATCCAAAGGCTTTAGGTAGCAAAGGTAAGATGCAAAATAAGGACCCCAAGGCTAATGAGAAAGCTAAGGATTCACCTTCATAGATCACCCTTGAGTATGATTCCTCTTCCAAAGAGGAATCATCTTAAAAGAAGAAATTGAAATGTGCATATTGCAAATGGCTAGGACATGATGAACATAGGTGTTATGATAGGAATATTGATGAGCTCACCCACCTTCTTTAGTTCAAAATCTCAATTTGCCATAGCTTCATCATCACAGTCAAGGATTACAGGAGTTGCAAATGATCTACACAAAATGAAAGGGCAAGCACTCTTGGCCTCTACAAGTTCTGAATTTGGAAGATGACTTCTTGATGCAGAGGAAGGACAAGATTCAACAAAACTTGACTGTCCTAATTCACTTCCTTTAAGGTTTTCATTGAAACCAAGGCTCAATCCCTCTTCACATCCTTTATCCCTATTGACCATTTGAGCTATGAATCACTAGTGATGGAAAGCACATTTTGAAGGTGTGGAACAACATAAAATGGTGGGACAACAAGATTTCAATAACTTTTGACACACTAATTGACTTCATGCAACTTGTCACACTGACAATGCCTTAACAATGACTTATAATTTACCAAAGATAATGACCACCATTATAACAAGGAAGAAATAGTGGAAACCACAAGGCAAGCTTGACTTGAGGTGCAAATAATCATGGAACACTCCAAAGTGATGTCCAACAATGTGACCATTCATGGCTTGCAACATTTAACCTTAAGTTGCCAAATCTGTCCTCTTGGGATAGTCACAAATTTATTCATCAAACTAACAACTATGAACAAGAGCTTTGAGCCACAGGCCTAAGGGACCTTCCTCCACATTCCTACATCACTATTTAGGCGAATTCAATCATATTTTGCATTCTTTATAGCACTTCCTCTGCCTTTGAAAAATGCTTTGTCTGATACATCCACAATATCAGACTACTGGTGAACCTTGGCAAGTGCAAACCTCATCTCCTACCCCTGCAACTTTGGAATATGATAAAATACATATAAACAAGCCTCTCCACCCATTTTGGTGATTTTCACCGGCGAAGAGGAGAGTTACATATTATTTTGTTCTCACTGTTACCCTAGGTAGGGTTTCTACTTGCCTGAGAAGAAATCACAATAACTATTGATCTACTTGTTGAAAAACTATGAAACAAAAAGAAAAATTTACTAGATTCACATGCACACAAGATACAACAGATTACAAAGGCATTGGTGGTTTGTACAGACTGTACAAAACAACAACAATGACTGAAACAATAGAAAATCATAGAAAATCAACTTCTTTCCTTCACTAACTTGATTCAGGGGCATCTATTTTGATGGGTAACAACACATATATGGTATGTGGGAAAGGTTCTATTGACATGTGAGAAGACACTTTTAATTATGTACTTTGTCTTCCTTCTTTGTCATCTAATCTCCCTTTTGAGCCTTGTAATTCACCTAATATTTTGATGGGTAACAACACATATATGAAGGTGTGCAGGAAAGGTTCTAGTGACATGGGAAAAGACAATTTTAATTATGTACTTTGTGTTCCTTCCTTGTCATCTAATCTCTCTTTTGTTTATCAAATTACCCATAAAAGACAAGGTAAAATAGTTGAGTTCACTCCCAATAGAGCATATATAAGGGACTTGGAGACTAAAGAGACCATTGCTATAGGGATGGTTGATTATTAATCTTGTTTGTATTCCTTTTCCCATTTTGCTTCTACTCTTGATAATGTTCCTTTGATTGATATTTACACTCATTCATCAAGTGTGAATTATGTTTGTGAGAAGTTTGGTCATCTAAACCTTGGTATTCTAGAGACTAGTGTCGAGCTTCCTACTCCACCTCTCGCTTCTTCAACTTTTAGTGCTTCTATTCAGTAGGATGATCATAGTTTTTTCAGATCTTACTTTGTTGGATGAGTCTTTGACATGGATTTCTAACTTGTTTGTGGAGTCCCATATTCCAAATTTGGAGGACACACTTGAGGGGCTTTCTCTCTTCTTTGATGGTAGTTTCAACATAACTGTTATTCCATCTACATTGTCTTTAGAGATTGGCATACACGAGTTTCCTCATTTCCTTGATTTGTCATGTTTCTTGGTTGAGTTTGACCATGACATGATTATGTTGACTTATTCAAGCTTGGAGACTCCTCATAAATTTTTAGACACATTTTGAGATTTCATCCCTCCTCCTTTCAGTTGGACATGGAGTGGCTTCTTCATCAACCTATGGACTTTTTTCCTCGCAAGGGAAGATATGTTGCTCACAAACATTGGATCATCTTTTGTTTTCAGGCATACTTCATCAACATTGAAGCTTCTTTATTATGGGAGGGTTTGATATCTTTTCTCTCTTTATGGAGGGGTCATTACTTGTATATTCACAATGGATGTAGTCCTTGGGGGCTATCATTGAGTCCTCCATGCATCATCCCCTTGTTTGTATCTTTTCTCTCTTTTGGAGAGGAGTTTTGTTCAATTGGGTTTTATCCTTTTCTCTGTTTGTGATATCTAACATGGTCTTGTAGCTGGGACCCATCCTTTCATCTTTGCATCTTTGCTTTAATAATCTACTCCCGAAGATACACTTAACATGGGGCAGGGGGAGGCGAGGAGGTACAATGTTAGTGTGAATAAGGTCTTGTACCTAGCTAATTCTTAGTAGGGGACTTATTCACATGTTAAGTTTACTTAGGTCCTAGGTGCCCTTCTAGAAGTCTTAGTTGTTTAGATAAGATCTTATTGGATGCACCATTGTGCTATTAGAAGAGTTGTTTTACAATCAAAAGTGTTGTTCTGGTTCAATTGCATTGTTTTGCACCTTTCATCTAAAAAAATAAAAAAACTTAAGTAATGTCAAATCACGAACGTTGGTCCCACCAAGCATGCCAAAATGTGAATAGGAAAATAAAGCAATGATCAATGAATTCAAATAAAAAATGATAAAAGTAATCAATAAACCAATTCAAATGATGAAAAAGACCTAATCTCAATGAAGTGTGTGCACATTAATATGAAAGAATATAACATAAATCAACTATTCTAATCTACTTTACCTCCACCAAAAATACCTAGCTTTACTCCATTTTAAAGTATACAATTATGCTATTTTCATGTATGTGGATTGCTCAAATACTTAGCATAACCTTGTTAGAAAAAAATGTGATAAAAAATTAGTATAGTTTGGGTGCAAATTCTAGGAGAGATTGAAAGGCCAAATGATGGGTGATATATAACTTTCAGGGATATCAGATAAACGATGTAGGATATGAGATGAGATTGATGGATGAGGATTTTTCAGAGATCATGAGGAACATGCATGAGCTTGTATAGATAGATGAAGTGGAGTGTATGAGAGTTAAGTGAGCTTGATTTTTAGTTAAGTCACTAAATTTATCAATGATCACTAAATTTAGAGATGGGGGGATAAAGATGGAATGTTATAATTAGAAAATAAATAAAATAATGATTTTATCTATTTTTAGAGGAATGTGCAAGCTAAATAAAATAAATGATCTATTTAATTTTGCAAGAATAAAGTTAGCTAATTAAATTTTTAATTATGTGAGATGAAAGGAATGCATGATTTAATTAAATAATTAAAAATGATTTAATTATGGGATTGGA
Source organism: Sequoiadendron giganteum (assembly GCA_007115665.2). NCBI lineage: Eukaryota > Viridiplantae > Streptophyta > Pinopsida > Cupressales > Cupressaceae > Sequoiadendron > Sequoiadendron giganteum. Next base: position 368,060,133 of record CM021106.1, read on the forward strand.
AGAATAATGCACGATTTAATTAAAGTGGATAAAAAAAATTTAATTATTATTTTTTAAGCAAAAGTGGCAAGCCACTTTATAGAAGAATTTTTAGGTGTCTATAATAAAAAATATAATAACAAACAATAAAATAATTGTGAATTAGAAGAGTTAAAATGTAACATAATAAAAAACAAATATATGGATGGTATGAGTGTCATGGAAGGGAGAAACTACCTACCACATCTTGACGAAAGGTAAGATGCCCCATTCTAGCCATTAAATCACAAATAATAGGTAGAGATGAGTGTGGGGGAAGTGAGAGGCATAAATGGTCAAGGAAGATAGAAAAAGGGAAGAAGAGAGAAACATGTGAAAAAAGAGATTTTTTTAAGAGAAGTCATAGGGATGAGTTGAAGGACATAACCCATCTTAGGCGATTCTAATTGACTTGAGGATATAGTCGCAGGTTAATGGAAAAATAACATAATTTAGGGGCGTGGGAGTTGTAGTTTCATAGGTCTTGAGGGGAACAACAAATACCATAAGGTATTTCTCTTTGTTTTCAAACCACATAGGAGATTAACTCTTGAAAATATTGTAAATTAATTTTCAACTTTATCTTTCATTGGTTCTTGTGCTTGTCTTATTCCAATCCAAAATACACCTCAATTTTGTAATTTTTCATTCCCTATAGTAATGTAAAATATTGTTGGGTCTCATCTCTTGATTTCCTAGTTGTTTTATAATCTTTTGGTGGTCATGGTGTTGTGAGTGGGTTACATTGGCTTTTTCTTCAAGGAAAGTAATTTTAACATTGCCTTTACCTCATATTAGGATCTTATCCTTATGAACCATTGCTTCCCATACTAGTGCATATTGCTTGAAAATGTTGAATACTTGTCATCTATTTGCTATAATGATTAAATGCTCAATATTTTCCTTGTGTGATATAATGACCAAATCTTGAATACTTGTTGGGACTCAATTCTATCATGTCAAATATTGCTCGAGTCCCTTCTATTTGTGTGCTTATGTGGCATGATCCCTCTTCAATAATTGATATGAGAGGTTTATAAGGGTCACCATGTTGTAATGTGTTGTTCTCTATGAGTTCCCTTCCATGTGCTTCAATTACTTCACCAAAATAAGAATTAGAAAAATAGCCCAAGTCAAGGAATTGGTTGAAGCTTTTAATTGGCTATGTAAAAGTGGTTAGATGCTCTATAGAAACCAAGAACCATTGGTTCCTGGTTCCCATGGAACCCCCTATAGATAAATATGCCAGTCTTGATGGTTCCTAGTGCGATAAGACCCCTAACGAGACAAAGGAATGCAAAAAATGATAGAAAGGGATGTGGTGAAGGGTTCCCTAGGAACCACAAAATATTAGTTCCTAGTTCCCAATCCCACTATAAGCTTTGATAGTGTGCGGTGATGAGTGTGTGGGTGCATTTGGTGGAGGTTCTTGTTGGTGTCATAAGTGCTAGCAGTTCCTACTAAGGGTAAAGGCATCAACAAAGGAAAATACATGGTCCACGATGGTTGTTTGTTGTGTGTCCAAGGCTTGACAATGTGTTTGTTATGTGTACCCTTTCCACTTAATTATAGTTATGAATCTATTCACCTAGCTATCCGAAGTTAATGCAAATTGTCCTTCCATCTACAACATCCATTTTCGGTGGGATATGATTTGAACTGTGTATTTTGAATTGCTACAATGCACAATGATTAGGGTTATACCCTGTTGCTATTAAAGGTAATTTTGTGTCATTTTTCAAAGGGATTATTTTTGTTGGTAGTGACTAGAGGCTATGCAGGTGTCAAGATTTGTCTAAGGCTTCAACCATGCCATGTCTAGTTACAAAAGGGAAGTGAATTTGTGAGGCATGTGAAGGATAAAGTGCATCAACATTATATAGAGGATGTCTCCACTCTCTTCATTTCTCTTGAAAAATATTCACTATTGTAAGGGTTTCCCCTTGTCACATCAGCTGACATGAATGTAATGAACACTTGATAATGTTAAAACATTCTAATGTATTACAAGCTTTGTAATAATTATTTATTTATCACATATTGATTTATGCAATTCAATTTAGATAAAAAAGTATGATTTTTGTGTAGTGCTTGTAATTTGATGGCATATGTGCCCATATCAAACCTTCTATGTTTCCTTCATTACCTTTTTTGTTATTATGACTCTATAGCCCAATGAATAAGGTACTGGTCTCTATTCCACCTCACCAATCTCACATCACCCATTAAAACATAAAACCAATAATATAGGAGTAAGAGTAGCTTTTATGCATTCATAAACTTAAAGTACACCCAAGGATTTATCTTCAATGAACCAAAATTGAATCTAATTCACGTGGCTTATGATTTTACATTATCACCAATTATATAGGGGTTTTGAGGTAGCTAGATGTTCTTGGTTTTGTGACAATATTTGGGACCAAGACAACAAGTTGGGTTTGGCTACCCATATTTTTTATTGTTAATTTGATGTGATTTCAGTACCTATTAAGGTATATCCTTAGGAATACCCTCTCGAGTCTAAGTTGAGCTCAAAGTGTAGTAGATATAACCCACTCATGTAGAGTTAGCTCAAATTCCTCCATTGTTTTTTTGATGATTTGATTTCACTTGCATGATGACAACCCTAGCCTTGTGAGTGAGATTTGGTTCTAGGAAGTGGAGAAATTATTTTGACACCTAATATAATGGTGTCATTGTCAGTGAGAACTTAAGGGTGGTTTTTTGTTGTTGTTGGTGGTAAAATATTTGTTGTGCATTTTGTTTGGGTGAGCTTGAGATCTTGTCAACTCAAACCTAATAGAATGACATTTTTGCTAAGGAAGAATTTGCCATTGTTGGGTCTTAGATAATTGGAAATTTTTTAAACACATTAATAATAGATGTTTGCAACTATCCATTTTTTGGGGTAAGTTTGGCACTATGTCTAGGGAAAACTTAAGGGTGCTTTTCTTGTTGTTTCTAGTGGTAATTTTTTTTTTTTTTGGGTGAGTTTGATATTCCTTCAAATCAAGCCTAACAAAATAACACCATTTCCATGGATAGAATTGTTGGCATAATTTGGTGGGCTTTCAACTCAAGAAGATAGTTAGTAGGTTGATGTTAATTGAAGACTTTGTTGGTGGAAATAACCCAGGATCAAAATGGTGCCTTGGAGGTTTATGTATATTGAGAGTTTCCTCAATTTTGTGAGGTACAGACTCTACTATCCAAGAATGAAGTTTCTGATACAATTGTTTATGTTTAATTAAAACATATTAAGTGACCAAAACTGAGGACAAGGTACTCTATTTTCCTTCCAAATTTTGAATCATGGTTTCTTTCTTGGTAAAGAAATAAATTATTTATTTTACTTCTCTTTTCTACCTTGCATAATTAATTGTAGCCATCTATTATTAGTTGGAGTGGACTCATTTATCCTAGGGATACATCAAAAAATGTAATAAATAATTCAAACCCTAGATGCTATGATAGAAAAAATTTCCAAGAATAATATGAGGATAACTCACCATGTTGTTCATACAACCCAATAAAAAATATAAATTCACATTCAAGCACACATACATCCATACTTGAAAACAAGTTAAGGATAGATGAGATCCTTGAGTTAGAAAGGGAATGCGAAGAAAACAAACCATACAATCACAAAGACATGTTATAGAAAAACACATCATTCTCGGTCCCCTATTTTTCCACTTGATCCCATTTACATGTGACTTGAAATTTCTTGGGTCAATTGTAAAAGGAAAGCAATGAGATTTTGAATCTATAGATTGATGCCAAGGTTCAATGCATATGATAGTGGCCAAGGGGACACACATGTCAAGGCATTTTCATATTTCATGGAGAAATATCGGTTTGAAGATGAGGACATGTGTATGATATTCTTTGTTGGGTCATTGATGGGAAGGAAAACAATTGGTATGATGGTTTCCCATAACATTCCTTTGATTCTTGGAATTATTTCATAGTTGCATTTGAGGAGGAATTCACTTTAGATTGTACTACTCTTGTTGAAGAGTTGGAAGACATCAAATGGCAAGAGGGATAGTCTAGCATAGAGTTCATTCACATCTTTTTTGTTGCATTTTCTTAGATCCAAAATGATTTTAGACCTAAAACACCTTCATGTATTGATATGTTCCTTGAAGCTTATGAAGTTGATCCGAGTTCAATACAAGAAGAATTTAATTTGGTTAACATGCAACAAACATATATGTGCCTTGATTTCATTTATGATATGAGAAAGGATATGATTGTAAAATACTTATCCTCAAGAATAGAAGTTTCTGGTAGAAAATAAATTGTTGATGATAACAATTGTATGGAGGTGGTATCAAGTAAAAACATAATATAAAGTAATAATTGTTTTTGTAGGAGGGTAGAGGAATGTTTTGGTGCAATATATGGAAACAATACAAATGAAAACATAAGTATGTCCACCTACCTTGGATCAATTATCCATGGATAATTGCTATGAAAAAATTAATGACGATTTCCAATCTGTGAATGAGAGAATGACCATATTTATTGCAACAACATGGGCATTGAAGAAGATGTGTATACAAATAAATAATCAAGTGAATCAACTTAGGTAGCTAATTATGAAGTGCGAGCACATGTTTTTGAAAAGGTAAGCAACATTTACAGGGTGCCAAACCCTTCACAACGAGCCCAAGGGGCCAAAGAAAAGCATAGTTCAAAACAAAGATTGAACTATAGGAACAACCAGAAACAACTGACAGACAGCTGTGGAAAACCAAAGAGATTAAGCAACCCCCGAAATAGAGGGTTCAGAGTTGGCTCCACGAGCCCGAGACCTAGAAGCAGACATAGACTTCTTCTTTCGAAGAACAATCGACCAAGGAGGCTCAGAAATAGGTAATGAGGAGAACGGTGAGAGGATTGACTCCACCTCAGCCACCACAGGAGCATCGAGCAATGAGGGCAATGGTGACAAGGCAGTTGAGAACGGATCAACAAGCGGCTCAGGAGAGGTACCCAACAAAGGGAAAACAGGGTCAAACAGGGCACCGTCAGTAGGTGCTGGGTCGGACATAGCATCGATAGCAGGAGCAGGGACAAGCCTAGAAGGGTCAGCAGAAGTGTCAGCAGAAGGGTCTGGCACAACAGTGTCAGCAGAACGGTCCACAGGAGCAAAAACCACCGAAGAAGGACTCACCGTGAGGTGATCAAGGAGAGCATCAATCCACGAAGTTGCAGCGCCCTTGCGTTGGGCATGAGGGCAAGCAGAGGCCAAGTGACCCAATGAAAAACATCTCCTACACCGAAAGGGGAGGCCCTCGTAGTCTAAGAGCTGCTTCCAAGGTCTGTCCTCCACCAGTAAAACCACATCCCCATGGAGAGGTTTAGAGATATCCAGATCAACAAGCATTCGAGCGACTATGGTGTGTCCAAAATCCCTAGTTGTAGAATCCACCAACAAGAAACGGCCAATGGTATTGCCGATGGCTTCGAAACAAGATTCCTCCCAAAACTGGAGAGGAAGGTTAGGCAACCGGACCCAAATAGGTTTGATATTCAACGGTTCCGTAAGGGGGTTGAAAGAGCGAGCCCAAGGCCTAATGGATAGGGAATGAATGCCCCACATCCATCCTCTATCCAAAACATAGGTTCGCTCATGAGGTGAGCCAAAGGTTGCAATAAAGAAGCCCCTAGCGCTAGGGTAGAGCTCGATTTCTCCAACAACGAAAGGTTTCCAAGAAGCCTGCACCCAAGCATGTAGGTCTGGAAGGGATGGCCATAGACCATTGAACCTGCAGACCACACCCATTTTTAGGTAGTACTCCTCATTCTCTGCAATCTTAGGCCCACAAACCATCACCGGGGAGTCGCGGGCACAAGGAATAGACCTCTGAGAAGGCTGGGCACCAACTCTAGCAGCATCAGAAAAGGACTTAGCCTTTCCCGCATAACACCCAGTAGCAGGAGGAGCACCACCAGCAAGCACCGAGGCAGGGGAGAGATGAGAGCCCCCAGCAGAGGGAACAACACCCACCACCGTACCAGAAACACTGCCGGTAGCACCACAAGACAAAGAGCTAGCCAAAGGTAACAAAGAAGGGACACCATCCCTAGCGCCAGAGCAGAGAGAGCCCTCTTCGGTACCCACAGACAGGCGCACACTAGCAACATCCTCCCCCCAACCACAAAAGCAGACGCTGCGTGAACAAGTGGAACAGATCCCATGGGCCGACGCAGAGAGCCGTTATTCTTCCTGCCTATGCACATTTCAAACGCTTTGTTATGCATATTCCATCTTGTTGAATGTTAAAATGATTGCGAGCAGATGTTGGTGATACATGTGGTGAACAAAAATATATTTTCTTGTTTAATTTCTTACCTTATTTTGTCTTTTTATGATTTTGAAGTTTCTATTAATGGTTTGCATGAGGTGAGCATAGGCACAACTGCACATGAAGAGAAAAGTGCAAAGAAAAGTGTTTTTATAGTTGATGATATTCAATATGAAGAGCTTGCACTTGAAAATTATGAATTGGGTGATTATATAGATGCATATGAGAGCCTCTTCATTTGGTGTGTAACATGTTGTATTCCTCATGTGTAATGCACTTGAAATGGGTCATATGAAAATGATGCCATAGTGTTAGATGTGGAAGGAGTTGTGTACCGCAAGTATGATTAGTAATAGCACATGTGTCACAACAAATTACCAAGATAATTTTGAAATAGTGAGACAATTTGAAGAGTGCAACTCTTTTCCCAAAGTGTCTCATGGTTCTAATTGTTGGGTTGATGAAGTTTGCATCAACGTAAATTATAGTGAGGTATGTTGGTTTCCTGTTGTTCTAAAGGTGAGAAAAAAATGAATATGAGGATTTCTTTTGTGATGAAGGTGTATCTATTCATAACATAGATAAAAGTGTGCATGAGTTGGAGAATTTCACTTGGGCCTAGCATACATGTTGCAATGGTGTTGATTAGCAACAAAGTTTCTAGGTTGATGATCAATTGATTTGTCATATTTTTTATATGCTTGAGCTTTATTTTTCCCAGTTTGAGTTGTTAGAGGATGAGTTTCCCTTTATAGGTCAACAAGATGAAGAGGCATATTTTTCTTTGCAATGTGAATTGGAGGTATTCTCTTTTTTCCTTAATTCACCTAAGGAAGTCAATAAGTATAAAAATATGAAATTTTAGTTTGGTGTTGACCCAATTTTTCAACTCTTGCCCCCAATTGCTAAGGAAATAAATGATGAAAGGCATGGTGGTGTAGTGACATACGTTTTATGGTTTTCATATCAATGGAAAGGTAAACATTGGGGCTTTCCTTCAATCTTTTGATATCAACCACAAGTTTATAGAAATAAGAGGGAGGCTGATGTTGTTGTAGCTAGATGATAATGATATTTTTGGGTTAAGGGAAATAAATTCCTTTAGTAGGATGGTATTTGAAAAAGGAAAGTGACTTTATATAGGCTTTGTAGGGTTGGTTTGTATGTTATTAAAAAATTCGCAACCATTCTTTCACTGTCTTTGTGTTGTCATTACTATTTGATTGTGAGCTTCATCACACACATTCCTTCAAGAGTTAGTCTTATTATTTTATTCCTCATTTTGGTTTTCCCAAAGATTTTGGTTTCTCACTATGCCTACAAGAGGCACACATCTTCAACCAAAGCCACTATTGGAACTCAATTCTGTCATGTCAAATTTTTCTTCAGTCCTTTCTATCTGTGTGCATATGTGGCACAATCCTTCATAAATAAATGACCTAAGAAGTCTGTAATGGTCATCACATCATAATACATTTTTTTATGAGTTCCATTCCTAATGCTTCAATTAGATCACCCAAATAAAAAATAGAAAATAGAAAATAGACTCAGTTAGCGAAGTGGTTAGAGCTTTTAATTGGCTAAGTAAAAGTGGTCAGAGGTTCCACAGGAACCAAGAACCATTGGTAATTGATTCCCATGGAACCATCAATAAAGAAATATGTCTCAGTGGTTCTTAGTGGCGTAGGAACCCTTGACAAGACCAAAGAATGAAAAATATGATAGAGAGGGATGTGGTTGGGGGTTCCCTAGGAACCATGAACAATTGGTTTCTAGTTCCTAGTTTCGACCTAAGGTTCGACAACATGTGAGGATGAGTGTGCATGCATATTTTGTGGAGGTTCTTGATAGGATTGTAAGTACCAATGATTTCTACTAAGGGTAAAGGCATTGACAAAGGAAAATACATGGCTCATGATGCTTATTTGTTGCACGTCCAAGGCCCATCAATGTGTTTGTTGCACATGCCCTTTCCACCTACTTGTAGTTATGAATCTATTCAACCAAATATGCAAAGTTACTGCAATTCATCCTCCTTCCATGCAACATCTATTTTGGGTGGGAGAAAACTTGGACCACATATTATGAACTAATACAAAGCACAACAATGAGGGTTATGACCTGCTCTATTAAATATGCTTTTATGTCATTTTTCAAAGGGATTGGTTCTATTATTGGACATAGGAGGCTATACAGGTGCAAATATTTGTTTAGGGATTCAACCACACCATGTCTACTTGCAAAAGGGCAATGAATCCATGAGTCATGTGAAGGATTTAAAGTGTATCAATGTTATGCAAAAGATGTCTCTACACTATTTGTATTTCTCTTGGAAAATATTCACTATTGTAAGGGATTCCACTTGTCACATTTGTTGACATGAATGTAATGAAAACTTGATAATGTGATATCATTCTAATGTTTTACAAGCTTTGTAATAATCATATATTTATCATAGATAGATTTATGTAGTTCAATTGGGATTAATATGCATGCCTTCTATGTAATGCTTGTAACTTGATGACATATTTGTCCAAATCGAACCTTCTATGTATCCTTCATTGTTTCTTTTTTATTATCTATGAATTTGCAGCCCAATGAACAAGGCGCCAACCTCCATTCCACCTCACTAATCTCACACCGCCTATAAAAAATAAAAACAATAATATAGGAGTAGGTGTAGCTTATATGCATTCACAAGCTTAAAATACAACTTGGGATTTATATTTAGTGCAATACAAATGGATATATCTAATGTGGGTTATGATTGCACATTGTCATTAGCTATATAGGGGTTTTGAGGCAACCAAATTTTCTTGGTTTAGTGACTATATTTGGGACCAAGACAACAAGTTAGGTTTGGCTACCCATATTTTGTTATTATTCATTTGATGTGATTTAAATAATTGTTAAGGTATACTCCTAGGAATACCCTCCCAAGTCTAATTTGAGCTCAAAGTGTAGGAAATATAACACACTCTTGTAGAGTTAGCTCATAGTCCTCCATTCTTTTGTTGATGAGCTGATTCACTTGTATTTCAAAATCCTTAGCTTTGTGAGTGAGATTTGGTTCTAAGAAGTGGAGTAGTGATTTTGAGAGCTAACACTTGCCATGTGTTTGATATGATGATCAAATTCTCAATACTTGCTATGTGTTTGATATAATTATAAAATCCTAAAGTATTTTCTTCTATTTCACATAATGACCATATCTTGAATATTCACTATGTGTTTAACATAGTGTATGTAATCCAAATGAATGTCTCACATAATGCTTGTCTTAACTATACATGACAATTATTGTCATAATGTTCACATGAAGAATTCTTAGTAATTGTTGATAAAATGAACATGTGCAAAATGTATTTTATTTGTTGACATCATTCTTATATATTAAATGTAGTTCATGTGTTGAAAAATGTTGATGTTATTGAATGCATTCTATGCGTACGATATAAGATTGTATTTTTTAATACTTTTTAAATGTTGACAAAACACATTTATGAAATGAAATATAAAGGAAAGGTATAGAATGAGAGGGCTTACAATAACTTGAAATTATGGTCAAAACTCAATATGCAATCCTTGTGTTGATTTCTAAATATTATAAATCCTAGGGTCGATCCATAATGTAGACACTCCAAATCTGATCCTATTTTTCTTGCATCAACTCATTACTAATTAATTACTTGTCACTATTTAATCAATTAGGCCAATTTCTCATCATCAATTAATAAAATAAATTTTGTATTCAATTAGTTAACCTAATTTTTTATCACTACTTATTTAATTAGCCTAGTCTCTTTCATGCAATACTTAATTGAACCAAAACATTTCATTAATTAGTCTAATCTTCTTCTAACTAATTAATTAAATAAAACATACATAATTTGATCAATTAGACTAATGCATAGTATTCATATTTCTCCTTGTCTTAAAACAAAATAAAATCATTTCCGCCTCACCACTAGAATCCAAAAATCACCTTTTTATCTCCACTTGCCATTCAAATTTAAGAATACCTAAACCATCTATCACAACTCAAGATATCTCCTCCACTTTCCCTCACACCAATTACCCTCCATTTCCTTGCATCTCCTTTCCTCATGCAAGTTAAGGTGCTCCCAAATTTCCATCAATTTGATTTAATCATATCTCTCCACTCGTATTTTTCTCTCGCATGCAAATGCATTCTATCCATCTATATCATGATTGAATCTCAACTTTATATAAACCTACTTATTCGAGGACATCACATCCATAAGTAGAAAATAAATTACATATACTAAATCGAGTAATTTCACACTTGGGCAATAAAAAATTACCAAACATCTCTCTCTCTATCTCTCTCTCGCACATTGTGTTTATGACTCTTTCACTCAAACAAAGATGTTTTAGTTTGATTTAGTTTGATTGTGTTCAAATATATTCTTCAAATATTAGGCTATGTTTTACCTCTCACATTTTAGTATTTTTGGTGGGACAAAAGTCACCCCCCCTTTTTTTGGAGGTCCATTTTAGTATTTTTTTTTTTTGCATTTTTTGACATGTTTTCAAACAACGATATTTTTATAACCACTTTGATGTTTTCATCTTAAAATCAATGTTTTTCTTCTTGGAGGAAATAGCACTTGTGTACTATGTTTTGGCATTTCAAATTCACTTTTAGCATTTACATTAATATTTGCATTTTTTTATTTATATACATATAGGGGTTTGCTTTGTTTTTTACAGGTTTCTTCTATCTTGTTTATTTAAACACCATTTTCTATGCTAACTTGTGTTATTGTAGAGGCTTGTAGTCATTTGGTGCATCATTATCCTATTTATCAACTAAGTAGGTTTTACCTTATAACCCTGGTTCTTTCTTAGTTTTTGTAATTACAAGGTCTTCCAAGTGTTTTTAGTAATCATTGGCTTGTATAGAGTTTGCTAACTTTATTTTGTAGGATTTTATTCTCATTGTAAATGCTCTAATATGGGTTTTTGTACTTTTAACATTTCCACCCTAGTCATTAGTGTTTCCATCCTTCCTTCAAAATTCTTGCATATTATGTTTTTCTTTTTTGTGTGTTTTATAGGAAAGTGAATTTCTACATGATATCAATTTGTTTGCACATAATATTCGATATTTATAACTTATATTTTAGTGTTTCTACCTTTATATTTTCTAGGTTCTTCAAATGTTATTTGTTGAATGTTATTCCTCATTGGGCCATCATTAACAAGATTTTTCATGCTAGCTTCAAGTTTTGTAGGCTTAGTTGTGGTTTAGTGTCCTTTAGATGTTTTTTTGTTAGGTAAAGTTTGCAAGTACCTTTATCTTCTAACCATAGTTATTGTATAGATTTTTTTTCCTCTAATCAATTTCTTGCAAGTTTTGTCTTCATTAACTAGTTGTTAACTAGGTTTTAGAGGGCATCCTTTGGTTTTCTTGCTAATTCTAGCCTTGTAGGTTGTTTTAGAATTTTTGCTCTATATGAAGGTGTTTCTACTTCTCAATGTTTTCATTATAAATATGGAATATATATTTTTATTTTATTTTATTTTCTATATCTTTGGTGCTTTTTCCTTGTCTAGAAGTATCTTTGTATTTATTTTTGGCATTTCTACTTTATATTTTAGCATTTTCTATGCCTAATTGTTTGATTTTTAGATTGGTGTTTGTACACTGTGCAAAGTCATTTCTATTTTATTCTTGTAATTTATACCTTTTGTTTTATCGTTTCTATTTATTCCTTTTAGTTTATAAATTTTTGCTAAACTCATCAAATAATCATTATTCTTTTCTATTTTCTTGGGATTTTTGTTGTTGTCCCATCTTTGTTTTCTCCAAGTACATTTATGATCTTGTAAGATCATTTGTCAAAGTTTAATTTCATGAAATTAACCACATGTTTACTTTTTTGAAGGGAAATTGATCTTTTCTTTTTCTCTAATTTATTTTATAAATACTAGCGAGTTGTGTATGCTCTCCTTTCACACACTAGGGTGATATTTAGAATCAAATAAACTCTTTTTTATTTTTTGTGAGTGATGTGTTTTCATGATTAGGCTATGTATCATCTCTTTTTGTTCCTCAATGCGATATTTAAGATAAAGGCTATGCAATACCCACTATTTTATTTTCTTGAAATTTTTGTGATTGAAATTGTATTCTAAGTATGCATCACAAGATGCATAGTTTGTGCTTGTGCATGTTGCATTGAGTGTTTATCGGTGTTTCAACTTCACCATTTTTATTAATAGTCCTTGTGATTTTTGTTTGCATATTGAGTGACATGTTTTCTTTATGAGATGTATTTTATGTATTGTATAACTTATGTTTAGTCCAACCATATATTTAGATATGGTGTTCCTATACATGCCAATTGTTGGTGTGTTGCTTGTGAGATGCATGTATGACAATGTGCCAAGTTTCTTGCGATGACGATGTATTTCATTACATGTACACTTTGAGATGCATGTGTTATTATTTTTGTGAAATAATTATAGATGCAATTATTTTAATGATCTCAATATATTGTAGTCATTAATTATCATAATTTCATAATATACGATGTACCATGTTGGGTGATTTTACATCGCTTTCACTATTATATATATGTGGAGTAGGTATGCTTGATATTTGAGTTGACTATTGAGGTATATGGTTCCCCCCCCACATAATTATGCAAGTGTGGGTTATTCCCTAATGGTGGTTGTATAGAAGATGTCACTATGGTTCAATGTGCTTGGTAATCTCTATCACACTCCATTTGAGTGTGAGATGAGCCCTTTTTCCCTTACAAATTTGTATTTGTGGTGGAAATTTAGAACTTTACGTGTTGTGGAAAAACCATAAAAGTATGCTTATAATTGTGGTTGTTTATTTCTTCATTTGCACGTAATTGTATTTTAATGTTAAAGTTTTGTGTGTTAATAATATAATGTATTGAGAATTAAGAAATATAGAAAACAAAACAAAGATAAAAGTGCTAAGTTAAATGCATTAGAAATTATTTAAATTATTGTAAATAGTTTAATTGTGATTGAAAAACATTCCCTTGTTTAGGAAATTTATTTGAAATATGTTTTTAATTCAAATTACTTCAATTACATTTGGAAAAGGGAAAATAACCTAGACATTTTAAGTTATTCATAAGATGTAAATTGTGAAAAGAAAAATAAGAAAGTAGAAATAGAAAAGGAAAAGGGAGTTAAAAGAAAAGAGAAGGATTTTTTTATGGATTCTCAGTTTTTTAGCAAATTTTCTTTCTCAAACCATCTCTATCTCAAAATTGAAAGTTGGTTGAAATTTATTGAACTTGGGAATTGTATTGGAAGGAAAGAGTTGAAGGTAGGATTGTTTTGCATTTGGATTGCTCCTGAAATTTGAAGTAATTGATAGAAAATTGAAAATTTGTGAGCTTCAAAATTGAGGTAATTTTCCTTATTTATCCATGTTTTTGATTTTTTTCATTTACGTATACCATGTTTGTAACATATGACCTCTATAATATATTAATTTCTATTAAATTTTCATTGGATCAAATTGTTGATTCAAAAATATGAAATTGTCCAATTTTAACCCATGGTTATGGATTTTTTTCCCCAAAAATTAGGAAATGAAAAATTTATTGCAAAAAGGTGTAGTTTATATTGGAAGAATAAAGGTATGTTTATATTTTTGAAATTTTCAATTTGAAAATGTTGAAAAATTCAAGCATTCAACAATGGTGGTTTTGGGATTTTCATGGTTTTATATTGGAACATAATTTTAGAAATTTACAAATTGAGAATGGTTTACGATGAATTTTAATGGGGAAAAAAAGACCCCCTTTTATTTTTTCATTGTGAAAAATTTAAGATTATGTTCAATTTTTTTTCATCACTTTTATGCATTGATTTTCACACCACATCCATATGTCTATTTGGAGTGTGAGGAGCATGGGATTGAGGTATAAGGGTGGGAAGGAGTGGATCTAGACATTGTATCAAGTATGTAAGTGAATTTTATGGTTACAATAGGAAGAGTTATTAATCAAGTGAAAACAAAGAAACACGGGGTAAATAAATGAATCAAGATTAAGTTAGTGACATAGTTAGAGCACTTTCATAGGCTCGACATGCATAGGCCAAGGACATGCCACCCTAGGGTAGGGTGATGGATGTTACTTGAGTACTCCCTTCACCTAGTGATGGGAATATGTAAGTTCGAGTTTGCAAAGTCACCCCTTTGTGCTTTTGTGAAGATAATCCCTATCTTCTCTTAGATCCTAATCCTTCTTAGATCCTAATCCTTGATGCCATTGGATTTGGTATCCAATGTGAGACCCATCTCTAGACATATATGTTATTGGATGCGACCTTTATTATATTCATGTTCATAGTTGTGTGGTATGATTATTGTTGGTGGTAGTTTCTCCCTTGAGCATGTTGTTCTATGTTTGGTTGATCATACTTAGTGTGTATTCTATGATGGTTTATCTTAATAATTTTTGTTAGGATGATATAATGGTTTTTTATATTGATTTGTATGTTTGTAAGAAATTCTCCCTTGTATTCAATGAATGTGTGTGATAGTGCCCAAGTGACTATTTCTTAGCACAATGGGGTGCACCTATAGGTAACACATGGTTGGGTGAAACTCAACTACTATTAGAGATTTAGGGGCATGGAGGATTTATATTAGAGAGCATTATGGACTCCCATGGTACCTCTTGAATTGTATATATCTTTTTATTGAAAAATATAAATTTTGTAAAGTGGGTCCTTGAGATCATTGTATAATGATTAAGATAATGTATTTTATTAATGCTTGATGTGGGTTATGATCCATCCATGTTTAGGGTGAGATTATTTAAATGTAATAATTTTTTGATGTCATCTTATATTTCTCCACGCCTCATTTCTGAAGGGTGTTGGTATGTTTAGTATGTTGTTATCATGATAATTGAGCATGTTAGCTTCAATATATTTAACTCTTTTAATAATGTTTTATGGATATGTTAGTTTTGGATCTTATTCTTCCCATATAGATGTTAAGCATCCTATTAATGGTTGTAGTCCATGTTGATGTTGGTATCAAATGAACATGGAATTTTATAATTCTTTCTCCATTTTGGCTAAATGGTTTTTGGTAAAATAACTTAGAGCATATTTATATTTGGGATTAAAATAAATATAATGTGTTAGAGAACATTCAGTTTTGGTATAATTGGATCTTGTTTTATTTCATCTACCTGGTTTTAGATGAGTGTGTGATGACCTACCATAGGGTGGTGTCATTTTAGTTCTCTTAGTAGGAGGACAATTAGGGGTGTTAAAATATTTTCATTTGTCCTTAATTTCCTTGGAATCATGTTGGAGTGTGTCCTCTTGGTATGCTAGTGTCATTTTTGGGTGCTAGTATCCCTTTTGGGTGTTGTAATCCTTTATCATGTTGTTATCCTTTATTTTATTAGATAATGGGTATCTTCAAGAGTTATTTTTCAAAAAATATATATTAAAAACCATTTCCCTTTGATCTTGTGAGTCTTCCCATGTTGACACTTGGTAGATAGGTCTCCTTGATTGTAATTTATTCTATTATTTTTATTTGGAAGTATGCCCTTGCATACAAACAACATGTCATTCTTGTTAATGATGGGCTTGTACCTTCTAGTAGTGTAAACATAGAGAATCTTCTCCCTTATGCTTTAGTTTTTTTGGGTTTTCATGTAGTGGATTGGACATAGTTGTCACCCCCATCCTTCTCCTTCTTTGGAGAATTGGTGGTTTTCCTAACTAGTTGAGTTATGACACATCCTAGTTGTCCTACTAATTGTGTAGGTTTTCCTTGGTAATGTGAGTGCTTTCAATCTTGGTAAGGTGTAGATTCAAGGTGATGGTTCCCTCATCCTACCCTTATGTTTTTCATAAGATATTTTGATCATAGGTTTGTAATTTATTGTCATTGTGGTATTGTTCCATCCTCTCATATTTGCATCATGGCGGCTTTGTTCGATGATTGATAAGTCTTCTGATTGTGCCACCTTGCTTGTAGAAATGGTAAGGATATTCATGTTGTTACTATACTAGTACCATTTTTATGGATACAACACTTGTTTACATGTCTGCGTGCATCGTGATATGTCATTGTTGTACCATGAATAATGAACTTGCTCTTGTGGTACTTTAAAAAAATGTTAAACTCAGCTAGTGTCCTAGCTGTGTGGCTTGGGGTATTATACGACATATATGTACTCTCTACTACTACACATATTTGTGATCTTGGGAATCAAAAGCATCTATTCTTCTTTATTTTCTCTTTTCACAATGGTTTTAATGTCTTGGAGTTCATCACCAAGTGTTAAATACCAAAACATATATCTCAACAAGGTATATAAATTTGATGGAATAATTACTATTTTTTGTCTATACAGTAATGTGTTTTAAGTATATTAATTAAAAGTGAGGTAGTTTTATCTATCAATAAAAAATTATTAAACAATACCCCTTTTAGGAATTATTGTTCTCAATGTAGCTATAATTCAAGAGTATGGATGGAAGTGAGTAAGGACTTGACCTTGATCACAAACCTTAGAGAAACTCCCTAATTTAATAGAATTAAACCTAAAGTAAATATAGATATATTAAGGACTTCTTAGTTGATCCATTTGTCAACCTAGCTTAGGGAAAATTTTGACCATTTGTCATTAGTGATGCACTAGTAAGTAGTTAGTCTCAAGAAGTTACATCATAATTTTGGAAATTAAATATTAATTTATAGAGTCAATCCTTCATAGTTTGCACCCTAAGATATTGGGTCAATGCTATTTATGACCAGGTACAAGTATAGTTGCGAGCTTACAAGCTGAAAATTCCACTTCAGTAGAAATTTTTTTCTTGTGTCCTCTTTGCTTTCTATCATCAAACACCTATGTTAAAACCAATTTGTTTTTGCAATGAACACCTTAAAGAAAAACCCAAAAATCAAATCATGTCATGAAAACCAAAAATTCAAAGATACACTTTTATGTCACCTCACTTGACATAAAGCCAAATTAAATACAAAATTATGTGAAGAGAAGCTCTTCCTCCCTAAACATCCATTGGTTCAAAAAGCATATGTTGGAGAACCCTCTCACCCACTTGAAGGTGATACTATAGTGATAGCACCAACCAAAGTGAATATTACCATGACTATCAAAAAACTATTTGGTTCCAAACAAGGATTCTCTTAAGATGATAAGTTCATAGAAAAAAACAAGAATGGAATACTTAGGAACACCTAACTAAATTAGGGGCTAGGTTACCTTCAAATCACAACCTTGAGAGTCCTAACAATATAGTTCACCTTAAATAATTAAACCAAGAACATGATCAAATCAATGTCTACACAACATAAAAATAATCTAAGCCAAGATCGTGATTGCATCAACCATCATCTTGATCAAAATAATGAGGCAAATAGAAAAGGTCTCTTGTTATCCAAAACAAAACCTAGAAAATGAGCCTTAAGTAGAACGTAAGACACAAACCTTGTCACCCAAGATCTTGTGGTCGCCATACCAATCCAACCAAACTAACCAAAACAAATCAAACAACCTAAATCAACCAACCCCAACCAATCTAAACAACAACAATCCATAAAAATAAAGAAGTCAAACCTACCTATCAAATTCTAATTCCTCCCAATGATCCTACTCATACCAAAAATGCCATTTATCCTAAGAATCAAATTTACCCCAACAACCAAACACATCAAAGGAAACCAATGTTCCAACAACATAATAAACATAACACTAATTATAGAAAATAACCATCAAAATCCAAACATTTTACACTATCAATCCAACCCCAACTAAAAATGACATCAACTTAACCAAAAATAAGAACATCAAGTATACCAATCCAACTTAATACCACCACACCACCTCTCAAAACTCCCTTTTTTAGGAGTAAATGGTGACTCCCAACACCCCTAGGAACAATTGCTAGACCAAAATATCTTCCACAAGAGAGAAAATACAAGAATAGCTTGTTGTATTATGAATGCAAGATTAATTATCAATGTACATGAGAAGCCTTGCTTATAAAGGCAAGGTGAGAGATATGATTACATAGGATTGTGACTTGTGTTTTAATCCTATGTTATGAGACAACTACCTCAACAATATTAAATGACCTAGGTAAAAAATATTAAATAAAAGACAAAATAATAAGAAATGAAAATATCTTATCTAGACAACTAAGACTTCTACAAAACACACCTAGGACCTAAGTAAACATGTAAATAGGACCCCCTTTTTCCTTACTTTGGAATACCTAAATTCAAAAAATACGAAGGAAGAGGAGATCCAAGGGACCATGTAAATGAATTTTACATTTAATGCCAAAGGTTATATACAAATAAATTTACTTGATTAAACTATTTCCTAAAATCTTGGGAGGGCAAGTACTCAAATGGTTTTTACACCGCCCTAAAGAAGACTTGTCACTACCTATAGAGAGTTGATAGAAAAAATATCAAACACTTCTTTTAAAATTTTGAAAATGAAATGACCATGATGTATCTTTGTAAACCAAACAATTCAATAGGGATAGTTTCTCCTCACAATGGTGATGAAGTTTTAAAATTACATTTAATTTGTCAATTCTTGAAAAATAATTAGTTCACATACTAATCACCAACCTAAACCATGAAATGGATTTTTATACATTTACATTATATTTTCACTTTTGATAAAATTATTTAAAAAGGTGTATAAACTAAAAAATTCTCTTATTGCTAAAGACATGAAATATTTGAAAAAATAATTGATATTCATAATTGTATGTTTACAAGAGGAGATGCAAGCTCCTTATATAGAAAATTACAAGTCGATGTTTCTAAAAAGAAACCATCATAAACTAAAGAAAACTAAAACAAAAATCAGAAAGATGCTAAATCAACTAAAGTGTAACTAAAGTTACTAAAAACTAACTAGAGCTAAGATGACCATTAATATTACATTTAATATTTTAATACCCTCCCTTAATGGTCATCGTACAAACATAAACTTAGTCTACCCATATTATTTTGGAAAAGTATCATCGGTGAATGATAATCGGAGAAGCATAACCGCCTTCTGATTACAAATCCTTTACCTTAGAACATTCAAATCAAGACACTGAAACTCGAAAACTATGAGATTCCTCTGCTTCCAAGTAATAATACTTTTCCCATTGAACCTTTGCGTACTTTCCAACATGACATTGGACAAAGTAGCCATCCCTCCCATTTTCCAAAAATGGGGTAACATTGTGATCAATTGGCACAAACCCTAGACAATCAACTAGAACAACTCATGATTTTTCAAAAAATGTCTTAAAAGATGCTAAAAAACTGTAAGATTTTTCAGAAAAACCTTCAAAAAACTTGAAAAAGTAAGATTTTTTAAGAAAAAATCCTCCAAAAAACTTATGAATTGAATTTTTTTTATAAAAACAACTTCAAAAACTCTTTAAAATATTCAGGCGCACAATTTTTTGTTCAGAAAAAAATTGCCCAAAAAATTGGTCTGCGAACCCTAGCAGCAACCCACTATTTTTTAGATAGGAAAAAAATCGTCAAAAAAATATTCATAAAAAACACTTCCAAAAAAATAAGATGAAAACCTCTTACAAAATATCCTTAAAATTTTTTTTTTTTTTTTTAAAAACCTCAAAATTTTCCTTCCAAAAATTTCTAAAAAAATTTCTTCAATTTTTTTAACTAGAAAAATCAGGTAAAAACTAGTCAGGTTCTAGCTTGAGCTCTGATACCATGAGAAGATAATTGATATTCATAATTGTATGTTTACAAGAGGAGACAAAAGATCCTTATATAGAAAATTACAAGACGATGTTTCTAAAAAGAATCCATCGTAAACTAAAGAAAACTAAAACATAAATAAGAAAGATGCCAAATCAACTAAAGCGTAACTAAAGTTACTAAAAACTAACTAGAGCTAAGATGACCATTAATATTACATTTAATATTTTAATAATATTTTCCAAAAATCAAAACCAAAATGATAAACCCAAATTCCACAAAGATCAAAATTAAGTTTGAAAACTAAAATTACTTAACAAGACCAAGAAAGTAATTTGTGATGGAGTTATACATTCAAATTGCATGCAAGATGTGCAACATACTCTAAATGTAACTATTCTACCCAAGATCAACCAAGATGAGAAACCAAAAGGAGACAATACACATCATAATAAGAACCATTGAAGGTCATGTTTCACAAACTTGTCCAAGCCAACATTGCTACCTTTCCTCTCACAAACCCTTTGATGAGAGAAAAACCAAGTCCATGTGGTTCAAATAATATGAATATTGTGACTATCATAAGACTAAAGTCCACCCTCAAACAAATGAATAAAATTACAAAACTACAACTAAGACCTCATCGATTGAGGAGACATTGAAATAAAAGGGATCACATTGTCATTACCCAAGAAGAAAATGGGGTTATACAAATATATTTTTTCTAAGCATGACTAATCTCATTCTTCATCCAAGCAATGCCATAATCAAGATAATTGTGCCCACAATATTGATTATCATAAAGCCTCTCCTGCCTATGATTTTATCATATTCCATATCAATTAAGTCAACAAGCAAGTAAACACCATAAAAATTAAACCCTCAAATTATTCTATTACCTTAAGGAATGGTAGGTTCACCATCCAAGGGCCTCCTCCATCCACTCCTAAAGGCTAATAAAACCTCATCAAAATTTTCAGAAAAATATTGCACATATATCAATCCTAACACTTCTCAAAACATATAATTTTTATAGGGATGCATTGAGAAAAGTCTTATGGTAGTCATGGATTCCCAATGACATCAATCCATAAAAATCCAATTAATTGTGGGACACTTTTCATCTTGTTACTTACTTACCTTTATAAAAATAGATATGCCATCCATTGATCCATCCTACAATCACCCATTACATATCAAAGCCTTCATTACCAGACACAAGATCAAGATGGTACTCATATATTATGGATTTGGTCTAAATATTCACTTTGATCTTGTCAAACAACTAGGGTACTTTGAAGAGGCCTTGAATTTTTAGGTAATTACCATCAAAGACTAAAATAATGCAAATCATCAATCAATAGGAACCATTAACTTGCCACTTGAGGTGGGGACTATAATACAATCAACCTTATGTCATGTCATTGATTTTGACCTACCCTACAATATTTTCTTGGGCCAGCCTTGGATGCATGTTACACAAGCCATCCCATCCACCTTCCATGAATACATTACAATCCCCCATGAAGGTATCAAGGTGAGAATTAACATTGATCCCCATATTTTCTAGTATTTCAAGATTCTTGAAGGTTTCTATCAACAATACCATCATTATCCTATCATTGAATTTGTGCAAAGTCCCACACCCCAAAAATAAACATCATACATAGATCCTAGTGGTTTCCCATCCACATCCATCGATCCTCTCCATAAATCCAATGTAAAGATCATTGATAAGTATTATGGGGAATATGAAATATAAATTCCTTTAATGTAGGTTCCACATTTCCCCACAATCCCATGGATTACTCTTGTAAGGCCAAGAAAAAATCCTACAACACTTCAGTACAACCCCACTACTTATGTGCAATATGGATACCTAATTGAAAAATAAATTGAAGGTACAAACAACTCTTAGCTATTTAATGATATAGGTTTTGCATCCTTCTTCAAGCATAATGAATATCATCTTTCCCTCTTCACGTGCAAAAAAAATAGCTACAAAAAAAGGGTTCTAGAAATCACGAGCAAGAGATCTTTCAACCCATATAGCCAGGAGGAGTATACTCCAACATGACTAATTTATGATAAGACTATTCTAAGGAACACGTCTCTATTAAAATCAGTTAAACAATTGGGCATAGAATTTGAATTTAGTTTCTCTGCTCCTGCTTTATATGGTTATTGTTTTTTTGTTTTAGACTAAGTCCTCTTCCTATCTTTGAGGGAGAGTTGACAATTGTCTCATGAGTTTGTTTTCAATCCACGAATAATGAAACTCCTCACAAACCCTATATAGTGGGATCTTTTTTCGAGGAGGAAGTCTAGTTGCTAGTTATCTATTTATCTATTTTCCATTATTACATAGTAGTTGCAACAATAGAATGTGTGTTATTGAATAAAATATATTCAACATATTCCTATTGGATTTTATGTAAGAGTTCAATGTTAGAATGCAATAATGAAAATTGGTTCGATATCATGATTTTCTGAGTAAGTAGGTGTTTGGAACTTCTGTGGAAGTAACAAAACAAGCAAGGGCCACTTGAGGTACTACTAACCCACTCTAGTTTCTATTCTTAGATTAGATAATGCATTGATGAATCCAATAAGTAGATTTTTAGCTATATGTTTTTGAATACATGTGTTGTAATTTATGAATTAAATTATGTAGTTGAATTGAATTCTATAGCTTCATGTTTGGTTTTATACTCTGGAGGAATTAGCTAGGTTAAGATAGTGCAATTTTAGTAGTTGACAGTTACACTCTTAAGCATCCGGTACCCATAGAATAAGGTAACAATTTATATTCATTTCTCTTGTTTTGTGAATTAGAAATTTATTTCACTTTCTAGCTTTTACTATCTTTTGTACATGTGTATTTTCCTATACTCCATCAATCTAGGATGCATATAGATTTTGTGAACGCATATATTTTTCTAGCATTATCTAAAGTTTATGACTCTTTGGTTAATAATTAAATGCAACCTATTGTGAAATATGAACTGTTCAACTAGGGATTCTTAGGTCCTCTAAGCTGTGTGTATACCTAGTAGCACTAAGTTAATTGGAAATTAGAGAGGCTCCACATTTTTGGCATCGTTGTCGAGGATGGTGCTAAGTTCAAGATTCTCCTATGTATTTTCAATTCCTTTCAAGATTTCATAGTTTAGCAATTCTGCTTTCAACATTAGGGTAAATATGTATTTGAGCCATCAACAACAATACGAGTTACTACGAATGTGAAAGAATCAATCATCTTAAAGAGTCACAATCATTGCTTTGGGAAGATTTCTCCCCTCGGTACATGAAGCATTAGAAGATACTAGTGAACAAAGAGAGTAGAATGAGGGAATACCTAAAAAAGAATCATCCCTTACACTAGTACCTACAACAAGCATAAAGGAGACTTCTTGAATACATTTAGGCATCATGGGTGATGCAACAGTAGAAGATCCACTAGATCATGTAATGTTTGAATTCCCTATAACCAATGGAGAAAGGGAAATTGTTTTGAAGAACATACCTCCTTCAACACTCCCTATCTTTTATGGACTAGTCACAAAGGATCCAAAAACCTTTATTTTTGAGTTTTTTTGGCTATGCTGAAGCTATGACTACACCATAGATTCTCACCAACTAAAATTGTTTCCAACTACACTAAAAGATTTTGCTCTTCGATGGTTCATGGGGTTGGGAAGATATGATGTTCCCAACTAGAATACAATGAAGACAAAATTATTAGAGAAATACTAGGATTATTAAAGAGGCACAAATAAAAAGAGGGATGATATATTCAGGATGCCACCAAAAGAAGATGAGCCATTGGAAGATTATGTTGAAAGGTTTTAGTTTTGTCTAAAGAAATCCCATCAAAATAGACTTTTTGATTAATCCTTAAAACTAGTATTTTTAAGGGGAATTCATGAGGACTGTATGGATGTCGTCAATATAATTGGATTAGGGGACATCTCACAATTACCCTTTTTATGAGATTTGCAAAGTGTGTATAAATTACTCCAGGTCCATCAAGAAGACTAGAGGAAATAGGACCTCTTCTCTCAACAAATCATCCATTAGAGTCTTAAGGGTAGAGCTAAGCAATCTTCTATAAAACATGGAGGAAATCATTAGCCATTGGCTACCCAACTAGATACCCTCCATATCAAGAAGAAGCAAGAAGAAGCAAAGGTAATCCTCACATAATTATGCCCACATTGCCACTAGAAGAAGAATAATTGCAAGTGAAAAATGTTGGCCATTATTTCTTAAGACAAGCAAGGGCAGCCAAAATTTCATGCCCTAGAAGATTAAGAAGGTCAAGTGTTTTACATAACTCAATACAAAACATGGAAACCAAGAAAAGGTATGCCAAAAGATCCCTTGACCTATAATATGTCATTTCTAGGTAATAATGCATAATTCTCAAATTGGAACCCTCAATCCTAGACCAATGTGGAAAATTCACAATGGCCGATGTCCCAAGCTTCTAATTGGACTCAACAACAATAGGGCATATGAACACCACAAAATTACTAGGTACCAAATTTTAATTCCCAGTGGCCAACCCAACAAAACCAATGGCCACCACAATGGAAAAGATGTCAACATTGACAAACTCAAAATATAGATTACCAGCAACCATAACAACCCTTGTAGCCACAAAAACCAGCCATAATCCTAAATCCAACAATTATTACACCAATACCACCAAGATAACCTCAATTTCTAGCACAACCTACAGCTAATCCAAATAATAAAACTGTCCAATACGCTTATGCTAACACAACCATCCAATACCCTAATTATGGGGTTGAGGTGAGTGATATCCACCTCAAATTAGGGAAAATGATTGTTGGGCCTTCATCTCCTCACATCATAGAGCTGACTGATGATTAAATCCTATTATAAAATATGGACAAATAACCTAGGGAACCTAAATCGAATCGAGATAAACCAACAAACATAAGTCCAAAACCTCCATTCCCCGAGAGATTAACAATACAAAAACATCATTCACAAGATGAATATGATCTATTAGGATAAATCAAAGATGTTTGCATTAAGATACCCCTCATTTAGGAAATTAAGGAAGTGAGAAATACCAAAACAATGAGATTTATACCTCAAAAATCTAGGAAAGAAACATAAGAACCGTCAGATTATGCATGTTTTAGGATAACTTGTAAATATTATGTTAGGAAACATAGTTGTCCCCAAGTATGTAGACCCTGAAATCCATGTTGAGGATGTCAAAATCAATTGAAACCTCATCAAGAATACCTTAATTAACCTAGGAGAAACCACTTATGTAATGAAAATGGAAACCATGAAGCTATTACAACTAATGGAGCTCAAACCTACACCTATTGTGTTACAGTTAGCAAATAGGTCTATAGTAAAACTTGAGGAAATTATACAAGACTTGGTTATAACATTAGACTCATGTGAATTCCCTATAGAATTTATGATGTTACAACCTAAATAAAATCTTGTAGGATACCCCCTCCTCTTAGGGATACATTGGTTGGCTATTGCAGATGCCTTCATAGGTTGCAGGTTTGGTAACATGATCATTTCAAATGGAAATGTAAGCAAGAAACTAGTCCATTATCCATGTGCCCAACCACATGTAGACTTGGAGAAAACTATATGGCCCACCCTACATGAGGATGATCAATACTCATTACAAACATTACTTACTATGAGTGTAGTCTTATGTTAGAAATCCAAGATGAAGATAAACTACTTGCAAACATCATGCAAAACCCACAATAATATGAATACTTAACATGCTTACAGGACCCTCAAGAGAACATAATACTTGCCAATACATCCGAGCCCATCTCTCAAATATTCCATACCTTATTGCCACATAATTACAGTCCCAATATAGTAGGTCTTATTATTGCATCTATTAAAACATCAACCTTGACTTTAGAGATTACATTGGGGAAGACATTAAATGTAAACAATCAATTGACTACTGCACAACAATCTTCACTATTGAATGTGCTACAAGCACACACAACTCCATTTGCATGGGATTATCATGATATGAAAGGAATAGACCCAAACCTATGCATGCACCGTATTTACACCAATGATGGATACAAACCGGTTAGGAAACCTCAAAGAAGAATGAACCCAACTATCCATGACATAGTTAAAACATAATTACAAAAGTTGGTGGATGCATGATTCATTTATCTAATCTATGATAGTCAGTGTGTGTCTCCATTAGTAATTTTACCTAATAAGGGAGGAAAATGGAGAGTTTTTTTTATTATCATGAGTTGAATGCAGTAACTAGAAGAGACCACTTTCCCCTTCCATTCATTGATCAAGTGCTAGATTCATTAGTGGGAAAGAAATACCTTCCTTCTTGGATGGGTTTAGTGGATACAACTAGATCAAGATAGTTAAAGAGGACCAAGACAAAATAAACTTTACATTCTTTTAGAGTACATATTCTTACTTTGTCTTGTCATTTGGGTTATATGCAATGCACCTGCCACCATCCAAAGGGTAGTATTGAGCATGCTCATAGATTTTTCTCATGATTCCATGGAAGTTTACATGGATGAATTTACAACTTATGAGAATACCTATGAAGAAGAACTTGCTAACTTGGAGAAAGCACTACAGAGATGTCAAGATCATCGTCTATCCATAATTCATGAGAAATACTTCATGATGATGACTAAGGGAGTAGTCTCGAAACACTTTGTGTCCACTAAGGGAATCCAAGTGGACCCAAATAAAATAGAGGTAATATCAACACTGTTTGTACCTCAAAGATAAAAGGATGGAAAAATCTTCCTTGGCCATGTTGGGTACTACAAGATATTTATACAAGATTTCAGTAAGATTGTAGCACCACTATTTGTATTATTGTCTAAAGATGTAGAGTTTGATTGGACACCTTCTTGTCAACATTCCTTTGAAGATCTTAAGGTAGCACTTACAAAGACCCCAATATTAAGAGGACCAAAATGGAAATTTCCTTTTCATATCCATACTGATACTTCTGATTTTACAATTGGATCTCTATTAGGATAGAAAGAAGGGAGTCTAGAGTATGCCATATATTATATTAGTAAGAACCTTCAAGGGGCAGAGCTCAACTACACAATTATTGAAAAGGAGATTCTACTAGTAGTATATGCAATCAAAAAATTTAGACACTATATCATACGCTATTTTTTATTCATCCACACATACCATACAACAATCAGGTACTTGATGAAAAAACCAATAGTTGGAGGTAGACTTGTGAGATGGTTGTTGCTACTTTAGGATTTTGATATTACCATTGTAGAAAAATTGGGAAAAGCTAATGTAGTAGAAAAATTTCTCTCTAGATTGCCAACAAAGTCAAAAGAAGATATTGTAGACGATTCATTTCCATATGACCACTTATTTACCCTCTTTTTGTGTACACCTTGGTATGCATAAACATCCAATTATCTAGTTGTAGGGAAAACACCACCGCATCTCTCACCATGGGAGAAAAGACATTTAGTTAAGAATTTTTTTCCTTATTCATGGGTAACTAGATATTTATTTTACACAAGGCATGATAATATAAGGAGAAGGTGCATCATAGAAGATGAAGTCTATAATATTCTCAAAGTATGTCATGATGAACCTTGTGGAGGAAATTTTGTAGCAAAGAGGACAACTCTTAAAATTTTGACTACTACTATTATTGGCCAACACTTCATAATAATGCAGTCATACACAAGGAGTTATGATAGATGTCAGAGGATGGCACGACCTAAAAAAATAGATGAAATTCCACTACAACCACAACTAGTCATAACACCATTTGATAAAAGGGGGCTAGATTTTATTGGTCGTATATCCCCAACACCCAACAAGGAATATATACTAGTTTGTATTGATTATCTTACAAAATGGTTGGAGGTCAAAGCCTTGGAATTTGTAAGGGATGGAATTTTTTCCAAATTTCCTTATGAGGATATCTTTACAAGATATGGTGTTCCTAGAGAAATAGTGATAGACCAAGGGCCAAAATTTACCTTAGACTTGATCACCAAGTTAGTGTAAGAATATGAGTTCAGACATATAAAGTCTACACCTTATCATCCTTAAGAAAATGGTCAAGTGGAGGTGACTAACATGGAAATAGATTTTTTTTTACAAAAATAGTGCAAATACATATGAAGGATTGGACAACCAAGTTACCTGAAGCAGTTTGGGCTTATAGGACAACTTGTAAAACAACAACAGGCTTCACATCATATGAATTGGTGTATGGAAAAAAGGCAGTCCTTTCAATAGATTTTGAATACAAAACTCTAAGGACAACAATATAATTAGGCATGGATTTATCAACAACACAAAATGAGAGATTGTACAACCTCAATGCATTGGATGAGATACACATGGAAGAAATACACCATATTGAGATCATTTAGAAATAAAGGATGCAATGGAATGATCAGTTTATCAAGACCAAGCAGTTCAATACAAACACAAGATGTAATGGCATGATTTAAGGTATAATGATTACAAAGGAAAATTACAAATAGATGGCTAGGCCCGTATGAAATTCAAATAATTTTTCCCAATCGAGCAGTTCAATTACAAAAAATTGATGATGTAAGGCTTTCACTATTAGTTAATGGACATTGATTGAAACTCTATAAGAGACCACTATAGAAGGATGATTTCTTACTATCCTTACAAAATGAATTCAAACCCGAAAGACAAATGTTGATGGTGTTTTTATGCACTTCACAACACAGGTAATGCACAGGTGCGTTACCTCTCTTGAAAGACAATCTTCCACAATCAAATTGCAGAACACTATCCCAAGGTCTCTCGGATGTCAGGTCTTGACAGTGCTTGGAATATTTCAGTTGTTTATGTGATTTGCTGGAATCACAAGGTGGACTTACGGAAGAGTTACAAAGTGAGGAAGTTGGATCTGCAAATGGAGTTCTTAAGATGGGAAAGTTGCTGAGTGTTTGCTGCAGGTTCAAACAGTAGTCTGGAACTCCATTTCAACATCAGATTTAGCTTTACAATGTGCAATGAACCTTGCCTAAGGTTACTTGTTAAAAAAAAGAAGGAAAAAGGGCAGGGAAGAGAAAAGGTTCTTGGATCTGATACTACGAATGAACAGTGATCATGGAGGCTGCTACAGTAGACAAACTCCCTAAACTGGGTTTTGCTTGGCCAAGAGGATCCTACAGTTACACAAAACTAGTGCAATCTTCTAAGGACTGCAGATTTTCAATTTGCATACACACATCATGAACATGCAAGTGAACTAGGTTGCAGCAATCAAATAAATAAGCCCAGGCTAACTTTACACAGCAACTTGCCATCAACAAGTGCCAAAAGTATGGGCTGGAAAATTATCAAATACTGTAACAGTAATCACCATTACCACTTCCATTCAAGAAACTACAACTAAAACTAACTTGGAAGGTAGAACCATGCACACATAATGAGCAAAATCAAAATGTAACACCCATAGATCATGCAATGCTACTTTCTATTGCTGTAGAATGTTTTTACAACAACTCTCCAACCCCTACAAATGAGGGGGAGACCCCTATTTATAGTTTTCTAAAGCCCAAATGAATGGCCAGGATTGATTTACATCATGTGGATCAGATTCAATTACATTAGGGCCTCACCTACCCCACAATATTCAACAATTTAAAATAAACCTTTGTCTTTTCCCTATTCTGTCCTGTAGTGGCTAGTCACTGTAGCAGTTTTGTCTTCTAGCTGATTTCCCTTTTACTGTAGCTGAAACTGCCTAAAAATTGCCTTCTTCTTAATGGACTTGCAGCATTCCTCATTGGATCAAATGGTTATGTCAATGGACCCATGGTAGGCTTCTTGAAACCAGAAATGAGAGGCCGAAATGCTGTTTTGGAAATGCTGTTTTGAAACGGCCGCGAGAGCATGGAACTCCGGATGGTACTTCCCGGATGCAAATTTGGAATTTGAAAAGCCAAGGGAGGATAATACCCCATTTTAGCATCTGGGTCGAAGTCCATTTTCAATTTTGAGGATTTCTACTATGATCCGGAAACATGAGTCCGGAATGCCGTTTTGCATTTGCTGTTTTGAAAACGGCCGCGAGAGCACGGAACTCCGGATTGCACTTCCCAGCTGCAAAATTGAAATTTGAAAGGTCAAGACAAGAAACGACCCAATTTTCCCATCTGGGTTGAAGTCCATTTTCAATTTTGAGGAGTTCTACTATGATCCGAAAACATGAGTCCGGAATGCCGTTTTGCATTTTCTATTTTGAAAACGGCCGCGAGAGCATGGAACTCCGGATTGCACTTCCCAGCTGCAAAATTGAAATTTGAAAGGTCAAGGCAAGAAATGACCCAATTCTACCATCTGGGTCGAAGTCCGTTTTCAATTTTGAGGAGTTCTACTATGATCCGAAAACATGAGTCCGGAATGCCGTTTTGCATTTGCTGTTTTGAAAACGGCCGCAAGAGCATGGAACTCCGGATTGCACTTCCCGGCTGCAAAATTGAAATTTGAAAGGTCAAGACAAGAAACGACCCAATTTTTCCATCTGGGTCAAAGTCCATTTTCAATTTTGAGGAGTTCTACTATGATTCGGAAACATGAGTCCGGAATTCTGTTTTGCATTTTCTGTTTTGAAAACGGCCGTGAGAGCACGGAACTCCGGATTGCACTTACCAGCTGCAAAATTGAAATTTGAAAGGTCAAGACAAGAAACACCCAATTTTACCATCTGGGTCGAAGTCCATTTTCAATTTTGAGGAGTTCTACTATGATTCGGAAACATGAGTCCGGAATTCTGTTTTGCATTTTCTGTTTTGAAAACGGCCGCGAGAGCATGGAACTCCAGATTGCACTTCCTGGCTGCAAAATTGAAATTTGAAAGGTCAAGACAAGAAATGACCCAATTTTACCATCTGGGTCGAAGTCCATTTTCAATTTTGCAGCCGGGAAGTGCAATCCGGAGTTCCGTGCTCTCGCAGCCGTTTTCAAAACAGAAAATGCAAAACGGCATTCCGGACTCATGTTTCTGGATCATAGTAGAAATCCTCAAAATTGAAAATGGACTTCGACCCAGATGGTAAAATTGGGTCGTTTCTTGTCTTGACCTTTCAAATTTCAATTTTGCAACTGGGAAGTGCAATCCGGAGTTCCATGCTCTCGCGGCCGTTTTCAAAACAACAAATGCAAAACGGCATTCCGAACTCATGTTTCCGGATCATAGTAGAACTCCTCAAAATTGAAAATGGACTTCGACCCAGATGCTAAAATGGGGTATTATCCTCCCTTGGCTTTTCAAATTCCAAATTTGCATCCAGGAAGTACCATCCGGAGTTCCATGCTCTCGCGGCCGTTTCAAAACAACATTTCCAGAACAACATTTCGGCCTCTCATTTATGGTTTCAAGAAGCCTACCATGGGTCCATTGACATAACCATTTGATCCAATGAGGAATGCTGCAAGTCCATCAAGAAGAAGGCAATTTTTAGGCAGTTTCAGCTACAGTAAAAGGGAAATCAGCTAGAAGACAAAACTGCTACAGTGACTAGCCACTACAGGACAGAATAGGGAAAAGACAAAGGTTTATTTTAAATTGTTGAATATTGTGGGGTAGGTGAGGCTCTAATGTAATTGAATCTGATCCACATGATGTAAATCAATCCTGGCCATTCATTTGGGCTTTAGAAAACTATAAATAGGGGTCTCCCCCTCATTTGTAGGGGTTGGAGAGCTGTTGTAAAAACATTCTGCAGCAATAGAAAGTAGCATTGCATGATCTATGGGTGTTACATTTTGATTTTTCTCATTATGTGTGCATGGTTCTACCTTCCAAGTTAGTTTTAGTTGTAGTTTCTTGAATGGAAGTGGTAATGGTGATTACTGTTACAGTATTTGATGATTTTCCAGCCCATACTTTTGGCACTTGTTGATGGCAAGCTGCTGTGTAAAGTTAGCCTGGATTATTTATTTGATTGCTGCAACCTAGTTCACTTGCATGTTCATGATGTGTGTATGCAAACTGAAAATCTGCAGTCCTTAGAAGATTGCACTAGTTTTGTGTAACTGTAGGATCCTCTTGGCCAAGCAAAACCCAGTTTAGGGAGTTTGTCTACTATAGCAGCCTCCATGATCACTATTCATTCGTAGTTTCAGATCCAAGAACCTTTTCTCTTCCCTGCCCTTTTTCCTTTTTTTTTTTTTTAACAAGTAACCTTAGGCAAGGTTCATTGCACATTGTAAAGCTAAATCTGATGTTGAAATGGAGTTCCAAACTGCTGTTTGAACCTGCAACAAACACTCAACAACTTTCCCATCTTAAGAACTCCATTTGCAGATCCAACTTCCTCACTTTGTAACTCTTCCGTAAATCCACCTTGTGATTCCAGCAAATCACATAAACAACTGAAATATTCCAAGCACTGCCAAGACCTGACATCTGAGAGACCTTGGGATAGTGTTCTGCAATTTGATTGTGGAAGATTGTCTTTCAAGAGAGGTAACGCACCTGTGCATTACCTGTGTCGTGAAGTGCATAAAAACACCATCAACAACAAACTTCATCAATAGTAACAAGAAGTTCATCAAAAAATCAGTAGATGAGGTACACAGCTCACCTCCTACTATTTCATAGGTATAATCTTTAAAACACGTATCACAAGAACACACACGCACAAGTGACACTCGAAAGTCTTCACTGTTTGAACATTCAACAGATCTCACGAGACCTACAACATAAAGCCCCCATGCAATCTATTTAGATGGGACATGTTTCTTCAACAATTCGTAGCACTTGCACAACCATCCTTTCACTCGTTTCTATAGTATCCATCATTCAATTTCATTACATGTAGCTTCATTTTTACATCACACACAACAATGAAATCACCTTTTTTTGCATCATTTGTATCATGCAATAAATTTCACCTTTCCCATCAGGTACTTTGCACAACCTTTTATTCATCATTCCAAATTCATTGCCATGTGTTCCACTCATGCTAAATTACACTTCAAACCATGACTACCCATAATTCATATCCATCAGTTCATATTAATTCAAATCATGCTACATTGTGGCATTCATCTATATCATGCAATACATTTCACCTTTCCCATCATGTACTTTGCACAAATTTTATTAATCATTCCAAATTCATTGCTACATGTTCCACTCATGATAAATTACACTTCAAACCATGACTACCCATAGTTCATAGCCATCACTTTATATTATTTGAAATCATGCTAAATTGTGGAATTCAATAATTTCACATACACCATACTTCATTTCATAGCATGTCAACAGGTACTCTTCGCATTAACTCTCATAATTAACAATAAAGCTTAGTAATTTTGTAAATATTTATCATTCGTGCATGCATTTCAACTTCACATTTAAATTTCCACTTCTTATTATTTATCACTTTTCCCATTCGTACCTACTAATTGAGGACACTTAAAATATTTAGTTGGGGGAGGGGTATTGAAAGGCCATAATCCTTAGTTATTTCCAAATTTCTTCCATTCTAAAAAAAAAGCTTAGAAGAGAGAAGAGGTGTCTAGTGCAGAATTGGGTGATACAACATAAAAAATCATAATAAAACTAGTGAAAGTGATTGTAGTTAAGGCATTAAAATGGGAGGTGACATAGTAAGGAGAGAGTGAACAACCCATAATTTTTTGCTACAGGACAAGAAATGTGTGCTTATCTTTAAGCGGATAGGTTGGTTGGATTACTTCCTTAGACTCACAAAATTCAATGAACTCATGACCTAGCAGTTTTCCAACACCTTGAAAAATGATGAGGCAATTGTTAGGGGATTAAGAGTGGATGCATCAGAGGCTGCTATTGCAGAATTATCAGGTCTTCTAAGGAGTGGAGAAGAGTTTCTAGTAAGGGAAAACACAATCACAACTAGAAATGAGTTCTTCTTGCCGAGTGCAAATTTGGACTCCTCCTCTCAAGGTACAAGAAAATTATACTTACCTTGGATTTGGGCCTCTATAGCCTCACACATTATTAGGTATTTAACTTGCGATGGGATATAATCACTATTATATATAGTGCATTTTAAGTTGCTTAGTCATTTATGCCATCAAAGGCAAGTAAATGTTCCAAATTTCTTGTATAATTTATTGAAAAGAATGTCATCAAAATACAAGAGGAAAATAAATTAGTCAACATTGTCACATTTCTATCTAGTTATTTTAATGGTTAAGAGAAGTCTTAGGGTTTAATTTCCCAATGTATCTTGGGAAGATTTTGTGAATTCTAACAACATCAACAACATTATTTCAATACATAATGAAGAAGAAAGGGGTTAGGAATGGGAAGTCAAAGAACCTACCGCAGTTGTAACTAAGGGATAAATACCCTTTGGTTCCCTTGCTACAACACCTACTTGTAGCATGGAGGAACCTGAAGAGAAAGGACCATAGGAAACTCAACCTATAGCCTTTGCTGAGCAGTCCATAACTAAAGAAGATATGGAAACCACAACTTCCATGAAGAGCTCAACAAAAGAAAAGAAAAGAAAAAATGTAGCTACTACCTCTACACTTGCAAAGTGGCATAAGAGGCCCACACAATTAAGAAGGTGATCACATCGCTTGAGGAAAAAAGGTCCCATGAAAGGGAAAGATAAAAAAGAAGAAGAAGATGTTGTGATGATTGAAACATACACAAATTAAAAGGGAAATGTCCCTAGTGATGATACAAGAAAACCAATTGTACAACACCTGTATTGTACTAGCACTTATAACTTGGATTCAAAAGACATTTTTCTTGCTAAAAAGAAGAGAAGAAGATCTCCAAAGAGCCTTGTTTCAAAAGGGTTTGTGTGTTTAGAGGAGGTAGGAGAAGATCAATTTTTGGAGAAAGAAGAATTATTTTTAGAAGGAAGAACATAAATAAAGAATTGCGAGATGCCTTGCAAAGAATTAAATAGTTAGAAGACCAACTAAAAACATAGCAACAAAAGGACAATGAGAGGGATGCAAGTATTAGGGAGTGGGAAGAAAAACTCAACAAATTTGAGCATGGATCAAAATTACAAATTTTGGCACAACCTACCATGGTTGAAACAAATGGAAAATATCCAATTCCTAAGAGCTCAATTGGACCTATAAAGACCCCCAGTGTACCTACTGTTGTGTCATTGGGCATTGAGTTGTGGAAGAAAACATAAGAGTTTTTCCAAAAATAAAAAGATTGAGAAAAGGAGAAAATAAAAATGATATCTATACATGCCAGGAAAGTTGAAAAGTAGTAAAAAACTGTAAAAATATTTAAGGTAAAAATTGAGGAACTAGCAAACAAGACTGTTCAACTGATGAGATGTAGACCTCTTGCTAGGGTATATACCCTATTTTTGCAAGAATTGTTTTTTGGTTTTTAGTTCAGTCAGATAATTAGTGATCTCCCTATTGTGATGAATTTAAGATCTTTATTTTTAGAAACTTTCCAAAGGTATACACCAAAAATACAAGATCAATTGTGTGAATTTTGTTTGCACAATTTTGTTCTTTCATATGATACTGCATGAAACCCATTAATGTTTGTGGGAGATCTCTAGATCAGGGCCTTAGCTTCTTATGTTAGAAATGAATATCATGGGGAAGTTTCTATAGGAATATCATGAGAGAGAGAAATCACCCCCTCTACATTAAAGAGAAGATGCAACAAACCCAAATGTAGTAGTAGATCTGTGGTTAGAATTTATACATCACAGGGGAGTAAAAGAAAAGATTATGGACTATAGAGAAAAGGATTATAAGAGAATAAAGGGACTCATAGAAGGTAACATCATAGAATATTTTAACTTTACCCAAGGAAGATGGAATGAGCTCACACCAAAACTTAATAAGAAGGAATACTATTCTATTTATAATTATGCAACAATGATTCACAAGTCACACAAATACATTTCAATTTCCCTTAGGAATGGAGTTGCTTGGTTTCCACTCACCTTCCATCCTCATATCCTCTTGTTCTCCATACCAACTGGATAGGGAGTAAATGAGAATAAGATGCAACAACAAAAGAAAAAATACTAGCAAAGATTGTAGATCAACAAGGTTACTACTTGAAGCAGGATAAATGAGTGGACTATGTTGTGGATTTTAGAGAAATGGCCTTGTAGTACAACCTTCAACCTTAAATATTCTTGAGGATAAGCAATAAATTTAGTTGGGGGAATGGTGGGATCAATCATTGGCTAGTTTCCCTTTTATTGTTTTATGCTTTCATCATTTCTTTTGCTAAGTTTCAAGATATTACCAAGACCCTATATACCTTTTATACACTTTTAAGCAGTTTTAATTATATGGAAATGGAAATATATTATGTTGATATATCTATGTATGAATGCATGAGTCTTTATGAAATTTAGTATGATTCTATATTTAATTTATAATTGTTAATAATGCATATTCCTTAGGAATAAGACTACCACTTTGTAGCAAGGACTGTCAACTTGTAGCAATAGGTTCTCAGCCCACAACATAAGGACTACACATTGTTACAGAGAATAAGTCAAATGAACACGGTGTGACACTTTCATAAGGAAACAAAGGAAATCATTTATTGATCATTCATGAGTCACCACATAACATTCTTGCTCGCAAAATATGACAACTAGGAGGAGTCAACTCTCAATGGGACAAATTTATGACAAGATTGTTCCAAGGAACACATATTTGTTAAAAGTAATTAAATTGTTGGGCATAGAATTCAAATTTTGTTTCTCTACTCTTGATTTATATAGTTATTTCTCTCTTTTTCAGACTAAGTCCTCTTCCTATCTTTGAGGGAGAGTTGGTGGTTGTTTCATGAATTTTTTTCCAATCCATGAATAATGAAACTCCTCACAGACCCTATATAGTGGGATCTTTTTTCGAGGAGGAAGTCTAGTTGCTAGTTAGCTATTTATTTGTTTTCCATTATTACTCAATAGTTATAGCAATAGAATATGTGTTATTGAATAAAATATCTTCAATAGATTCCTGTTGGATTTTATGTAAGAGTCCAGTGTTAGAATGCTATAATGAAAATTAGTTTGATATCATGATTTTTTGAGTAAGTAAGTAGGTGTTTGAAAAATTATGTGGAAGTAACAACTCAAGTAAGGGCCACTTGAGATACTGCTAACCCACTTAAATTTCTATTGTTAGATTAGATAATGCATTAATAAATTCAGTTAGTATCTTTTTAGTTATATGTTTACAAATGCTGTGTTACAATTTATGAATTTAATCCTATACCTTCGTGTTTGGTTTCATACTCCAAAGGAATTAGATTGGTTAGGATAGTGTAGTTTTAATGGTTGTCAATTACAGTATTAAGCATTAAGTACCCGAAGCATAAGGTAACAATTTATGTTCATTTCCATTATTTTGTGAATTAGAAATTTAATTCACTTTTTATCTTTTAATTTATTTTATACACGTGTATTTTCCTATAATCCATTGATGTAGGATGTTTCTAGAATTTGTGAATGCATATATTTTTCTAGCACTATCTAAATTTTACGACTCCTTGGTTGATAATTAAATGCATCCTTCTTGTGAAAGATGAACTATTCAATTAGGGATTCTCAGGTCCTCTGAGCTATGTGTATAACTAGTAGCACTAAGCTAATTAGAAATTAGAGAGGCTCCATAGATTAGCTGTTGGTTCTCTAGTTTTTTGTTTAGACTAATTTGGACTTTTGGATTTTAGGTCCTTGTAAAACCTATTTGGTTGCAAATGTGTTTCTTTGAACATTTTTATTCCTGTATTTTGTGTAAGGGTTTTAGGTCCCATTAAAACTTGTTTTACCTTAATAAATAAAAAAGTAACTTATATATTTATGAGTTTCATGAATAATTTTTTCCATGATTTATTGGATAAATTTATGTTGGAGTCATTAGATAGTATTTTAGTCTATTCCAAGAATCCATAATATCCTAAATAATATCTATGAATTATAATGTAGAGGCTGAGGGAGTATAATATTTATGGTAAGATGACAAATTTTCCCCTCTTTTGACCAAAAATATAGTATCTATACACATCATATTAGTTAAGGGAATTTTAGTATGCCCAATTAAAATCCAAATCATTTTTTTCTAGGTTACCCCTAATACTATATCAAAAGTGAAATTTTATGGGATTGATTGGATACTATTGAAGGTTTGTGAAGAATTTTTCCAAGGTATCCAACCCCATAACCTATCCCAATTAAAATGAAGAATATTCAAGTGGACAAAAAGTCCCAAATTTCCTTTCAACCACTGACATAAGCCCTTACCACTACATTTATTTTACAACTACCCAATCTTGAGAATAAATTCATAATTTGGACAAAATCCTCACTGGATGGATTATGAGTCTTGATGTAAAATAGTTTCATGATTCTATTTGAATCATGATAGCTAAAGGACCACATTCTCAATTATCCTACAGATGATTTAACACTTGTATCAATTGTGTATCATTAAATATCTAAAGGTACTCTCTTGTGGGAAGATTATTTAAGTTAATTACAAATCATAAAGTACTATAGTATTTATATAATTTTTTTGACTTAAATTCTCAACAAAGAAGGTGGCTATAATTCCTATAGAAATATGATTTTGATACCTCTTATGTAAAATGGAAAGAAAATTACTTGTTACATATACCTTAAATTGTAGAGCTAGTTTAGTGACAATTATGTCGGTAAGGTTTAGCCAAGAAAATATCAAATATATGCATGAAATATATCATTTCTATTATAAAATAAAAATATAATTGATGCAAGGGATTATAAAGCTATACTATCACATAGGGGATGATAGTATCATTTGATTTCCAAGAGAAACTATGTGTACCTCAGGAATGTAAGAGCTGATATATAATACTCTACTCCATGCAAGATTTGGATGAAGATTATAGCCACCCAAGATCTAGGAACTTCATGAAAGCGTGTAAGAGAGATTAGCTATGAGAGAATAATGCTATTATATCAAATGATGCAAATGGTCAATTATTATGATATGATTGCTACATGAGACCACTTGGTTATATAGCCAAGGTGAGACATAAGATTATGCAAGATAATGAAAAGATGTCATGAGATAACTAATATTAAATGATTTAGGACATAATCATTAAATTTTGAAAGATAAGATAAGATATTATGACAACTAACAACCTTCTAGAAAGATTCCCTAGGACCTAAGTATTTAATTAACATGTAAGTAGGACCTATAAGTGAAATAGATAGGTAAAACACCTACTTACATCGACACCTCCCTTATATACAACTTAGGGAGTAGATTATTATGTAAATTATACAAAAAATAAAGTATGGGTCTCGAATACAAGGCCATGTTAGGTATCCATGTAGAATTACAATTTGACAAATGGAGAAAAGGAGAAACCCTAGTGAGAAAAAAATCCTCCCCAAAAGAGAGATGAAAAAATATTCTCACTGATAAATGAGAAGGAAAAAAAACCCCAATAAGAGAGAGACCATATAGCCCCTGATTAATTTAGAGTCTCTTATTATGATGGTATATTTTTGACATTGACTTTTGAAGATGATCCTATACCGCCAAACAACTTTCATCCCCTTAGGAAGAAGCAAAATCAATATGGTATGTAGGTGTATTTGCATTATAAAAAGGAAGATGTGGGAAGAAGGATGATGTGTGATTTCATTGAACTATGCTCAAGTGTATCCATATCAATACCAAAATCTAACACACTCCAAATAGAAATTCTAGGCCATAGCGTAAAAGATGACAATCCAGAATCTCCTAGAAATGATTGTTGAACACAATCCAAAGACAAAGATACCTCCTCTAAAGACAAAGAAGCCTCCTCTAAATTTTTTCCAAAAGAATCCACACTCATGTCAAACTATGAGAAATGATCATGTAGATAATGAACAAGAGGGTCAAAGTGTTCCCTCACAAAAAATGAAGAAGGATCATCTCCATTAAAGAGAAGATGTATACAATCAGTGGTGTCTCCCAAATCTAAAATGTGGGACTCACAAACCTCCAATTTGTTTCAAGTACTTAGATTCCCAAGCAGTTTTAGCTAGAAGACAATGTATGTCTTATTACACTAAATCATAGAAAACCAAAGCTATGGCAACACAAGCATCATTAGATACAACAATAGATGAAGGAGATGGAATGCCAAAAAATATCACTAGATCCTTAGTGGATGAAATAATACCAATATTGAAATGACCATATTGAATATCCTCAAAAGTGTCCACATTAGATTCTTGAATGTGAATATTAATTGAAGGAACAATAGGAGAAAAATGTGAGAAGGTGTAGACTCAAGATTGGCCATCAACATCCCCAACTATAACTATATATCTACTTTTCAATTTCTAGATTATGACAAAATTTGGTGTGGACTCAACATTATTTCTTGCTCCACCATGTGTGATCTGATAGATAGAAAGGATATTGGTTGAAAATGAAGGAACACAAATAAAATCATTAAATGATTTGTCATCCATTACAATGGATCCCTTTCCACAAACACACATATATGTGTTGTTAACCATTAGGATGTATGGTGATGAACAAGACTCAAATGAAGTGAACATACTCTATAATGAAGCCATGCGATGTGAGGATCTTGAATCAAGTATCCAATTCTCTGACTCAAAATCTATAATAGTAACAAGTGATTTCCCATTATGTATATTAAAACTTGAAGAAGAAGAAGATGAACCCTTTGATGATGATGGAAAACTGATTTTATTCTTCTTAAGAAGATGCTTCAACTCATCAATATGTTTTGAATAACATTGATGTTCACCATACCTTATTTTCTTACAATATACACATGTAGGGTTATCCTTCTTAGATGATTCCCCTTCAAAGGGAGAGGATTTAGATTCTTTATGTATCAAGTTTTATTTTTCTTCTTTTACTTCCTTTTAGGATTCCTCGATTATTTTTATACCATAGGCTCACTAGACAACAATTATTGTGACTTAGAAGACTCGATTAGACCCATACGAATTAAATTTATTTCCCCTTGGATTAGGAGATTTAAAAAGTCATTAGACTTAGGATCAAAATATTATTTTCCCATAGACAGTCTATGGTTATGAAATCCATAAACAAACATTG
Source organism: Sequoiadendron giganteum (assembly GCA_007115665.2). Taxonomy (NCBI): domain Eukaryota; kingdom Viridiplantae; phylum Streptophyta; class Pinopsida; order Cupressales; family Cupressaceae; genus Sequoiadendron; species Sequoiadendron giganteum. The sequence goes on from CM021106.1 coordinate 368,101,380, forward strand.
AATACTCAAGACCAATCTTGGATAGCACATTCAAAATCAATTGTAAATTCTCTTTATCAATATTGCATTCTTTCAGTTATGTTCTAGTTTCTTAATATTGGATATGTAGTCTCAGATGTGGCCACAAAATTTATGATAAAAATTCTCAAATCATTATTAATCTGATGTCTCCTAATCTTATCAATTTTACCACACAATTTCTCAAAAGTCTCCAAGCCTCTTTAGGTTTTTTACATGATTCAATGTGAAATTGTAAATCAAAAGAGACTAATGAACATATGCATCCAAGTTTTTCTCATGATCAATCTCCCATTTTTATAATTCTTTAGCATAATTAGGTTGATAAATAGTTTCTTTGAGATGGCCTAAAAAACCCTTTTCCATGAGATAATTCCATACTGATTTTTTCCATAAAGCATAATTATATGGAATTAGGAGTTCAATTTGAGATTTCCCCATTGCAAGAACACAATACTAGAAAAAGAAAGTAATCAACCACCACAATATTAACCCCATAAATTACTCAATAAAGAAACCCCCTAGTAATCTATGATGTTGTCACTTGATACTTAGTGCGATTACAGGTGCCACTTGCCAAAAAAAATGAAGTGGACTTGATCTTAGCGCTTACAGATGCTAAATTTGGCCACAAAATCAAGTATAGTTTTGATATAAAATGGGATCAATTTGATCACACCACTACAAATTAAACAAAAAAATATGCACTCTCAAAAAATTTCACCCAAAAATGTTACCGTAGGAGTGATAATGGAGTCTCAGAAGTCCCCAAAATGAGAATGATTTAGCAACACCTGTGATAATATATAATTTCTGGAAAAACTAGGCACCAAAATCAAAAACCAATTGCATGACTATGAAGAGCACAAAATTCTATGCCAAATAAAAAATGTTTGTGAAAAGGAGGTCAAATGACTGAGTTATTCCCTTTCAAAGTTGGATTGCAAAATCAAAAATTGCATTGGAGGGGAGATTTTTTAAAAAGGGACACTAATGCAGTGCTGACATCAAAAATCATCTAGATTAAATTTGATGACTTGCAAGTCGTCATAGTTAAAATATTCTTTGGCTATATAGAATATCTTGAGCCAAAGTCAATGGTAGAATCTATAATCTTTGGTTGAAATCTTCATTTGGCACTAGTATATTCTTTTGAAGCCAAAATATTCTTATTTTTTTAGTTGTCAGTATTTTTACTATCGATTCATGGCATGGCCATATGTGGCATGGAAAAATTAGGGGATTTCATGTGGTGCCCTCTGCAATGGCCAATACCACCCACGTCTGGGGTACTCTATAGTGACTATAGTTTGACTTTTTAATAATAATTTTAAAAAAATATATTTAAAAATAGGATTTCTTTTGCCTCCAAATTTTTCTATTGAAGGCTACTATCAATCTATCTATATTGTACAACCATATGACTAGATGGAGGAAATTTTGTTTTGAGGGTTCAAGGCAAGTGCTCCAAATTTCACGATTTGATAGTTGATCTTGGGGATTTTAGGCCTTTTGGACGTGATGGCAAGGTCTAATTTGACCTAAAGTGATCCAAAACTGCAACTACCTCCTAGATTTAAAAACCACTATTTAGCTTCAAATCCTCATAAATTTGGCCTCAGATGTCCAATTTAGATGAAAAAAGATAAAATTGACTTTATCAAAACCCTCTAAACTCAATGGTGAGCTCAAATTTCCACTAAAAAGCTCCAATTTTGACCTATAATATAAATCAACAAAGAAGAAACCACCAATTATGGTATTTATTTTCAAGTTTCTATTCTCTAGGTCATCATTTGATGCAAGAGAAGAGTATAATCAAATTTTTAAGATCCAACAAGATTTGTAACCTAGATCTCTCAATCAATACTAACAAGAAGCAATCCCACAAGCTTTGATACCATGCAAGAGTTGGTATAGAACAATTTACTCCATACAATATTTGGTTGAAGATTATAGGCACCCAAAATCTAGGAACTTCATGAAAGCATGTAAAAGAGATCAACTATGAGAGAGTAATGATATTATATCAAAGAATACAAATGATAGATTATAATGATATAATTTTTGCATGAGCCCACTTGGTTGTATAGCCAAGGCGATACAAAGGATTGGACAAAATCATGAAATTTTTCATAATCCTACACCATGAGAAAGATAATATTAAATAACTTAGGACACAATCACTAAATACCAAAGGATAAGATAAGATCTTATGAAAACTAACAACCTTCTAGAAATATTCCCTAGGACCTAAGTAAAATTTACATGTAAATAGGACCTTTAAGTGAATTAGATAGGTGAAAAACATATTTACACCAAGGAAGATAATTTGTGAGAAATAATATTTCACGAAAGCCACAACACATTGTATCAAGCTCATACAAGGGTAACCGAGATGTATTTGGATTTAAAGTCACTCTAGTTACGATAATGAATGAAGAATATTGTTACAACCTGTCTCTTAGTTACTGAGTTACTTTTACCTTCATGAGTAAATACAATGATAAATATTAATTGTGAACTTAATGTGTTTTAAAAGGGTGAATGAAATACTAAAATATGTATTGTGATGTTATTGATTTTGAAGGAATGAATATTTTTTATACTAAAGGAAATGTGATGAATTATTGTGTATTGCAAATGATTGTTTTAATGCTTTGATGATACAAATATATTTTATATGAACGGATAACTACCTATGTGATGGACATAGTTGGATGTAGGAATAGGTTCAAGCCTTAGGTATGAGAGGGGGAGTATCACTTAGGAGAGGAACTTGGTATAGTAACCCTTAATTAAGCCTAACTAAGTATTCACACACTCACACCCTAGTTGGCCTAGTTGAGTCAAGTTAGTTTGTGAATCGAGTAAGTAAACCCTTGGCTATAATTTGGGGATGAGTTGAATTGGTCATCTTTGATTGATGATGGGTTTGGTTTTTGGTCTTTGATTTCATGATTGTTCTTATGTTTAAACTACATCTCTATTTTATGTGTAAGTACTTCTTTATGTTTATGTATTAATCGATAAATATATATACTTTGTATATATATATACGTATCGAAGAATATATATAGGGGTATATTTATTATTAGATGATGAAATTACTACATATGAATAAGGGTGCATATTTATATATATACTAATACATATGCACATGCATACAAAATGATGACACATTCATACTACAAATGCAAACATTCATAGATGTAAATATGTAGATATTGTATATATATATATATGTGTGTGTGTGTGTGTATCAATATATATAGATATGTTATACACTTGCATAATGATAAGTATATACATACATATATATGTGTGTTGTTCTTATTGAAGAATAATAAACGTGATATGTGTATATATATATATTAAAATATATATGTATGTATGTGTGCATAATGTGAGACACTATAATATGATATATATGTATATACATGTATTTATGATGATTAGATAAACAATTATTTATATATTAATAATATAATGATAGATGTTATATTACATGCACAAATATTAAATGATATATATAAATATAAAATAAAAGTTATATTATATATATTAATAATATATATGTATTGTTTTATATTTAAAAATTATTTTCATCATGAAATGTAGTGCTTATAGCATGGGCTGGAGACACTTGATTAAAGCCATTGAAATTTCTTTACAGTGGAACCATAACACAATATATGACATTGCATATATGAATTATAATCAAGTTTAAATATTGCAATCCAAACTCTCATGTGAGAATAATTCATGAGCCGCATGAATAAGATTAAGCCAACACATGAATAGAGGAAGTCAAGGTTAAGCACATAATTTTCAACATACTAATTTTAATGCATTAAATAAAGTATTTGGCAGCGTATATATTAAAGATTATTGACCAACACATAGTGAAGCACTTGAATGAAGGAGGCACAACCTTTAAGGAATGGTAAACCGACACATAAGTAATATGAAGACCAGGCCAAAACAAAGAACAAAGAACATAGGAGATCATGCTACTGTGTTAAAAGTTTAAGAAGGGAATTAAATGTTGTTTGAAACCTATAGAATATTTCAAAAGGGCTGTAGTATGAAGGTGGCGCCAAATACAAAAGGTGGCACCATAGTTGTTAGTGATTGGAGTTAAAATAAGTCTTTGAATACACATAAACCCGATAATGTTTAGACTTAGTGAAGTGGAAAATTGATAGCATTTTGAAAAGGAATTCAAAATATGAAACTTGTTTTGAGTTTTTTGTCCCATATATCAAGTCAACTTGACCATTTAAATGGTGAGGACTGTGAGGTGTTGCAAACCTATGAGTTAGAATAATGAGTGGTTGCATGAGGTTATAAATGTGGTAGACATATTAACTTGTTTGTAGCCTTTGGTTGCTCACAATTGAGTATAAATAGAGGGGATCATTCTACCAATTGATACACTTATCATTATTATTATCTTTGAACAATAGGGAAAGGGGTGCTTTATGGCCTAAGTCATGAAACACCACCTTTCTCCTATTTATCATTCAAGAATGCCCTAGGATCCTCAATTGGATTAACTATCAACACAAAGGTGAGTCAATTATCAACAAGGAAGACCTAGGGGGGTTCTTTAGGCTTCGACATGTTCACCACCAATCAAAATATTGGAAAAGACAACTTAACATTCAACTCAAAAAATCTAGTAATGCAAGCCAAATAATGAATGCAAATGATGAAATTAAGCAACAACAAGTTAAGATGTGTGTACTTGGGAAGTCTGGAAATGTGATAAGGACTTTGGAAATGCAAAAATGCTGTCGAAATGTGCTAGGGAGGACTAAGATGCCCTTATTGTTGTCTTAGTCCTGCTACTATTTTTCGGGGGAAATGCAAAATATTCAAATGTTGGAACAAAATCTAAAGAATCTCTGCAAAATACCCTTGGGAGGACTAAGATTCCCTTACTGTTGTCTTAGTCCCATCTTGAATTTATGAAATCTCTGAATGTGATCCCAAGGCTCAATGTCTACACTTCCTCTTCTCAGATCTTAGGTCCTGAAACTTCCAGATTTGGCCTATAGGTGAGTTTATGTGAAGATGAAAAATTTGCAATGCAACTTTGCAACTTTAAAATTTTTCACTTCAAATTATCTTCAAGTCTTCAACCTAAATCTGCAAACACAAACATGCAAGAGAGGAAAAACTTGTTGATTGCTAGTAATTGGGGGTTTGCCTTGGTCAAACCCCTTGTTGGTAATTAAACCTTGGAATGAAATAGAATAATGAAGGGAAATGATGAATGAATAAAGTGCTATGTTGCAACTCACCAAACCCTTGTTATGAAATCTACAAACTTGTGTGAGATGGATAGCTTGAATGTAGATATTGAAATGCTTGAATGCTTGACTTGAATTGCTTGCTTGAATCAAAACCCTACATCAAAAATGTTAGCTCAAAAACACACATGATGCAAGAATATTTTTGATATGATGCTTGAATCTTGATGATGACTCCAAATTCTTGATGAATTTCTCTTGAATGCTCTTGTGAAATCAATTATGCTATAAGGAATTCTCTCACAAAAGTCTTTGATTCTTGGATGATAAAATGAGTGAAAGAACCTTGCATTTATACTTATTCATGCTTAATATCCCAAAATTACACCACAACAAGCTGACATATGAATTCATTAATTAAAGGAGGCTAAATCCCACCAAGATTTGAAGTTAAATATAGAAAATAACTTGAGGGGGACTAAGATGCCCTAGGTGGCATCTTAGTCCCGAGACTTGAAACTCAGGGCACAAACTCCAAAAAGGGGCCATTTTAAGGTGCATTTGAAATCAGGGTCCCAAGACCTTTGGAGGACAAAGAGTCCCTAGGTGGAGTCTTAGTCCCAATCCAAAAATCAAGGACACACAATGAGAATCATTAAATTATCATTTATCCTTTGACATTTGTCGAGATTAGCCATAAAAATATATAGTTTATTAGGCTTGTGGATGCAAAATAGGACCAATTAATACATAAATAAGGATAAACAAAGCAAGGCGGGCCCAAAAAAGTGTGAAAATGAAAGGGTATGCATTTTCCTACACTACATTTAGCCCCCACTTTAGTGAGAGGATGAACTTGCAAACTCACACTAAAGTAGCCAATCACACAATCAAGAGGGGATCAAATGTACAAATGCTAGTAAGATAGAATGACAATAACCAAGAGGGTGGCCAAGCCCCTAGGATCAAGATCCTATGGAAGACCAACATAGGCACAAAGGAACATAGTTGCGAATGATATATGAATCCATAACCAAATTACAAACATACACCATCAAAGATAGACGAAGGTGAGAAAAGGGAAAAAAAAAACTACTACAGATCAAGCTTCGACTGGCTATACAACACATTGTGGATCGAGTCTAGATTGTTTGTCCAAAAATGTTTACAAGTGGAACACACTATCCACTATGCAAACAAAATTCACGCTCACAAGGGCTAGTGAAGCTAGTTGTCCACTTGGTAGCCCCAAGAGATCCATATCAAAGTCATACCCCCATGACTATGATAAGGACAAAAAGAAAATGCACGCTTACAAGGGCTAGCGAAGCTAGTTGTTCACTAGGTGAGTCCCAGGGAACCATATCAAAGCCATATCTCCATGACTTTAATAAGGTAAAAAAATGAAATGCAACAAGAAACAGGGATGTTCGAAGGGATTTTTCTTAGTTCATGCAAGGTCTCATCTTAGGGAACATTGTGCTTAATATTTCCAAGAGAGGACAAGTCAAAGAAATATCATGCTCTCGAAGGAAATCAAGCACAATGAAACCACCAAGAAAAGGATACATCGTAAGAGAAAAATAAAATCACACAATGAAACATGAGTGTCAATGTATGTCCCCACTTTAAAGCAGTTGTTAACACCATTGCTATGAGAAATTTCTTTAAAGTAGAAGAATTCACGAGAGCTTATTCAGAAAGCACTATGTCAAGTCATATGTTTCCAATAAGCTACGTCATGAGAAGGGAAGGAGTTTCCCCAAAAATGCATAACTTAGTACATCAAATGTGAGCCAACTTAATGCATGTCGTCCATGTCCCAAGCTTGCTCTTACATATACATGGAAGGTGGTCAACTAGGCAAAAGAGACAATGGCAAGTGACAGATGAGGAGAAGGCTACCTAACCCCTTTCCCCCACTTAGTGCAGGACAAGGATGAGCCGAATAGGATGAAAATAAGTGTCAATTAGAGGAACTAGGTGCTTGAACACAAGGAAGAGCACCACAATCCTTAAGATGTTGAATTTTGTTACTCAAAGCTTTACATTCATTAGTAGAATGGCCATGAACTCTATGATATGCACAAAATGAATGTTTGTAGTATAATTTCTTTCATGTTCTTGGAGGGAGGGATATCAAATGATCTTGGAGGAGTCTCAAAAAGATACTTTCTTGATCAAAAGTAGGAGATGTTGCTTTTTTTTGCGACAAAGATATCTCTTGCTTAGTACAAGATGTCATACTTACACAAGACTCTTTAGATTGTAGGATTTTGTTCTCTCTTATACAAGAGGGTGTAAAATCTAACGAATTCAAATCATTAGTGTTTTGAGAGATGAAATTGACATTAAGTGAAGATTTCTTTGTTTGTTTCGTTTCTTTCGAAGGATAATAATCAAGACCACTAGTGTCTATCAATTCAAGATGCAATAATGTTAAAGTTGGCTTAGAGGAATCTTTGGTAATAATGTTGATATTGAGTGAAGGTTTGTTTGATGGTTTGATTTCTATCAAAGGACAATAACTGAGACCATAGGTTGTTTCTTACATGTTAGGCTCTATAGGGACATATATACCTTGTTCTCTAGCACCACATCCTTTTCCATTGTATCCAAGTTGTTTCATAAGTTCGTAACCTTTTCCATAAAGTTTTTTCATCTCTTTAGGATTTGGTGGTTGTTGATAGTTAGTTTCGTCAAAGTTTGTTGTAGAATTTTCTTTTTCTGCTAAAGTGGTTGAGGTGGATGCTTTCAAAGGGTCTTCCAAATTTTGTGTTGACATTGCCACTTTTTATTTTCCCTTGTCTAAATGTTTGTTTATGATCTTGTATTCTCCCATGAATGTAGGTTCGAAGTCTAAGGAACCCCAATCATTTTCCAATAACTTCATGATTTGCTCAATATGTTTGTTTCTTTCTTTTTGTTGCACGGGTTCTACTTGTGTAGTTGGTGTCAATGTTGTCAAAGGATTCTATTTTTTTTTTTTCAATGTTCAAACAACTGTATGGTTCAGGATCAGATTCAATTGTATGAACTTTATTGTTGTAGACATATTTCATGATATGATGAAGGGTAGAGGACACAACATGCATCTCATGAATCCATGGTTTGCCTGAAAGAAGATTGTATGAAAGATCATCAGGAATAATATGGATCAGGGTTTGTAATGTAACTTTGTTAGCTTTAATAGGTAATGTGATCACTCCAAGCGGTCATTTTCCCACGTTATCAAAGCCACTAATAGATAGAGAGGCAGGTTAGATTTTTGATTTATCAACACCAAGCTTATCCAAAAGGTTTACACTACACACATTTAAGGCTGAGCCATTGTCAACAAGGGTTTGTTTTATCCATATGCTATTGTATTGAGCTATGATCATGAAAGAATCATTTTATTTTTAAACTTCCAAAGGAGGGAGCTCACTTTGTTGGAAAACAATGTCAGCATTTATTCCTTGAATCAGGGCTGCTATGTCATTTGGTTGCACATTAGAATTGATAGGAACTTGTTGTAAATAATTTTTAATCATGTTATGGTAGTGAGGGGAGGCTTGAATAAGGTCCCATAATAATATCTTAGCAAGATTATTTTTTAGTTGTTTGACAAAATCATACTCCTTTCTGCGAGGAGAACCTAGTAAGATAGGGTTGGATAGGATAGGATTAGGCAATGGGATGGTTTTTGAAGGTGTTTGTCTTGGTTGTGGATTGTTCCTAGTGTTGTATGTATGAGCAACGGTATTGTAACTCGGTTGCTGCAAAACATTGTTCTTAGGTGGTTCGAGGATAAGGACAGGTTTCTTTTGAACTTGTGGTTTTTGAGAGGGTGGATAAATGATAAGTTTAGGCTCGGGAGAGTACTCCAAGGGGTATCTAATGTGCATAACCTCAAAAGATTTATCCTTATTTTCATGATCTCTTAGTGAAGAGGGTTATAATGTTACTTCATCATCTTCATCTAAGGAATTAATATTGTCAATGTTCTCATTTTCTTGCATCATGACATCTTCCATAGGGGGAGAGTTTTTAGGAGAACTACAAATTGAATGTTCTTGACATTCAAAGGTTGGTTCTTCTACAATGACTTCATCACAAGTAGGGAAATGATCAATGTTTGAATTGTCTTTCTCAATAAGGGTTTACTTAGATGAAGAGAAACACATAAGATTCTCATCTATCATAGTATTGTATTTGCAACTAGGAGAGGAATATATGTGATTGCCATGTTTATCTATGTTTTCATCCTCTTTAACTAGGAAATTATAACAAGCAAGGGATGAATGGATGCTACGTAATATGATTTTTAGGAATATGTCTATTATCTCATTCTCTTGTCCCATAATATCTTTCCAAGGGGGATGAGGAGAAGGAAAAACAAGACCTCCATAATTCTCAACAATTGTATCTTCTTTCACCAAGATACCTTCATCACTAACATGAGAGGTATCGAGAGAAGAACAATCATGATCATCATGGTTATATATGCTTGTGTTCTCTTCTATCACATCATTCCCACAAATAGGAGAGATAAGAGGGGGGTAGGTTTAAGGAAATCATCATTAGTTTCACTCTCTTGCACTAAGAGACTCTCATAACTAGAAAATGCATTGAATGAATGACTAACATACTTATTGACTAAATTTTTTCTTTGCAAACTTGGAAAATATAGATACTAACATTTGTGAAAGGTAATCTATGCAAACTCAAAATACAATGTAAAGGCCTAGAATGAAATGTGTAGATGCAAATTTTTATATTTCAAACAAGGTAATTTACTGATTACACTATGCAATGAAATGTTGTGAATGAAAATTTGGAATGAAGCAATGGATGAAATGAGCCACTTTAAGCTTAGATATAGTAAAATACATGAAACAGAAAATCAACCCATTGAAACAAATAAAAAATGGTAGAAAAAAAAAGCACATAAAAGCATATTTAAACCCTAAAAACTGCAAATTCAATAAGGTCTAAGATGCCAGTAAGGGTGTCTTGGTCCTATTGATGAAATTATGAGGTTTTAGAAACTGGAACAAACATCAAAAAACACATAGAGGGTTCTGAGCCAAAAATCCATAAAGGGACTAAGATTCCAAGAAGGGAATATTAGTCCTAGTAAAGTTTTTTTTTTAGAAAAACAACAAAATCTAGATTGTTTACAGTATTTCCAGGTTGCCTACTTAGGGACCTAATGTTTAGAAATAGAAATTGTGAAAATGAATGCAAGAAAAAGTAAGTAATGACAAGCAATTGAATGCAAAGTTGAATTCAATTTTTTGAATTTTGAATGCAATAACAATGTTCCTAAATGCAATTAGGATGATTGACTGCACTTTTCAGTTTTTCAATAAGATAAGATGATGCAAGAAAGTGAAAATGCAACCTATATGCACTTTCACTAATGAAAATATGAGAAACCCTAGATGCACTTTCACTAATGCAAGATGCAATGCAAGAATGAATGCAACCTAGATCTAGGACCTTAATGAACTCCAAATAAGAAAAGTGAATGTTCTAAAATGCTAGGTTCACCAAAATGAACAATAAGGAAAGGGGTGCTTTATGGCCTAGGTCATAGAACACCACCTTTCTCCCATTTATCATTCAATAATGTCCTAGGATCCTCAATTGGATTGACTATCAACACAAAGGTGAGTCAATTCTCAACAAGGAAGACCTAGGGGGATTCTTTAGGCTTCAAGGGGTTCACCACCAAGCAAAATCTTGGAAAATACAACTAAACATTTAACTCACAAAACATAGTAATTTAAGCCAAATAATGAATGAAAATGATGAAATTAAGCAACAAAAAGTTAGGATGTGTGTACTTGGGAAGTTTAGCAATGTGATAAGGACTCTAGAAATGCAAAAATGTTGTCAAAATGTGCTAGGGAGGACTAATACACCCTTACTATTGTCTTAGTCTTGCTGTTATTTTTTGGGGGAAATGCAGAATCTTTAGATGTCAGAATAGAATGTAGAAGAATCTCTGCAAAATACCCTTGGGAGGATTAATACACCCTTACTATTGTCTTAGTTCTGTATTGAATTTTTGAAATCTCTGAAGGTGATCCAAAGGCTCAATGTTTGCACTTCCTTCTTCTTAGATCTCAGGTCCTGAAAATTCTAGATCTGGCCTGTAGGTGAGTTTCCATGAAGATGACAACTTTGTCAACTTCACAACTTTTCACTTCAAATGATCTTCAATTATTCAACCTAAATATGCAAACACAAACATGCAAGAGAGGAAAAACTTGTTGATTGTTAGTAAATAGGGGTTTGCCTTGGTCAAACCCCTTGTTGGTAATTAAACCTTGGAATGAAATAGAATAATGAAGGGAAATGATGAATGAACAAAGTGCTATGTTGCAACTCACCAAACCCTTGTTATGTAATATGCAAACATGTGTGAGATGGATAGCTTGAATGTAGATCTTGAAATGCTTGAATGCTTGACTTGAATTATTTTCTTGAATAAAAACCCTACATCACAAATGCTAGCTCAAAAACACACATGATGCAAGAATATTTTTGATATGATGCTTGAATCTTGATGAGGACTCCAAATGCTTGATGAGTTTCTCTTGAATACTCTTGTGAACTCAATTATTCTATAAGGAATTCTCTCACAAAATTCTTGGATTCTTGGATGATAAAATGAGTGAAAGAACCTTGTATTTATACTTATCTATGCTTAATATCCTGAAATTACACCACAACAAGCCGACATATGAATTCATAAATTAAAGGAGCCTAAATCCCACCAAGATTTGAAATTAAATCTCAAAAATAACTTGAGGGGGACTAAGACTCCCTAGGTGGTGTCCTAGTCCCGAGGATTGAAACTTGGGGCACAAAATCCAAAAAGGGGCCAATTTAAGGTGCATTTGAAATTAGGGTCCCAATAAATTTGGAGGAAAAAGATGCCCTAGGCAACATCTTAGTCCTAGTCTAAAAATCAAGGACACACATCCATAATCATTAATTTATCATTTATCCTTTGATGTTTTTTCGGGATTAGCCATAAAAAGATATAGTTTATTAGGCTTGTGGATGCAAAATATGACCAATTAAGACATAAATAAGGATAAAAAAGCAAGGCGGGCCCAAAAAAGTGTGAAAATGCAAGGATATGCATTTTCCTACACTACAATCTTGATGCTATTTTTCTGTGATTTTCAAGTTAGTGAATTGAGAGCTTGTGAGATGAGAGTTGTTTTGCTATTTCAAATTTATGATTATTGTGAGAATTAGCGAGAACTTAGAAGAGGGTATTCAAGTGGATCTTGAAGGAGGTATCAAGAAAGCTTGAGGATTCATACTAGGAAGTAGGTTTAATCAATTGGAGTATTATACAAGCATGCTAGTTTCTATACCTTTGTCATTTATGTTTGAGTTGTTAAATAGTTTTGGTTAATATATTGAAAAGGATTGGTTTGAGTATGTTGTGATGTTTGCACATGCTTGTATGTTACTTGGTTTTTTAATATGTTGGAGAAACCTATCATATTTTTTATACTTAAATAAATGTGTATGTACCCTATATATGGGAGGTTGTATGAATGCAATGTATTGATACTATACATAATATGTCTATACTTGATATATTACTTGTATCTCCTTGAAAGTAGGAAGAAAGTCTTATCCTTAGGGTTAGGGTATAAAATTGATGGTTATACCAATATTCTACAATAGGATTGATAAAATGTATCATATGATTATGTTATTTTGATAAAGGATCTATTCCTATTCCTAAAATTCAAGGGGACATATGTTTCAGAAACCCAAAATTGTATTGATAAGATGAATTGAAGGTGTAGAAGCATAAACCATTCTTAGATTAATGTCCTCTAGGTTATATTCAAATATAGGAGCATTATAAACATGAGAATATTTTAGGTATATGGAAAGAGAGGTTTTATGATTTTTTTATGATCACTTGATCTTTACATCACTTTCAGTTGAAACCCTAGGTTTAGAATAACCTATATGGTTGGGTTGTTTATTTGATCTTTGATTGAAGAAAATAGGTTGGGATCTACCTATAAGATCTGATCGATCATGTTTGATTGTTGTTTATATCTTGATTAAAGTCATTTATGGTTGAAGGTTATACTTTTGATTGAGGTCATTTATTGATGAGATTATACTTTTGATGGGAGTCATTTAATATTAAGTTTATACTTTTGAAGGGAGACCTTTATTGTTGAGATTCTACTTATGAAATAGAGTCATTTGATATTGTGACATTATGAATACCGTATGATTAATTAGGTTATTCTGAAGGTCAGGATGATCCATGGGAAAGGGGATAACATATGAATAGAATATTCTTTGAGATACTTAGTAGCAGTGTCATTTAATTGAGTTAACAATAAGGTCATTCTTGCGATTTGTCTAATCCATGGGACAGGGGGTAACCTAGGTATAGAGTATGAATGGTCATTAATCTAAATCGAGCTAGGAAGGCATGAAAATAAGAGATGTCCACTCTAAGTTCTAGGTGATAAATACTTTGGCCAAAGTAGTGTAAGTAGCCACTATTTACACTGTTAGTTTCACTGTGATCTATGCTTACTTACTAGGCCAGGATGTCCATACGTGTAGGGGGTTAGCCACTGTATGTTACCTCTAGAAACATATAGGACACAACACCAAGATCAGAAAAGGCTATTATTACAAGGCTACCAAACCAATCTCTTCGTCGAAGGGTAGGACCATCTTACTAGTTAGGTAGATGTGCAGGGGACCACAATAAGTTTGTGGTTGGTGGAAAAGCGCTTGAGTGATGCTTCTCATTTTCAATTGGCGGCCAAGATTTGAGGGGGAATTCCTCGACCATTTTTACTTTATATAATATGTAAGCTTGTTTAAGCTATACATTTAAACTTGTATCCATCTCTATGGGAATTGCAAATATGAAATGTCATATGGAAATTATGTATCATCATTATTTGAATTAATGAAAGGAATTATTTTGTATGCAACGGGAAAGTTTGAAATATGTTTCAAATGTGCATTTATTGTTCAAAGGAAAATAAAATTATTATTTCTCTTAAAGGGTAGATGCATAAACTATTAAATTGTGGGTAAAACATAGAAAATTTTTACTATGGAGAAATGGGCATGTTACAAATGTGGTAGCTAATATGGTTGTAAGGTGTCTAGAGTGATAACATGTCAAGGAAAAATATTATCATCTAGCAATAACACTATACCCATAAGATGAAGCACAATAAAAATGGTCAATGATTTTAATGAATTTTGTGGTAGGATTACCTAAAACACATCATGACCATGCTATTGTTTTGTTGGTAATGGATAATTTAACCAAGGTGACACTTTATACTCAATATAATGTTAAGGATGATGCTCAAATTATAGCAATAAAATTCATTGAGGTATTAAGATTGGATGAGATACTTGAGGTAATTGTATTTGATAGGGATAAATTATTTATCTTTAAGTTTAGACCACTCTTATGATATATCTTATTTTTTATTATAGGAAAAGTAGGTTTTGAAGGGACCCCAAAACCCTATAAAAAAAGACCATTTATTTTAAAGATAACCAAAACACATGAAGAAACCACCCATCAACAAAAGAACAATGAACAACTAGCCAAAAAGAAGGAGAAAACCAACAAGAAATTATAGATTTTTTAGAATATTGGCAGCTTCCAAATCACTAGCTATAATCTTCTCATGCATTTCCATGACTTCAGTAACCTCCTTCATAGGAACCCCTAAATTATTCTTGGTTTTATTGTGCGTATGAGTGCAAGGGCCCTTCTCACTATCACCACCTTTCAGATCTTTGGGGAGATCCACCAAACCAGCAGTAGCATTTTTCATACCAAAAAAGTATTCTTTCCACAAAATAGCTTTCTCATTGAGAAATTGGAGACCCTCAAATTTATTATGGAGAGAAGACTTACTTACACTAACCATTTTTTCTAGGTTCTCATAAGCTCTAGCCATTTTATCCTCCAAGATCAAGATTCTAAATTCAAAATCTCTTTTTAGCTTCAAAATTTCATCTGTCATAGTCTTCAGAACATCAAGCAACTACTTCACTTGATCTTGAACAAAAGACCCATGGGGATTATCAGTAACCCTATAATTGTTAGCCAAAGAGCGAACCTTTACATTAGTAAGGTTCAATTCATTAAAAATCCACTTGAAAAGTTTGAAAAATAATAAGAGAGCCATCTCTCGCTATCCCTAAAACATTAGGAAAATCCTTCATGTTGCAATTAAAGGTATCCCTGTCATCAACTAGATCCCCAGGATCAACCCGATTATCTTACACATCTTGAAATACATCCTTACCTTTGCTACCACCATTAGGAACCTTGATACTATGCACATACATATCCACCTTAGCAACCTAATGAGGACCCAAATCCTTCACCTTCTTAGGACCAACATCAATAGACATGGGAGTCAATATTGGGAGTTTATTCAAGTTCAAAACTAACAGTCTCCTCCCAAGGCAATCATTTCCTATTGCCAGAATGCACCTTTCCCTTCACCTTCTTTAGATTAATTCCTTCCTAAAAACTCATCTTCCTCTTTCGATATGAGACAAGGGACTCCACCTCCTCATTCACTTCAAAATCCTTTGCCACCTTTTTCTTACTAGAAGTATCACCCTTTACCTTCAGCTTCTTAATAGTTGGGGCAAAAAATTTACCTAATTTAACCTTTTGGGTTTTAGTAAAATCTTTAAAAACCCCTGCCATCTCAACCCTCTCACTACTTGTCATATACTCATCTGACTTAGAGGATAGATATTTTAGACTTATTTTTACACTTAAAAAAAAACTCCTCAAGAGGGTTTGAGAGGACCTCCATAGAGGCTTCTGATCCAAATTCATACTCCTCAGAATTAGAGTAATTATTAGACCCAATATCATACCCAAAATTAGAGTTCTTAGGGCGGTCTTTATTGATTTTCTAAGGTTCATCAAGAATTGAGTAGGACTTGGCATAATCCATAATGAGGAGAATTAAATCTTCATGGAGAATAGGGTTCTTGGGATTTTGTTTAAAGTATTTTATACCATTCTCAAGGGAAGCTAACAAGTAATAGGGGAAAGAAACCCTCTTCTTATGCCTAAAATGATTAAGAAAAAAAAATGATAGCCAACAAGAACAAAGAAGTGGTCCAAAGTAATGTACCTCATAATTTCAGCCGCCACATCACCCCAAATAGCTTTGATGGAGCTACAAGAAAATCCTCCACACTTCACCTTATCCAATTGATCCCTTTCATTACCCTTAAAAAAGATCGACATGGAAACATTCAACTCTTTTTATCTTTGTAAACCTTTTCTGATCTCTGTAGCAATACCAATAATTTGACCAATGAATTCTTCAGTAATATTAAATTCTATTCTGAACACCCTAAGGACTCTATTTTTCCATCCTTTGACAAAGGCCTATGAGACCATCAAGTCAAATCCATGAATTCTCTCAATGTAGGGAGTGATGCCCTTGCCTCCAGCAACCCCCATAATTTCATGTTACTTTTGGAAGAGTCATAGGAAATAGGCTCAACACAATTTCTCTCACCACCCATGATGACCAGAGAGTAGAGCCACAATAACCTCAAGTATTTGCAGAGGATACAAAATAGAAGAAGCCTCAAGAAGGAATAGGCCTTGCAAATACCCACAATCCATGTGGAAGTGCCAAAGTGATAGGAGGTAATAATATTCCTTAAATGCACAACCTTATGGACCTCTTCCAAATCATTAAAATGAAAGGGATTTCCCCTTAAGAAATCACACTTCAATTTGAAATTTTGCATGAGAATCAACATGTGATTTAAAATAATCATGAAGGGAGCCCCTTCCCTAAATGAATTGCATATCATGATTAACAATAGACTGGATGTTGATGGGGAGGGGGTCAATCCTATCCCATACTTTATAATCATGAACCCCATAACTAGCAAACTTATTTGCAAGGCAACTACTCTCATGATAAATGTGAGATATGAAGCATTTCTCAAAGGAATTCACAATAGCTAGAGCATCAAGAATAATAGGTTCTATAGACCAAGATGGAGGGGCAATATTTTTAAGGTGATTTATAACATTTAAGGAACCACCCTCAATCCACACCTTGCTGAAACCTTTAGACTGAGTCATCTTTTTATGATACAACTTTTTACTAAAATTTTATTTAGCATTATTTATGACCTATAAATAGATGGCCAAATAAAAAAGATTCAACCAAATCATGGATGATATGATCCAAATTTTAGTGATGGATTAACCTATTAGTTAGAATAATATCTTCCATTCGTGGATTTTTATTGGAATAATTCCTACCAATCCTCCATTCAAATTGCACCTTTTGAAGCACTTTATAGTAGAAAGTATTTGGAATTGATTGGTTGGGATAGGTTAGACGACCAAGTGACCATTGGAAAAAAATTACTCCATGAGCATGATATATAAATGAATAAAATTAGGGTGAAGTTGAGAGAATTTATCAATAAAAAACTGAAAATGCAAACATGAATACAAGAGAGTTCATAGTAGGTAACAAAGTGTTTATGTGTGTTAGACCCTAGAAAATTTCTATAGAAATTGACATTGCCACCAATTTTTCCTTAAAATTTATTAGACCATTTGAAATCATAGAGAAAATTATACATGAGATTAATTGTCAAGATTTGTAGGTAGAAGAGACCAGCGACATCCACATCAACCCACTCATATAATAGATATAATTAGTGTAAAAATATGCAATAGAAATATACAAAAGGTTAAAGTCCTTTAGCACCAATATGGTGAGTTAAAGGAGACACCTCAAAATATGAAGATATAGTTAAAAGAAAATAGCCAAAAAAAATGATTAAGTTGAGACAACTTAGTCCTAAGAGGGAGATGATGCCACATCCACACAAACTCAATGTTCTTATTAAACATATAAAGTCCAGACATAATTTGGACCAAGGTGGAGACCTTTTCATTTTGACATCTAATTACATTTTGATGATTTGGAGCTCATGATGACTAAGATTGTGAGTGTTAAAATCTTAATTTTTTTGGTTGTAATAGTAATTTAAATGACTTATTTGCTTATGATTATTATTATGAATTTATAATTATAATATCCTTTATTTTTGTAGCATGGTGTAGTTAAATTATGTTTTAACCTTTATGAATAACCAAATAACAATGCTACTAAATAATGAACTGTGTGTGAGGAACACCAAATTGTCTTGCATGTCAAGGATGAAAGGTGCTAGAAAAAATATATGGCATTGCTAATAAAATATACTCTCAATGGAAGAATAATCTACCTCCATATTCATGTGAATTGAGTCTTAATTTGAGGTTTGACTAACTACAAGTACTTTTCATGTACTTGTGTCTATAAGTAGGGACCATGTATAGTCATTTTAATTAATATTTTTTATCATTTGTTACACCCATACCCTATTCATATATAAGATAAAAATTAAACGATCATATTTAAATCACAATTAGCATCATGGTATGATTTAACCCATATTTAGGATGGTCAAGTAGTAAAATTAAGTGAGGTTAATATTCATTATCTCGTGTCTTCCACTCACCACAAATATTCTGTCACTTAAAATAAAAAAAATATTGTTTAAGTCATGAGTAGGTTTTCATTAGTTAATAAATTGAATATTTTATTGGAACATTAAAAATATAGTGATAAAACTAAAATATTAAAAAATATAATAATTAATAACAAAGTATATTTCCCTAGTGACTACTCCTTCCTAATTGCTATCACCTCTTCCAAGGAGGAATTTTTACATTTTGTCAAAACTATTTGGGAACTAGTGGAGACTCAACATATGATGAAAAAGTGGTTTAATATTGAAATGAATACGTTGAATATGAGGATGGATATCTTGGAGAAGAAGATTGGAAATTAGACCTTTGTTATCAAAAAAGATGATTAAATATTCTCGAAGAATTGAGAGTCGGTTCCTAATATGAGAAAGTTTGCTCTTGAGATGGCTAGGATGAAAGCGAATAACGATAATATATTTGTAGTTGTTAATAATTGGAAATATGATTATAACAATAGGCTGACTAATATAGAAAATGAGTTAAATGGCATAAAGAAGGGCCTCAATAATGTTATTTAGGTTAGTATTCAACATATGGTCATTTATGTAAAATACATGATAAGTACTTGATATTTTATCATTATGTCAAACATATGAAAAGTATCTAGAATTTAGTCATTATGCCAAACACATGGAAAGTATAATTCACTTGCTTTGACATCTGAATATTGATGGAAAAAACATGGACAACAATTTTTTTATATTGCAAATGTGACACATGTACATTACACAATCATGACGAATAAGACACCCATCACCAATGTACTAAGCATGATGGAACAAGAATAAAACCTCACTAATTATATGACAAAGTAACTATGATGACTATACAAGATAGGGCTAGTATTACTCTTACAACCACTCATTCTCATAAATATATAGGATATAACAAAATAGTATCAAAATGAATCCCACAACCTCCAAAACCAAGGACACATGTATATAAGGTTGTAGATATGAAAAAAATACTTTGGCACACATACACCAAACATCATGTACAAGAATATCAATATCTCTTGAATATCTGAATGACTGCCTAAACTAAGATGTTAGGAACACAAAGTAGACCCCTAAGAAAAATTCTCCTTTTAGAAAATTTTATTATAAAGTGTAGGAAGTTCTCATTGTCTAAAGGGTTTGCATAGAAATGAACTTAAGCACACAAACATACTTTTTGGAAACCAAAACACATTTAGGACTTCAACACACCTTTATGAAACTACCACACCCTTGTTATAGTCCTCCAATTTTACTTCTACCATGAAATTTTGTCTTGATTTGAAATTCACCATTGAAACTAACATACTAAACCAAAAACTCTAAAATTCCTATGGGTTTTCTGACATTGAAGTTAATTCTCCAATGAAGCATGAACATAGAGAGAATAAAACAAGCTCAAACGTCTACTAGGATGTGGAAAACCTTGTAGATTTGAGTATTACATGCTAAGAGAGCTTGAGAGATAAGGGTACCTAAAAATACACTCAAATCACTCTAGGCTAGATGACCCAATACATTGGAAAGAATCCCAACACCAAAAGTCTTATAACTCATAAGAACCTCAAACACCATCCAAATACAATAATAGTAATAGAAAAGCAATCACAATAATTTATAAAATTTCTAAATTAACATACATAATTTCACACATGTGAATCTTACATAGCATACATTTCATCTATACTAGTTTGCATGTTCATTATACAAGAATAATGAAAATATGTTTTTCAGTCATGTGTCTATCACATAACTAAACATGATAAAAGTGATACAAAATGTCAATATCATTTTAAACCAATGTTAACTATATGTTCCAAAAGTAAAGATAGATCTCTCACTCCTTATGTGGGAATAATACATTACAACTTAAACAAGTTCCACATAACAATTACAATTTTATAAATGAGAAGTTCAGTGTCCCAAATCATACATTTTATTCATAAGAGACAACATAGGATAAATTAAAAAACACAATTCTTCTATTTTAGAAACAAGGTAAAGTTCCATTCAAAAATTATCATGACATGATCATAGGATAGAGGCTACTTCCCAAATGTGTAAGGATTATACTCCAATAATAAAAAATGATATACTATATAAAGTTACATTATTGATCCCCTCCAAATGTTCTCCAATAATCACAAGTTACAACATGAATAAAAAATATTGTAATTTTCTCAAAAGTAAAAACTACAAGGCCAAAAGATAAAAATAAAGGCTTGTCCCATGTTAAACTCCACAATGTTACCATATCCATGAGAATCATAATCATGATTAGCACCACCCAACCATGTGAGACCCTAAAACCCACACCTTTAAACTGAGATATGTTCTCCATGGTTGTAAACAAGGACAAATCACACAAATTTGACCCTACACACAATATGTAAACATGGTTTTCTCAACACATGATTGGATATAATTAACCCAATCAATGAAGGAAGAGGATGATAAATAAGGAATGGAATGGTTTTCCCCTTGGTTCTCCATAGTTCCAAGCTAGGAGGAAAAGTAGACCACATAGGTCTCATAGTGAGAATCCACCTCATGTATCCTCATCATTATACAAAGGACATCTTTAGTGATATCATGCATGTAAGGGAGTTATTTAGTACTTAAACACATATAAGTATCTTATTTAGTGCTTACACCCATTCATTATCTTCCATTAATATAGTATGATTAAGGGTTTTTCAATTTAATATTGATTAATTAACTTATATTATTCAATTTTATGCAATGAAATTATTCAACACTTGCCCCAAATTCTTCCCAAGATCTAGATAATTAGTCACTAGAAAATCCTCTTACAAGTATATCCTAATCCTAAGCAATCGAAGGGTCAATATTCTATAGAAGGTTCTAGGGATGGGTAAGGTTTTGTTTTTATATATAAACATGCTTCCCAATGAAAATATATTTTATTTCTATCGTAGAAATCATGATTCAATTTAAAATATTATCTAAAAATAAATAAACTAAAATTAATTTTGAAATATCTAGGTACAACCATTAATAAATCTTCAAATTACCATCACAATTTTTGTTTCAAAATTTGAAAATTTGAAAATTCTAAAAATATCTTTATGACTCATATCTACCCAACATCACACCTTTGCAATCACATAATTTTTTTGATAAATTTCGTTAGGGTTTAAAGAGAAATTCCCCTTTCTTCACAAAAATTAAAAACACATCTAGCCAAAATTTAAATAATGCCAGGTCATGGCCTAAATCTACCCAACATCACACTTCTACAATGACATATAGTTTTGGAAAAAAATGTGAAGGTTTGGGTAAGAAATTTAATTTTTAAATTAAAATTCACAAATCAAATCAAATTTTAATTAACATTTGAAATTCAAAAAATACATATTAAGCCATATGTCTAATCCCACGAAAAGGAAGCAAAGTCAAATCAATTCCATTACACAAACAAGAGATACTTAATTCCAAAGAGATTTGCATATATATACTAAAATGAAATCAATGTAGAATACCTTTAATGCAATCCAAAGGTAAAAAGGGATTTTAGATTCTCCACCCACAAGAAATCCACACCATAATTCAAGATTTTCCAATCAAACCAATCCAAGGTAGGGTTTCAAGAATATGATCTTTATTTTTTCTCTTCAAATTCTTCAAACACATGCATGATGAAAAATAACAAGCTTTTTCAATATAAACAAAACCCTCAAATAGATATTTTTACACAATTAGAGATTTCATCCAAATAACTAATAGGCGATATCATAACTTTTTTTTAAAAATATGTTTTTCTAATTCATTAACAATTTCCAAATAATTTCTTTTCTCACAAAATGCAATATTTTCTTACTTAATACATGCAATTTAATTTTTTTTTAACATAAAGTGAAATATTCTCAAAATCAATTAACTTAAATAATCAAATAGTTTTCATTTTTAATTATTTTAATAGCATAATAGTATTTTGACAAGATTGTGAACTGTGATATTGCTATCAAGATTCAACCGTGTAGTTTTATTATTCAAACTCATTGACCCATGTTTCATGAGTAGTGGTTCACAAGAAACCATCTCTCATGTTAATGAATGGTCAACTTAGCACACATTGCATCTAGGTGATGCTCATAGAGGTGAATAAATTGAGTCTTCCTGAAAGGTCACCCATCCCAATACTACTCCAACTCAAGAATACTTAACTACAAAGTTTTCCCCAAGGAGTAGTATTGGGATGGGTGACCTCCTGGGAAGGCCTAGTGCTTCACCTCTATGAGCATAACCTATATGCAATGAGTGCTAAGTGGACCATTCATTATCATGAGAGATGGGTTCTTGTGAACTACTACTAATGAAACATGGGTCAATGAGTTTGAATCGTAAAACTACACAGTTGAATCCTCATAGTAATATCAAAATTTGACATGTTGTGGAAAATACAAGTCCTACTTATCAGGATTGTAAATCTTTTCACATGTCAAGAAAATGGAAAAATGACAATAAATAGGACTCACCTGAGAAAGATGCATTTATAGTTCAAATAATAAGGGTATTCAAAGTCATGATATATTCATATATTAGTTCATGAGATTAATGACACGTGTCTTATTACACTACAATGAGTATGTTGGGTTTTTATATATATAATCAACCACCATTGGAGTTTTACCTATGCCTACACAATTCAATCAATTGTTATGTGCATCTATCCAAAACACAATAATAACCTAAGTGAATGGTAAAATGATGTAGTCAAGGTTACAAGGTCCTATCAAATTACTCAACCTTGCAACCAATACCATAGTATTTTTTTTTTTTGTGTTTAAGAAGAAAAAAAATTCAATTCTATTATATTTAGACATCAAAATTATAACACACGAGCACAATAAGGGATCAATCTAATCCCAATCACCTCTAAACTTCCAAAATATGTAGCACCCCTCAGTTTTTCTCATATGTTCAGACAACGTGTTTCTCTATTTTGCTTATGTTTTCAAACAACACCTTTACCTTGATATACCATGATACTATGTTGTTATTTGATCGTTGACTTTGGAGCGATGTTGGTTTTTATATTATGATGTGATGGTACACTTTATGGTTGATTATTGTTTATGACATGCTTCCTGGTTAGCATAGTTGTCTATTTGAGTTGATATTGATATATGCTCATCTGTAGTTTATTGATGTTTAGTTCGTCAGTTTGATGTGACGTTGTATTGGTGAAGGGAACATGATTGCATCACTCACTTGCGAGCGCCCTGTGATTCTCTCTTCACTGTGTGATTGATTATGATATATATACATGTTCAACATATGCTTTGATTGTAGGATTGCAGGTACAAGACATCGACTCCACCTGGATTCACAAGTTTGAGACTTCCCATTACCCAACGGTTAGTTGATTGGGAGATAGTAACTGGGTTTGTCTTGTCAAACCACAACCCTTATTATAGTGTGTCGCCAGTCTTGGTTTTGGTATGCTTGTTGTCATGTTGTCCCTTTTTTCCTTGTTTATTTATGTTGCAAGGTATGTTTAAGGGAAATAAATTATTTTAAATGTTTTAAGTGTTTATTTAATTATCTTGATTATTGTGTTAGAAGCTTTGTATTTAATTTAATTAATTAAATTAAATTTATTTTGTAACGTGCTTTAATCTCTAAGATTAAATTTAATTTATAAAGTAATTAAATTAATTAGATTAAATTTAAATTAGAAAATACTATATGATTTTGAATTATTAAAAGGCATAAATATCTAGAAAATATCTAGAGGGATTATCTATGAATTGGTTGAGAAGATATTTTATTTTTGACATGTGTTGGAAAATTTTAAACACAGTTGTTGGGAAATTATTTCACGGAGAGAATATTTGCTTTAACTAAAAGAGGAAAGAGGCTACTTCATGAAAGGGAGAAGATATTTTTGGGGAGGTTGTTAAAAATTAAAATTGGTTGTTGAAAATTTGAGGAAGAACAATCTTGGAAAAAAAAACTTTGGCTCTAGCTTTGTTTTGCTCCGAAAAAGTGATTATTTGGGGAAGAAGCTTGTTTTTTTTGGTTGGAAGAAGCATTGGTTAATTGGAAGAAGCTCTACTTCAATATTCATTTCCTCAAGCGTCTAGAATCAGGTTCCTTCATTGTATTCTTTAATTTCAATTTGGAAAATTTATTAGAGTAAATTGTTGTTCCGGAAAAGATTGCTTGTAAAGGAAAATTTGTTATTTGTTTAGAAGATTTATTTTATTTCATAAAATTCTAAAGATTGTCGTGTTTGGAATTTACCATAAAAGATTTTGTAGAAATTGTTTTAAGTTTTTTTTTTTTTTGAAATTAGAAAAATTGTCAGGAAAATTTTAAACCTATGTTGGAAATTGTTTTTAAAACAATAGGAATTTCCAAAAGAAAATAGTAGAAGTTTTGGAAAATTTCCGTTGAAATGGATTTAAATCTTCCAATGGAATTTGGTAGAAAACCTCTCAAGAATTTTTGTACATATTATTTGTAGAAAATTATTGCTCTTTTTCCTATTAGATTTGGTTATCTAAAGAAACTGAAAACCACTGGAAGAAATTGTAATCCTCTATAAAATTTGTGTCTATCTTCTTGTAGAAAACAAA
This sequence comes from Sequoiadendron giganteum, assembly GCA_007115665.2. Taxonomy (NCBI): domain Eukaryota; kingdom Viridiplantae; phylum Streptophyta; class Pinopsida; order Cupressales; family Cupressaceae; genus Sequoiadendron; species Sequoiadendron giganteum. The sequence goes on from CM021106.1 coordinate 368,126,887, forward strand.
TTGTAAAAAAATTTCCCGACTGGAACAACCAAATTGATTTATTTATATATAAATTTGTATATATATACATATAAAATATATATATGTCATTATTGTGCATATTCTATTTAAAATTTTCCTATAGAAATTCTTATTTCAAAAAAAAAAAACCAGATGAATGTCGAGTGATAAATTTAAAATTCGCATGGGACTTAATAAAAAAAAATTAAGTGTAAAAGCTTTGAGTTGTGGGGGGAAGGGGGGGTTGCATGGGCTACCCCAGCCGTTGCCGCCATTGAGAGGAGTTGGCGCTGCCCCCACACGACCACACCCAACATATATGGGGGGTTTGGCTATGTGTGAACACAACCGCCCCTCCCCAAGATTTAATAATGCCCAACCTTGAATGCGAGTTCGTCCGCCTTTAATCTCTGAAGTTTTCATTTTTATATTGTTATATATATATATACATAATCAATATGTATGATATGTAATATATATACATAATCAATATGTATGATATGTAATATATATACATAAGTATATATATATAAATATATAATTATATAATTATATATATATTTATTATGTATATATATATTAAATTTATATATATTTGTTTTGTAACGGAATTTTGTAATTAATTTTTAATATTTAAATAATGTATATATATGATAAATATATAATTATATATAAATGTATATATATAATTATGTATATATTCATATATATATATATATATATTTAAATGATTTTGTTAGATGGGTGCATGTTAATGCACAAGCTGAATGTTTTCTAATGGAATGAATTTAAAACAAGAAATTGATATTTTAAAAAAAAAGTAATTGACAAATTGAAATTAATAGATAGATTTGATTTCCTCTATGGTCTCTAAATGAAGTTTTATTAAGTTAGTTTATTTGGGCGATGCATTATTGTATTTTATTGAAGGGAAATTGGATTTAGGAAATCCTAATGGTAGATTTGTTTCCTCCTTAAATTTCCCTTTTAAATGTGATTTCTTCTGTTCACGTTGTTGGGGAAACAGTTAGTTGTTGTTTTGTAAGTCTTCTAGATGTGGTGTTATTTTTATGAGGGGGTTGTTATGGTTTATTGATCAGCCCTTGATTTCCCTTGGGTAGTGCACTTTGTTGTATTCAGTTAATCACCCGGTTACCATGAATGGGGATGTGTTGCCTCTATATATTTTGGATTGGGAATTATTATCCGTATGTGTGCACTAGTTTACCCTTGGGTTATGGATTAGATCCATGTGTTTTCTATAGGGGAGTGGCTCTCAATGGGTGTTGACACACAAAGTGGTGCCAGGGTAACTCATGTGAGAGTTAGTTAATCTTGTGAAAATGAAAATAAATGTATTAGGGGGAAGGGTAGTTTTTAACACTTAACAAGAATAATCGTGCCTCACTCATGGGCTCAAGGGCTTATTTAGACTTGGGATGAGACGAGAAGGCATAGAATGGAAAGATCATTATCTTGTCCCCTTGAAAGATAATTGATTCTGCATCAGATTACATGTGGGGCCGAGGGTCGTGAGAGGAACCAGGGTAACCCAAGATGGGGGTCGGGGCCTAGGAAGATTTGCCAGGGTAACCCATGTAGCTTTTTGATGACACTCCTCCTATGATAGAAGTTTATTTGGTTCAGTGATATAATTGATTATTTTACTCTGGAAGCAATGTAACCATTATGTTAGTGTTGTACTTGTATTTGATTAGTTCAATCATGTGATAGCCTGTGTCTAGAGGTTGTTGGTTTTGTCTAGGAAGCCTTGTTACTATCTCCTAGCATGGGGGGTGGGCCTTCGGGTACCACTTGGTTGGGTGGAACATGCACCTTACACCGTTGGGTTCCCACATATGTTCGTGATGGCGAGATCTTCTAGTTTGGAGAGATTGTGTGTACCAGTTATTATAATCCATTATTTTGATTTATTGTATCAATTGGATACTTTGTATATGTACTAATCCTCAATTTTGTTTGAGGAAGATTCTTGTAATTGTAACATTATTGTATGATCTTCCTCATTTTGGAAATGAGTTTTGTAAATAGTATTTGGAATGAATGCAATCTATGGATATTTTATGTAATTTTATCTTATGAGATGTATTTAATGCTTTGGATGTATGTTCTTTATTTCATGATCTATTATTTTACATGTTATGGATTAGCTTATTATTTTATGTTATGGGATTCGATGTAAGCATTGTTGCGTACCTTAGAGGATGTATGCATTAGTGTCATGCACTTTAATTTTTATTAATTAAACTTAAAAAAAAAATTATGCTTTCGTTGTAGTTGCTTCTTCCTCTAGGGTTATGTGGTGGGGTGTTACATATGGTATCAGAGCTCGGGTTTAAACATTGGGTGCTTTGGGATAATGATGAACCCATTAAGCTATTAGTTGTGTAGGATTTAATATGTGTACCTTGTCTAATACCTTGGTGTGTCTATGCAAGATCATGCCACCTAGACGAGGTCGAGATAGAGGTCGAGGTCATGGTCATGGAGGCGGTCATGGAGGTATTCAACATGATTCACCTCCCCATGTTCCCCATGATTCTGATTGTGAGGAGCATCAGGCTTCCCAAAATGCTCTGGGAGGTGGTGATCAACATCAAGGTTCACCAGGGATCGAGGGCGCACAATTGTGAAAATTGTTAGAGGAGACACTTTCCCACCTTGGGCTGAGGCAGGGTGGAGATCAAGTTAATATTGGTGAGAGGGAGGTACCAACACAGTCAGATTCAGTCATAGCCACACACATGAGGGATTTACTTAGATCCTGTTGACCCACCTTTGATGGTTCTAGCAGTGGTCTTGAGGTTGATACTTTGTTGATTGACCTAAACCGTTGTTTTGCGATGCACCCCTATGGTAGCAACACCATGGCTAGGTGTGTGATCATGCACTTGAGAGATTTTTCTTCTACTTGGTGGAGGTTGGAGGAGTAGATGCTTTGAATTGATATTAATTTTATTTTGTGAAATATGTTTTTTGAGAGGTTCAAAGCCCGATTCATTTCTAATCATTGGAGGTAGCATCATGGTGATGATTTCCATGCCTTGTGATAGATGGACATGTTGGTGGAACAATATGAGTGTTATTTCTATGAGCTCAAGCAGTTCACGGGTATTGGTGAAGATGAGGGCATGCTTGTCCAACACTTTGTTAGGGGCTTAAATGCTTGAACTAGTGGTGGTGTTTGGGTTTTCGAACCCAAGACCATGGAGACAATAGTGGAGAAGGCTAAGATAGTTGAGGAGAACTTGGTAATGGTGTTGGGTGGCCATACTAGAGTGCAAATAGATGGTATTTTAGCTGTAGGACCTAGTGCACATAGTGGCCAGGCTCAGGGAGCTAGACCACATAGGACTCAATCGGTTCCTACTTAGAGTGGTCAACAACAGAGTGCACAAGGGAAACATAAGAATTTCCAGCAGAGACAGGGAGATAGGTATTAGTTTGGTAGGGACAAGAATTGGAGGCATAAAAAACAACCCAACTTTGAGCAATCGACATAGAGCACATAGTCCACCTTTAGGGGTAACGTTCAATAGTCGAGCACACCTCTTGGAGGTAGAGGTTTTGGCAGGGGAACTGGATGTTATTATTGTGGCCAATAGGGTCACATAGCTCAACTGTGTCCTAATAAGGGAACATCAAGGTACACTCAGAGGCGAGTGGCATCAGAGCTAACTATTGGTGATGCAAACATGGGTCATCAGGTTTTTTCTGTGATTGATAACTGCCAGGCTGAGCATCAGGGCACAGTGGTCGAGTCTTCTGGTATGTTATAGGGTAAAAAAGTTACCATATTATTTGATTCAGGAGCATTAGACTCTTTTATTTATTCTTTTGTTGTGGCATGATGTAGATTGAGGGCAGTAAAGAAGGACGATAGGCGGCAGGTCGAATTGGCCTTTAGTGCTAAAGTCGTTGCACATTCCCTAGTACTTGACTGTATATTGGAGATTGGATCTTTCCACACTATAGTAGACCTCCAGATTATACCATTGGGGTCTTATGACATTGTCTTAGGGATGGATTGGCTTGAGGCACACAGAGCCATCATTGATTGTTGATGTAAGTCAATTCGATGTGTTGATGCATCAGGTAGAGAGGTCGAGATAGTGGGAGTTCAGAGGCCTATATATTTGAGGATGATCTCGTCTATGCAGCTAAGAATATGTGTATGTCAGGGATGCCAATTTTTTGTTGTGATAGTAGATGACTTGGATTTAGGAGATGGTGAGGAGAAGGTTTCTCTTGATAGCCACCCCACACTTCAAGAGCATGTAGATGTGTTTCCAGGGATGCCACCTCAGCGTGACATTGATTTTAAGATTGATCTTATACATGGATCCGAGCCTATTTCATGAGCTCCATACCGCATGACTACTTAGGAGCTTAAGGAGCTCTGCTTGTAGCTAGAGGATTCGCTAATGAAGGGTTTCATCTGCACTAGTGTTCCTCCTTGGGGAGCACCAGTTATTTTTGTGAAGAAGAAGGATGGTTCTCTCCATTTGTGCATAGACTATCATCAGCTGAACAAAGTGACAATCAAGAACCGTTATCCCTTACCTAGGATTGATGACTTGTTTGATCAGGTCAAGGGTGCTACAGTCTTTTCGAAGATTGATCTTAAGTCAGGGTATCATCAACTACGTATTTTTGACTCTGAAATTCATAAGACAACATTTCGTACTCATTATGATCACTACGAGTTTACTGTGGTACCGTTCGGGTTGACGAATGCGCCTTCTGTGTTCATGAGTTTGATGAACGAGGTCTTTCACATGTATTTGGATAGATTCATACTTGCGTTCCTTGATGATATATTGATCTATTCCAGGACAATGGAGGATAATGAGGAGCATTCGAGGAAGGTTTTATAGTGTTTGAGAGATAATCAGTTATACACCAACCTATCCAAATGTGAATTATTTAAGACTGAGGTCAAGTACCTTGGACATGTGATATTGGGAGAGGGTATTGTAGTGCATCCTACGAAGATTCAAGTGATCATAGATTGTATTGCACCCACTAATGTGGTAGAGGTACATAGTTTCATGGGGTTAACAGGTTACTACAAGCGCTTTGTTCAAGGTTTCTCGAAGATAGGTCATCCTATCACTTCTCTTCAGAGGAAAGGGAAGAGGTTCGTTTGGTCAAAGCAATGTGAGGCAACATTTCAGACTTTGAAGGAGAGGTTGACTAGTGCATTGATTCTTGTGATACTTGATCCTACTAGAGATTTTTTTGTTTGTACATACGAGCCTTTGGAGGGATTAGGAGTAGTTTTGATGCAGGATGGTCGAGTCATTGCATATGAGTCACACAAACTCAAGGATCATGAGTTGAAATACCCCACGCATGATCTTGAGTTAGCAATGATTATACATGCTTTGACGAGATGGAGGCATTTCCTTCTGGGGCATAGATTTGAGTTACATAGTGACCATCGAAGCCTTCAGTATATCTTCACACAACCTAATCTTAATGCTAGGTAGAGGTGATGGATGGAGTTTCTTTGTGAGTATGACTTTGAGGTGAAGTTCATCCAAGGGAAGGAGAATATAGTTGCTGATGCTCTCAACAAATGGAGACATGAGATGTCTGAGTTGACTCTTGTTGTGGACTTGAGGAGTCAGATTCTTTCTGCACTTCCTATAGACAGTTGGTATCAGGAGGTGAGGACAGAGATAGAGCCAGTTAGGACTCTTGAGGGCAAATACTCAGGTTACTCCCTTGAGTCAGATGGTTTGTTGAGGCACATGGGACACATTAACATTCCATATTCTGGTGATCTTCACACCTTAGTCATGACAGAGGCACATCGGGCACCCTATGAAACTCATCCAAGAGTGAAGAAGATGCATGTTGATTTGCGCCAGTTATATTTTTGAGTAGGAATGAAGCGTGATATCGCTGACTTTGTGTCAAGATGTTTGGAGTGTCAACGGGTTAAGGTTGAACACCAGCATCCAGCTAGACTTCTACAACCACACTTGGTGCTAGAGTGGAAATTGGATATAATCTCATTGGATTTCATTGTTGGGTTACCCAACTCTTCGCGATGACACGATGCCATTATGGTGATGGTGGATAGGTTGACGAAGGTAGCACACTTCTCGCCTATACGTTCATCCTATAATGCTTTTTTTGTAGATAGAGTGTTCATGGGAGATATAGTTAGGTTGCATGGTATTCCTCGTCGAATCATTTCTGACAGGGATCTTGTGTTTAGCTCAACTCTTTGGATGTCATTGCAGCATACCATGGGGACGTAGTTGAACTTTAGTTCAATGTATCACCCTGAGATAGATGGATAGACCGAGAGGGTCAACCAAATCCTTGAGGATATGTTGTGTATGTATGTGATGGACCAACAAACATGATGGGAGGATTATCTCCATTTGGTGGAGTTTGCTTATAAAAATAGTTATCGGAGTTCAATTGGTATGCCTCCTTTCCAGGCATTGTATGGTCGACCATGTCAGACTCCTTTGAGTTGGGATTGGTTAGTGGACAGAGTTTTATTTGGTCCTAAAATGCTTCAAGATATGGAGTAATAGGTTATTCGTATCAAGGAGCATTTGGTTGCTGCTCAGGATAGGCAGAAGAAGTTTGCAGATGCACATTGGGTGGATCATCAGTTTGTTGTAGGAGATCGAGCCTTTTTGCAAGTGCATCTATGAAAGAGTCCAATATTTTATGGAAAGGGCTCTAAGCTTGCACCTCGCTTTGTCAAGCCATTCAATATTCTTGAGAAGATTGGTCCAGTAGCCTATTGACTTGCTTTTCCGCCTAGTCTCTCGCACATTCATGATGTGTTTCATGTTTCAGTACTCACGCCTTATCACCCTGACATTTCTCATATCCTTGATTGGAATGCCTTACAGGTAGAGGATGGGCAACTAGATTTGGAGCCTGTGGTAGGGGTTGAGATGTTGAGCAGGTGAGGGTCCAGTGGGATCTGAAAGATGATACTTCTGCTACCTGGGAGGATGCAACTAGGATGAGGGAGCTCTATCCCTATTTGTTCACAGGCTTCCAGGAGTAAGCCTGGCCCAAGGGGGGGAGGATGTAGCACCCCTCCATTTTTCTCATATGTTTAGACAGTGTGTTTCTCTATTTTTCTTATGTTTTCAGACAATACATTTACCTTGATATACCATGATACTATGCTGTTATTTGATCGTTGACTTTGGAGCGATGTTGGTTTTTATATTATGATGTGATGGTACACTTTATGGTTGATTATTGTTTATGACATGCTTCTTGGCTAGCATAATTTTTTATTTGAGTTGATATTGATATATGCTCATCTGTAGTTTATTGATGTTTAGTTCGTCAGTTTGATGTGACATTGTATTGGTGAAGAGAACGAGATTGCATCACTCACTTACGAGCGCCCTATGATTCTACGATTCTTTCTTCACAGTGTGATTGATTATGATATATATACGGGTGATCCCACAATAGTGGTTTACAATTTTTGGCCAAATTGGACACTGAAATTATTAATTTTAACTAAATCTTCACATTCAGGCACCTATAGCGGCTAAACCGTGAGGAATTTGAAGATGATGCAAACTAGAGTCTCGTCAAATTTTGTCTATAGATTCTAAAAATATTTTTTTCAAAATCTTTGGAATTAGATTGCACTTCTTTTTTCATCTCCCACGAAAATTGGTTTTTTTAGAAAACAACATTTTTACAAAGTGACACACACCGTATAACACATAATTTTTTTTCCATGAAGGATAAAATCCTAGTTCTTTTGAATTTAGATTTTTAACTCCGATATCTAGTGCTTCCACTTGGTTAGATATTTTTTTATTGAATATTTTTTCTTTAATCAAGTTTCGAAGTCAAACCAATTACAATTCAGACATAGCGTGACCGTATAACGCGTAACATTTTTTGTATATATCGAAATTCAATTTTATTTTTTTGTTGGATCAAGGACTTCAATATTTGGTGCACTCATATTTTTCAATTTTTTGTTTGATAATCTACTATTTTTCTACACGTGCAGAAGAGAGACTTTCACTCTCGATGAAAAACATATTTTTAATAAAACTAAAAAAACAAATACATAATAAAACCAAAACATATTAAAATTATATTCGTTGGATAGCTCGTTTCGAGGAATACCATAATCATTTGAAATAAATTTTAAATGAATTCATTTGATCCCCCAAAAGGTAAATCAAGAGTGCTTTTTTATCAGCATTTTGATAGGTGTAAAAGAGACTCATTTATAGGTATGGTTTAAAACTAGCGAGGTTCTATCCAAGGGGGTTTGATCTAAGGTGGTTTGATCAAACCCTCTTCAATTGGAATCCTTAAAATATAAAATTTTAAGTATTAAATCATTATATTTTCTAAAAATATGTGATTTCAAAAAAAAATAGTTCCCCTCAGAAATTGTAAACCAGCTTTGTGGGATCACCCATACATGTTTGACATATTATTTGATTGCAGGATTGCACGTACATGACATCGAATTCACCTAGATTCACAAGTTTGAGCATGTCCATTATCCAGTGATTAGTTGATTGGGAGATAGTAGCTAGGTTTCCCTTGTCAAACCACAACCCTTATCACAGTGTGTCGTCAGTCTTGGTTTCAGTATGCTTGTTGTCATGTTGTCCCTTTTTTTATTGTTGTTTATTTATGTTGCAAGGTATGTTTAAGGGAAATAAATTCTTTTAAATGTTGTAAGTGTATTTAATTATCTTGATTATTGTGTTAGAAGCTTTGTATTTAATTTAATTAATTTTATTTTGTAAAGTGCTGTAATCTCTAAGATTAAATTTAATTTATAAATTAATTAGATTAAATTTAAATTAGAAAATACTATGTGATTTTGAATTATTAAAAGGCATAAATATCTAGAAAATATCTAGAGGGATTATCTGTGAATTGGTTGAGAAGATATTTGATTTTTGACATGTGTTGGGAAATTTTAAACACGGTTGTTGGGAAATTATTTCATGGAGAGAATATTTGATTTAACCAAAAGAGGAAAGAGGCTACTTCACAAAAGGGAGAAGATATTTTTGGGGAGGTTGTTAAAAATTAAAATTGGTTGTTGAAAATTTGGGGAAGCATAATCTCGGGAAAAAAAACTTTGGCTCTAGCTTTATTTTGCTCTTTCTAGAAAAGTGATTATTTGGGGAAGAAGCTTGTTTTTTTTGGTTGGAAGAAGCGTTGCTTAATTGGAAGAATCTCTACTTCAATCTTTATTTCCTCAAGCGTTTGGAATCAGGTTCCTTCATTGTTTTTTTTTAATTACAATTTGGAAAAGTTATTAGAGTAAATTGTTGTTCTGGAAAAGATTGCTTGTAAAGGAAAATTTGTTATTTGTTTAGAAACTTTATTTTATTTTACAAAATTCTAAAGATTGTCGTGTCTAGAATTTACCGTAAAAGCTTCTATAGAAATTGTTTTAATTTTTTATTTGTTTTGAAATTAGAAAAATTGTCAAGAAAAATTTAAACCTCTGTTGGAAATTATTTTTAAAACAATAGGAATTTCTAGAAGAAAACAACAGAAGTTTTAGAAAATTTCCATTGAAATGGATTTAAATCTTCCCATGGAATTTGGTAGAAAACCTCTTGAGAGTTTTAGTACATATTTTTGTAGAAAATTATTGCTCTTTTACCTATTAGATTTGGTTATCTGGAAGAAACTGAAAACCATCGGAAGAAATTGTAGTCCTCTATAAAATTTGTGTATACCTTCTTGTAGAAAACAAATTGTGAAAAACTTGCCTGACTGGAACAACTATATTGATTTATTTATATATAAATTTGTATATATATATATTACTATATATATATGTCATTATTGTGCATATTCTATATAAGTTTTTTTTGTAGAAATTCTTATTTAAAAAAAAAACCAGATGAATGTCGAGCGGAAAATTTAAAATTCCCATGGGACTTAATAAAAAAAAATTTAAGTGTAAAAGCTTTGAGTTGTGAGGGGGGCGCATGGGATACCCTAGCCACCACCCCCATTGAGAGGAGCTGGCGCTTGAGGCAGCGCTTTCGCTGCTCCTACAAGGTTGCGCCCAACATATATGGGGGGTTCAACTATGTGTGAACACAACCGCCCCTCCCCAAGACTTAATAATACCCAACCTTGAATGTAAGTTCATCCGCCTTTAATCTTTGAAGATTTGATTTTTATATATATATATATATATATATATATGATATGCAAATATATACATAAGTATATATATATATTTATTATGTATATATGTAGGTATATATATATTAAATTTATATATATTTGTTTTGTAATGGAATTTTGTAATTAATTTTTAATATTTAAATAATGTATATATATATGATAAATAGATAATTATATATAAATGTATATATATAATTACGTATATATTCATATATATATATATATATATATATATATATATATATATATATATATATATATATATATATATATATATATTTAAATTATTTTGTTAGATGGGTGCATGTTAATGCACAAGCTGAATGTTTTCTAATGGAAAGAATTTAAAAAGAAGAAATTGATATATTTTTTTTAAAGTAATTGAGAAATTAAAATTAATAGATAGGTTTGATTTCCTCTATGGTCTGTAAATGAAGTTTTATTAAGTTAGTCTATTTGGGCAATGCATTATTTTATTTTATTGAAGGGAAATTGGATTTAGGATATCCTAATGGTAGATTTGTTTCCTGCTTAAATTGCCCTTTTAAATGTGATTTCTTCTATTCACATTGTTGGGGAAAAAACTAGTTATTGTTTTGTAAGTCTTCCAGATGTGGTGTTACTTTTATGAGGGGTTTGTTGTGGTTTATTGATCAACCCTTGATTTCCCTTGGGTAGTGCACTTAGTTGTATTTAGTTAATCACCTAGTTACCACGAATGAGGATGTGTTGCCTCTCTATATTTTGGATTGGGAATTATTATCCGTATGTGTACACTAGTTTACCCTTGGGTTATGGATTAGATCCATGTGTTTTCTATAGGGGAGTGACTCTCAATGGGGGCCGACACACAAAGTGGTTCTAGGGTAACTCATGTGAGAGTTAGTTAATCCAGTGAAAATGAAAATAAATGTATTAGGGGAAAGGGTAGTTTTTAACACTTAACAAGAATAATTGTGCCTCACTCATGGGATCAAGGGCTTTTTTAGACTTGGGATGAGATGAGAAGGATTGGAATGGAAAGATCATTATCTTTTCCCCTTGAAAGATAATTTATTTTGCATCGAATTTCATGTGGGGCCGAGGGTCGTGAGAGGCTGACAAGGTAACCCAAGATGGGGGTCGGGGCCTAGGAAGATTCACTAGGGCAACCCATACAGATTTGTGATGACACTCCTCCTATGACAATAGTCTATTTGGTTCAATGATATAATTGATTATTTTACTCTGGAAGCAATGCAACCATTAAGTTAGTGTTGTACTTGTATTTGATTAGTCTAGTCATGTGATAGCCTGTGTCTAGAGGTTGTTGGTTTTGTCTAGGAAGCCTTGTTACTATCTCCTAGCACGGGGGTGGGACTTTAGGTACCACTTGGTTGGGTGGAATGTTCATCTTACACCGTTGGGTTCCCACATGTGTTCATGATGGCGGGATCTTCCAGTTTGGAGAGCTCGTGTGTACCATTTATTATGTTCCATTCTTTTGATTTATTGTATCAATTGGATACTTTGTATATGTACTACTCCTCAATTATGTTCGAGGAGGATTCTTGTAATTGTAAAATTATTGTATGATCTTCCTCCTTTTGGAAATTATTTTTGTAAATATTATTTGGAATGAATGCAATCTATGGATTTTTTATGCACTTTTATGTTATGAGATGTATTTAATGCTTTGGATGTATGTTCTTTATTCCATGATGTATTATTTTACATGCTATGGATTAGCTTATTGTTTTATGTTATGGGATTCAATGTAAGCGTTGTTGCATACCTTAGAGGATGTATGCATTAGTGTAGCGCACTTTACTTGTTATTAATTACACTTTAAAAAAAAAATTGTTATGCTTCTGTTGTAGTTGCATCTTCCTCTAGGGTTAAGTGGTGGGGCATTCCAAAATAGTTTTCTAACCAAGAAGGTCCCTCCAACATGAATCAATATCCTTTTTATTCCTTGGGACATTGGGAAATTCAATTATATTATATTGAAGCAATTATAAGAACTTATTCATTACAAAAATGAACAAAATCTAGATGTAAGTTGAAAGTCTACAAATGTAGTGCAACACGTTGAAAGTTCGTAGAGATAGTAACAAGATCAAATTTTATAAATACATCAACAAGAAAATATTGTAAGAAATCATTCAATTAGGATATTTCACTTCATGATTAGATTGCTAACAAAACTCTATAATCATACTAGATAATGCCATCCTCACATCATCTTCAACTTTTTCTTCCTACTAAATTGGAATTTTTAAGTAGTGCACATATCTAGTTCAATTACATTTCTCCACAATCATACAATGTTGATGTCATCATCGATACTACTCATGTCTGAACTGATTGACAAAAATTTTAAATGTTCATATCACATGAGTTCATCTATAAATCCTAATGGCAATGAGAAACCCACATACTTCAAATGTATAAGGAACTATCGAAGGAGGAAGATGAACAAGGAATTCCCACAAAGCTTGATGACCCTGAAGTTCTTGCAAATATAGAAGAAACCATCGATATTGGTTGTGTGGACAAAACATTGGAATTAGAAGTAAATGAGCCAATTTAATACCAAATCTCTGCAATCCAATAATAGACTAAAAACTCACAAAGCAATAAATTAGCCAAATCGAGTCCAATTCACATCTGCAGAACATGAAGTTAGAATGGAGTATGTTCCTAGCAAGGACTAGATTGCAGACATTTTTACCAAGGCACTTTCAAAGGATACTTTTGAGATTTGTAGATACCCATTAGGCTTCTCTACATGGTGATGCAAATAATTTGATCCAAAATGCCTCTACAGATCCCTGAAGACACAACCCAAAAAATCAATAGAAATAAACAAAAAAATAATAGGTTTGAAAATAAAGAAATAAAATATTTTTGGTTGATGTAAGATTGCTTGTGGACCTGGATGCTCCTGCATCATAAAATCACCCAATTTCATAAGATTCACTTTATAACAAGAGTTGCAGAGCAACAAACTTCCTTCCAAAAAGTGCAAGAATAGTCTTGTTTTTATTTGTTGTGTCTATTGTGTTTTAGCAATAGTGTATTTGTAATAATATATTCATTTGTTGCATCATAATATAATATCATTGGATTATATTATTAGGGTTATGGTTATTGTTAGGTCTAGGATTAGGGTTAGGGTTAGGGTTAGAAAGAGTTAGGATTAGGGTTAGGGTTAAAGATAGCAATAGGGCTAAGGTTAGGGTTATGGTTAGGAGTAGGGTTATAATAACTCATTTAAATATAAATATAAAATTGATTATAAGTCATGAGTAAGTTTTAATTGTGATAGTTGAGGATATTAATTGACTTAACACGATATAAAATATTTTAAATTTACTTATCAATATAACCTAATTTAGACGTGAACGTTTTTTATGAAATATGATGAATTAGTGTGAATGTTTTAAAGTTTTTTATATTTTTTCTATGTTTCGTGGTATATTAACTTGTCATTACAATATAAGTTAGACAATAGAGATTGTAAGGAAAGTTTTTGAATGAATGAAATTTTTTGTGCGTAAGTTTCATGTTAACATTCTTTGTCAAATTTAAAATATTTTTAAAAAAAGTCTTGAAATTAATTAAATTTTTTTCTATGATTGAATTTTAAAATAAAATCATTTGAAACACACAAATAAGCATAAATTAATGAAATTTGCAATGTGTGAGAAGATAAATACTTGGATAAAAGATTATGTTTAGATAATTGAAACACTATGAAATTTGCAATAATTAGTATAAGTATATTAAATCTTAAAGACAAGAATAATTGATACTGATCATATAAAATTTTAACTTATAAAATATTAAATAAATTATGTATGGTTGTACTTGTATATGTTTATAAATAATAAAAATAATTTTATTTAAAAAAAAGAAGTAAAACATAACAATAAATAACAAAAGAGAGGATATATAAAACACATTTAACATTTTATTTATGAAAAATAAATCATGTATGCTTATAGCTATAAAATAATAACTTTTAAAACATTTAATAAGTTATGTATTTTTTCAATTCAATATTTGTATGACTAATAAAAAATATTTGTTTCTTTTTGACATTAAAACATCAAAGAAAACAACACAAGAGAATGTCCTTAGAACATGTAAGGCGTTATATTCATTCAAAAAATTAATATATAGTGAAGGAATAGTTGGCTAGATACTCAAAATAATAGTAAAAATACTAAATATGGCTCAAGTAGATTTGAAAAACTTTGATAATATGAGGGGCATTTCCTTGTATTTTCGCTATAGTATAATTTCCTTAAAAATTTGTAAAATGCAATTATTTTGTCATAAGAGGCATGGATTTTTTTTGAACATTTTCCTCCATTGTATGACCTCTTCTTGTAATTATTTGAAATGGATCTTGCAAAATTTTCAATATCATTTTCATTAAATCCATTTGAATTTAAAAAACATTTGATAATAATCGATTTGTGATAGACACTTCTAAATCAATACTTGAATAAAAATTATTATTTTTCGAAAAGACATTTTACTTAATATTAGTTTAGAGGATTATATATATATATATATATATATATATATTGAACATGTCAAATACATATACAAATGATCAAATATATATGTTACAAAATCCTATAAAACTATAAAAATCAAAAAATATTTAATAAGTGTCACCATTGTCCATACAAAAAATAACTTGATTTTTTTTTTACATAATATTACAACTAAACAAATATTTAAATTTTCAAAACCTATACAAATATTAAAAATATTCCCTAACAATCTATAAACAAAATTATGTTTAAAAAATTTATATTTAATAATTAAAAATATGATGTACGTAAAATTACTTGTTTTAATATCTTTTTATTTTAGGTAAACAGAGAAATTTTAAATAAATAGCAATAAGTATTAGATTGATTTAATATATTAGATGATAATATAATATATTATAAAAATATTTAATAATATAATATTTTAAAATATATTAAATTATTGAAAAGACAATATATTACATAATCTAAAATTAAAATATTATTATTTAATATATTATATTATATATTAGATGTTATATATCTTACATATTATATTGTATATATATTATAATATTATAATACAATGTTCAAATTATAAATTATACATTATATATATGTTTTGATTAAAGGGAAAAATAGGTTTTGAAGGGGCCCCGAAACCCTTTACAACTTTAGACACAAAATGTTGCACAAAAGGATATTCTAAAAAGCCACCAACAACAACCCAACAACTAAAATACCCAAAAGAGCAGATGTTGATCTAAAAATAAGACAAGAAGCTTCCATTAGCACCCAACAACCACACAACAACAAAATAACCTAAAAGAAACCTATACCCAGCAAAAAAATAGAAATCAATAAAGAAAAAGACTAATTCAGACCACTCAAAGTATTGGCCACCTCCATCTGTTGGTTCCAATGATTTTCAACCATATCCAGGAGCTCCTTCTTCTCAACATCAAACATTTTCTTCCAATCAACTGACCCTCTAACAATAGGTTCTTTTTCATCATCCGTAGCAACTTTCTTACCTTTGCCCTTTGCTGCACATTCTTTCTCCATAAGCTCAAAGAAATACACCTGATGTTCTCTGAGCTCACTAATTTTTCTAAAAAGGACTTCCAAGGAGTCCACGCTATTCTTTACAGAGATATGGCAAGCCTACATAAGTTTTTTGATATCCGCACTAATGCCTAAAACCTTGGCTTCCAAAGCAAACAATATTTCCTCATAGAGATTTAAAATCATGATAAGAACCTTCAAGGTCCACCATTCTATCAATAAGAATGTCTAGCATCAAACCTTTTGGAACATTCTTTAGATTTTCCTTTACACCTCTAATTTTAATATTAATTTTATTGAACTCCTGTAGAGTCCACTTAGCTAATTTAAAGGTACCCGTTGCCCCAGCTCTGGCCATATCCAAAAAAATTAAACATGGAGGTAGAATCATTATCAAGATAAGAGAATTCCTCAGAGAGAGGATCTACCTTCAAAGGCTCCTGTTTGGCTTCTTTCTTTTTTTCCTCCTCCTCCTCCCGACCCCTATTCTGCATGTCCTCCTCTTCCTTGGGAAAATCCTACGAAGGAGAATCCACAATGGTCACCGTCTTATCACCAACATTCTTGTCCTCACTAGCCACATTGGGGTCCTTGGTTGGAAACTCCAAGGCTTTATTTTTCAAGTTGACAATTCATGTCGATAGCCTCCTCAGGTTTTCGACCGCACCCACATCTTTGTTCTGTGTCCCCACCTCACCACCACCAACAACAACTTCTCCACCAACATCCACCTCCACAAACTTAGGAGAGGGATCATCCGACCCCACCTCCATGTCCTCACTCCCAGAAAGGGCAAGCCTTTTAGCAGGCTTATTACTCTTAGCACCAACCACCTTCATTTTCTTTGAAGACGTAGCCATGGTGACAAGAGAGAGATCCTCCTCCTCTTCATTCCATTATTCCTCCTCATTCGAATATGAATCTGACCCCGACAACCCATACTCATCACTTAAAGACTTCTCCTTTCCCTTGATGGTAGTGTAGACACATAAAAATGACCTAGACCTACAAGCTCTATTTTTTACTTTTTCATCCTAGCATAATTATGACATTTTAATTATGTTTCTAACTCACTTTCGACTATTAATTAAATAATTCATAGTTATTTAATTAATTCATATCTTTTTATTCTTCATGATTATTAAATAAATAAATTTTATTTATTTATTTAATGCATCACTAATTGTCTAATGTCTTCCTATAATTAAATAAATCTCTTAATTTATTTAATTATTTTTGTCTATTATGTCTTCCTGATTATTAAATAAATAATTCTATTTATTTATTTAAATTATGTCACTAATTAAGTCCTCTTCTTTCTAAAATTAAATAAATTCTTATTTATTTAATTTTTGTCCACTTTCCACTATAATTAAATAATTATTTTTTAATTATTCATTAGCCTTTTCTCTCCTAAATTAAATAAATTTGATTTATTTAATTTGGTCCACTCTCCTGAATTTTGAATTAAATCATTATATTTAATTTAAAAGGTTCCCTTTGTCACATTCTTCTATAATTAAATAATATCTTTTTTATTTAATTTCCACCCAAATTAAATAACTTTTATTATTTAATTTCTTCTATCACCTCAATTACTGTGCTCATTTAAAATAAAATTTATTTATTTAAAATAAGTCCCACCACCTAAATTAAATAATTTTATTATTTAATTTCTCCTATCACCTCTTTTACTGTGCTCATTTTAAATAAAATTTATTTATTTAAAATAAGTTCCACTTTCTAATTTCCCTCTTTCTAGTAAATAATTTAAATTAAATCATTTACTACCACATGACCCCACCACTTTTGAATTAAATTAATTTTTTAATTCAAAAGGTCAACATCACTTCTTGAATCAAATAATTTTAAATTATTATTTGATTCTCTAGCAACTTCGTTTTGTGTGCCCATAATCTCTTGTCACATGCATTGTCAGCCCTTGATTTGATTTTCTAAAAATCAATCCTGACCATTCATTTCGAATTTGACCTAATGTTGCCCTAACCCTAAGTGTGGGTTGTCATATTAAATCTTGTTCATTGATTCTAGGGCACTTGCTAACTTTTAATCTTGGCCATTCACACAAAATTGCATTTTCTATAAAATAGAAATTTTGGTATCATTTTGGCATATCTTGCAACTTCATATATTGCAGCTTCATGTTCTTGCAAATTTTATACTCTTGCATCCTTTCCATTTTGTCATAGGCATATTTAGATTTCATTTGGCATAGTTTAGACATTTTTAGATGCTTACTAGTTGCAACAAGGCATAGTATTGCATATAGTCATTCAAAATCCTTCAAAATTTTCTTAGTGCTTGTCATTTCCATTAGTTTTCTCATCATAAATCTGAGGGCAACATCATATTTCAGCAAGTTGAGAAGGTATAATGGAGGTCAACATGGAGGATGAAGTCATCTGGTGAGATTGTTTCATTTATTCCTTTGCACTTCATTATTGCTTTGGGTTTTCATGTTTTGCATGTGATATTGCTAACCCTAGGAAAATTCCTTAGTTACATTGGTGAACCCGACATTCTCTTTTAACACGTTTTTGCAGGTTATGGTACAAATTTTTCATCTTTTTTGTTTGTAGGTTATTATACGGATTTTTCATCTTTTTTTTTGCAGGTTTACAGAACGATGCATATGCTATTTTCTACGACGCAAGTGTTCTATCAAGCCACAGCTTCCTTCGCAAGCGATGCATCTGCTCTTTCAAACTGCATCCGCTTCTCCAAACGATGCAGCTAAATCCCCAAGACGCATCTGACAACCAAAAAGCCACCTCTGATCCTATCATCCGCATTCGATTGTCTAAACGCTGCATCTACTTTACCAAGGCACATTCGCTTTGGTGCGATGCATCTATGGGGTAAAAAAATTTCTTTCAGATGTTTTTTACACTTTTTTTTTGGTTTGGTAGTTTAGAGATTTTGGGTTACTAATTTTTTGTTTGCAGCTTGTGGCAAGGAGTCTAACATTTATTTACTTTGTTTTATTTCACAAATATTAGACAAACTACAAAATTGCATTTTATTTTACATTCATGGGTTAAAATGAACACGCATGCATACTCATTGGATTAAAAAGAACACAATCTTGCATTATAACTCATTGAATTAAAAGGAATTTGCATCTTTTCATAGCATTGGATTAAAAAGAACTTTTAGGTAGCTCACACTACAAACAGTTAAAATGAGCCCCTTTTCTTTTTTCTTTTATGTTTGTCAACACATTTCGATTTGGGCTTAAAATGAACACCATGCAAGTGTGAGTTAAGATATTCATGTGCTCTCTCTTTGTTTTTAAACAAAGATTGATTGAACTATGAATAATTTGGCTTGCTTTTGTTAGCCTTAGAAATTGGGCCTGCTTTGGTGGGAAAAAGTACTCACCCCAAAGCGACTCAAATCGACAACGAAGCTCTTTAGCCGAGCTACTCCCGACCGGTATACAAATGTGAATCTTAAGGGAAAGCCTAGGATTACGAGTGCAAATTTGTCATACGAACCAAGTAGTACTCCCCAAAACCCTATTGAGCTTAACCTCTCTAGACTGGAGTGCCTCCTTAATGGAGCTTAATCTTGTGCCCCATGTATGACCACTCAAACAGGTGCCCTAATTTAAATCCTTTGTTTTAGAAAACCAAAAACCTTCTATTCTTTGGTGTAGCAATGGTCGTTGTCAAGGCACTCCCACCTATGCAGTTCTTAGTAGAAATGATCAATCTACCATGGGAGTTTCATGGAGGTTGGAAGCTTGGTTGCCCTAAGAAGTGAGTGCATTGTAAGGGGGAGCCTATGGGGCCAAGCTTCTGAATTCATTCACTAAGGATATGTGGTTAGTGGGATCCAAAAGAATACTATCCTTTGCAGCCGTAAGATTTTTTTGTAAAATGACTTCTATGTGGTTGATTTTCATTTTTACAACACCATGTGTTTGCCAACTGTTTTGAGACAAATAAACATCAAACTTGCAAAAATCCGAAACAACATTGCCAACTGAAAAAAATCTTTGCAAATCGGCTTAATTTTTTTTCTAACTCGTCTTTTACAATGCATTTGTCATTTTGAACCGTAACTGCTTGTTAGTGAGCCACATTCGCCTTGGTGAGCCGCATTTACAGTTTCTTGAAATGCAATCGCCATTTTACAACGCATCTGCTAAATTTGAGACTGGTCCAAAAATCCTTCCTATGACGTAGTCCCCCTATCAAGTTGTATTTGCTTAAAATTGAGCAGCATTTGCCAGAGCCGCATTTGCTTTGTTGAGCCGTATTTGCTTGCCTTGTGAAATTTATCCAAAATTGCGTACTGCGACGCAAGCACCTTGTCAAGCCACATTTTCTTAGATTTGAGCCACATTTTCTAGTATGAGCCACATTTGCTGTTGAGTCGTATTTGCTTGCCTACTGAAACATTTCCAAAATTGATTCTTGCGATGCAAGCACCTTGTCAAAGCCGCATTTTCTTAAACTCAAGCTGCATTTTCTTTTCTGAACCGCATTCACAATTTTGAGTTGCATGTGCTCTGTCGTACCACATTTTCCAATTTTCATAAGCATCTTCCCACTGTCAAAATCGAAGTCCAAACCTATCTTTTTCTAGATTTCATCAAGTCCTTTTGTTTTTGTCAAACCAAACATTGCTTTTCTCAACTTCCCTCATCATGACATTATTCATGGAATTCTTAGGATCACCATAGGTCTCCATTTGCATTTGACTATTTGCATTGTTAATTCTACCATCTCCTTAGACACTCATTTTGCAGATTTTAGGAGTAGACTCCTTACCATCTATTGTCAAACTTTGCCTTCAAAAGTAGGTTATCATTGGACCCAATCACCCTTTGTCACTTAGTCAAATCTTTTGTGAATTATTTCCCACTCAATAGTCTAGTGTGGAAATTTCACTTTGTCCTCCTTTAGTCCTTTTATGGTCCATTGATTTTCCAAACTTGAAGCATTGCCAACACTTTGTTTGGTCAAGTAGTCATCTCCTTAGATTTCCCAATAGTGAGTGCATCTTAGGCTCCTTTTTAGTTTGCATACCATTAGTCTCCTCATTTTAGTGTCATAGCATTCCTTATTCCCAAAACACCGAAAAACATAGTATCATATTTAGGTCATTCTCCCTCATCATCCCAAAGATGAGAAAAACTTTTTATGGTTGAAACTAGGTTACAAAGAAAGAAAAGACTCATGAATTATTTTAGTCAAGACACCAATTAACTCAATTTCACCAATGACATGAATTCATTCCCTAGTGACATGAACACTCTTTCTAATGACATGGGAAATTCTATTATCAATCCTTTTAGTAAGATGTCCATTCCAAACAATCCCTTTGAACAATTTATCCATAGAGACCAAAATGGGGAAGTCTATGAAGAAGACATACAAGTTGCTACCCAAAATCTAGAAGTGGCCTCTTTTGTGGAAGAATTGGTCTTAAATGACTCAGCCAGATATTTAGCCATGCTCCTTGACCAAGGGGCTAAGTTACCAAAAGGATTTAACCTCAACACTATTAGAGAAACATCTCCTGATCACCAATCACACAATCCTTCCATGGGAGCCTCTTCAAAAAACATCATTAACACCATTAATGCCCCTCCCTTGGTCATGCTACCACCACAATCGACACAACATCTATTGGGGGATCATCTACCCAAACCAACACCACATCACAATCCATCCCCCAACAGACATCCACTATCCCTTCACAAACATTTGGATCAACAATGGGTGCTACCAACTCAAACCTCTTTGGAACTTCATCTAGTTCCATGGGTACATCAAAAAACCTGTTATTAGGTTCCTCAAATACTATGGCAACTAACTCATTGAATCCTCTTGGGAGAAATAAATGAAGAGTTATCATTCAAGGCACCCAACCTAATTACTCATAGGTTAATACCAACATTCCTTTGAGGCAAAACATCAACATTCCTCATGGCCATAATTTCTTATTTGGGCAAGGCAATCAAGGCACCCAATATTTTACTCCATTTGGACATCAACATACTCAAAATCAACAAGGCCTCCAAATTCAATCCAACATGGCGGGATCTCACATCCCCACTTATGCTTCTCAAGTTCATACACAAAAGCGTACCCCCAATCAACACACTCATTTCCAACAACCGAAAAATTAGAACACTCACTTTGCTCACCAACAACACATCCAAAACCAACACATATTATCACAACAAGTGGGCAACCAATCCATACCTCTCATCAACATGTGTGATGCTACCAAAAACCCCATTGTGGAAGCACTCACACTCCAACTTTCTGCTCTTCAAACACAAGTGGAGACCTTGCAACAATCCAACAAAAAGTCTTACATGTCACATGACTTGTATCCATATCCATTCGACACAACCTTGTATATGCCACCTTTTCCTCATGGATATGTGGTACCTCATTTTCCTAAATACAAAGGAAAAAAAATCCCATGGAACACATAAGAGAATTCACCAAGTTGCATGGACATTGCATATGAGCAAACCTATCTCATGAGACTTTTTTCTAGAAGCCTCGTAGGTCATGCATTGGAATGGTTCTTGCTATTTCCTAAAGGAATCAAAACATGGGACAGATTGGCAAAGAAGTTTGTTGAAAACTATGCCTATAACATTGACATGGATATTGACATTGCCTCCTTATGCCAACTTACCCAAGAGGAGGCAGAAGAGAATTTTATCCCATTCTTTCAAAGATGGAGAACCTTAGCAAGCAGATGTTCGGTAGAAATACCAGAAAAGGAGAAAGTCACCATGTTTGTACAAAATCTCCTAGGACCGCTTAGATATGGCTTACAAGTCCATTGTTGTACCACCTTTGTTGACCTTGTTGAAAAAGGTGTTCAACTTGAAAAAGACTTGATCACCAAAGGTGAATTAAAATATGGTGGAAAAATAATCAACACCACCACAAACAATAACCCAAGCAACTCCAAAGACAAACACAAATACTGGGTTAAAAATAAACACATCACAAATGACAGTGTGGTCGATGCAAAAACTGTTAATGCAATAGGTCATGTACTGACCATCAAAGGAGTCCAAAATCAAAATTTACTTATGACTACACCGACACCAACTGCCAATGATGTTCAAAATAATCCTACTCAATCTAATCCAAGGCAGTTGCTTCAACCACGATAATTTCAAAAACACACATACACCCCCTTGGGTGAACCTATCAAAGTTTTCTTGAAGAAACTTCTCCAAAATAGAGTCATAACGTTGGAAGAACCTAAACCGTATGACCTTGGTCAGTTCAAGCCATCATGGTGGGATGATAATGCATTTTGTGATCACCACCATGTCAAAGGGCACAAAAATTCCTCTTGTCATCAGTTACAAAATCTGGTACAAGACCTTATTGAAAATCACACCATTGAGTTAGGAGGTCAACCATTTGCATCTAATGTGGATCATACAATCCATAAGAACCCACTACAGGATCATGGTTCTAGTAAACCCTCCACATCGGGCATGAAGAATATCGATAACCAAGCCAATCATGTCTATCCTACCTACAATAACGTTCATCCTACCTACAATTATTTTGGTAGCACCATCATTAAAAATCTTCGTGCTGCTGATGAAGAACAATGTGTCAATACCATTGCCATTAAAAAGGCCTCAGACTGCAACGTTACAACACGTAAAGGCAAGGTCACCATCCCAGGTCCCTTTTCACATCAACCTAAAATTACCATACCTGGTCCGTCTGCCAGACAGTCAAACCCTAAACTAGAGTTCAACCTTATTGAGAAATTGAATACAACACCTGCTCAAATATCCATTCTTGAATTACTTTGCATCTCACCTGCACATAAGGCTATTTTGGATAAAGTCCTGCAAGAGTCTTTCGTCCCAACTAACATGGATGTCAATCACTTTGCAACTATGGTCGGATATCTGAATTCGCCTCATCACATTACCTTTTCAGACAGTGAATATGCCTCACCCAAACCATCTCATAATGATGCCCTTCATATCGAGGTTTTTGTCCACAAACATAAGGTTAGACAAGTCTTAGTAGATGGTGGAGCAGGATTGAACATCTGTTCTCTAAAATTGGTTAAAGCTCTTGGCTTTTCCAATGCATGTGTGGATGCTACCAAGAGAATTGTCATCAAGGAATATGATGATGAAGAATGTTCTTCTAAAGGCATCATCACAATTCCACTCTGAGTGGGACCAGTTATTATAGATACAACATGCCAAGTCCTGGATCATGACATACATTGCAATATTTTACTTGGCCGCCCTTGGATTCATGCCCTAAAGGCCATTCCCTCCACATACCACCAATGCATGAAGTTCCCTTTTGATGGTACTAAAATTACTATCCTAGGAGATCCCAATCCATTCCAATACTGTACCAATCTACGAAACACCATTGAGCACCAAGTACCCATCAATTGGGAAGCCTTGGCTTCCACCTATTCCAAATATATTGACCCATCTGCACTCACCAAATCATCCATTCCATCACCTTCTACCACACCATATTCCTCAACCTCCATACCAAGTAAAGACTTCCAGATCCAGGACCTTGGCTTTGGAGAATTCAAATTGAATACGGCTTACTGTATCACTACAATCCCTAAGCTACCTAAATTCTATGGTAGATGATGTTTTGCGGTCGAACCCAAGACAAATTTCAAGGTTCCATCAAAAATGGTTTTCACACTATGGGGGGAAATGAGTAATAAAGTCATCATTGACACAGCTAACTGGATCTACAAAGACCCAGAAGAATTACCTCCACTACCAATGCATCTCTACGGAAAAGGCTATGATAAATGCAAGGCACTAGGTTTTGATGACACAAGTGGCCTTGGAAAGGCCAACAATGGAAGGATGGAATTTGTTATCATTTCTGCAAGACCAAGACACATAGGGATAGGGTTTTACCAACTTGGAATTGGCGATCAATGTACCTGTGAACTATCAAGTGAGGACGTAACGACTCCAGAAAGTGTTGAGACAAGCGAAGAATCCCTTATCGAAACTGACTCTAATGAATGGGAATGGGGATCTGAGGAAACCCTGAGCAACTATGATATTGACGAACTAGTTTTGGACCCTGGTCAACTCCCCTTGGAAGAAATATTCTGACAAGAATACAATATTGATCCTAGTGACCGAAACTCCAAAAATAAGGAATGGTAAGTATTCCTTGGGATCCAGAAGAACATAAGTTGTCCTCGGCAACACCTGAAATCTCCCGCCCCATTCTCAAACCCACCCATGAGCTTGAAACGCCTGAACCTACTGTCCATGCCTCTGAAGTTCCATCCATTAGTCATAATGTTGATAATTTTGTGCCCTATTATGACTATGAATTTAACTCATCTGAATCTAAATATGGTCCATCCATTGCATCTGACACAAAAGTTGAAATTGACAAATTTTCCTTCACACTTGAGGCTTCAATTTGTACACTTTGTGCATCTTCCCCATATTTTACCAACACTGACGATGGGATTTCCCTTTTTTACCCACAACTGATTGACTAGGACCAACAAGAACCATGAGTGCTGAACATCTTTCAAAATGATGAGGCAATAGTAGAATTCATAGGGCTTCGAGAAGGAATACCATGGGGTGATCACAGAATAGGATTTTCCATTGACCTAGATTGTGCAGCTTACTTTAGGGAGATTGCACAATCCTCTAGTCACAAAAATGCAAAGAATAAGACACAAAAAGAAATGTCTTTAAGTGAAAACTGCAAGGCACCTTCTGACAACAAAATAGTAAAAATAAAAGATGTATTCGAGGGCGAAAACCTCTCTGAGGCACCTAAGGATGGAGGATTGGAAATTCTTCCCATGACACAGGAAAAATCAGCCATGCTAATCAAAGACACCATCTAAGTTAACATAAACACACTAGAGAATCCCAAAACAATTTTCTTAGTTGCATCATTAACAGATGAAGAAAAACCCGAGTTCCAACAATTCTTCACAGAAAGGAAGGTTAACTTCGCATGGTCATATGCTGACATGCCAGGCCTAGATCCAGAATTGGTATTGCATCATCTTTCATTAATCCCAAATATAAAACTAGTCAAACAAAAATTATGGAAAATGCATCCACATATTATGCTACTCGTAAAGGCTGAACTAAAGAAGTTACTAGATGTGGGATTCATAAGATCAATAGATTATGCTGACTGGATATCCAACATTGTCCCTGTCACAAAGCCAAATGGAAAGTTTCGTATCTGCACGGATTTCAAGGATCTGAATAAGGCTTGCCCAAAATGTGATTTCCCATTACCAAATATAGACATGATTATTGATCTCACAGCGGGGTACGAGATGCTGTCTCTCATGGATGGTTTCTCAGGCTATAACCAAATCTGCATTGCAATTGAAGATCAACAAAAAATGACATTCACCTGCCCATGGGGAACATACTGTTGGAATGTCATGCCATTTGGCCTAAAGAATGCAAGTGCCACATAATAGAGAGCTATGACAACAATATTTCATGACATGATGCATATCCTAATGGAGGATTACGTGGATGACCTTTTGGCCAAATATTTGACACAAAAAGACCATCTCAGGGTCCTGGACAAATTTTTTAGACGGCTAGAAGATTACAAGGTTCATTTGAACCCAAAAAAATGTATCTTTGGGGTCACTTCGGGAAAACTGTTGGGCTACATAATTTCACGAAGAGGCATAGAAGTTGATCTTGCTAAAGTGAAAGCAATTCTAGACATGCCACCACCAAAAGGAATCAGTGAGTTAAGAACACTTCAGGGTAGACTACAATCCATTCGACGCTTCATCGTACAATTGGTAGACAAGTGTCAACCATTTCAATATCTAATATGCAAAAGTATTCCATTTGTATGGATAGACAAATTCCACACAACTTTCAAACAAATTAAATAATATCTATTGATACCACTAGTCTTGATGTTGCCCATTGAAGGCAAACCATTGATCTTGTATGTCTCCGCAACTACAAATGCACTGGGGGCATTATTAGCACAAAATGACCATGAGGAAAAAGAAAGAGCCATATACTATATCAGTCACACATAGATAGGATATGAATTAAACTATACAACCATTGAACATGCATGCCTGATAGTTGTCTTTGCAACACAGAAACTCAGATATTACATGTTGAATCACCAAACACACTTGGTAGCTAAGATCGATCCATTAAATTATCTTATAGGTCATGCGGCATTAACAGGTCGGTTAGCAAAGTGGGTCATGATTTTAAGTGAATATGACATACAATATGTTGATTGTAAGGCAATAAAAGGACAGGTAATAGTGGATCAGCTTACAGATGCACCCATCCAAGGCACTCATCCACTGGTAATTGATTTTCCCGATGAGTCTATCTTTCATGCAGAGCCTACGTCACCATGGAAATTGTATTTTGACGGGTCTCATATTGGTCATGGATCAGGGGTTGGAATTTTGTTCATCACACCACAAGGGGATTCCATTCCTAAGCATTCTGGATCGGTTTCCCATGCACTAACAACATTGTAGAATATGAAGCATTGGTCATAGGACTCAAGATCGCAATTAAATGGAAAATTCAGACATTGCTCATATTTGGGGATTCTCAATTAGTTATCAACCAAGTGAATGATGATTATGAAACAAAGGATGAAAATTTAATTCCCTACAAGTGAATGGTGGATAGCTTCCTAACATATTTCAAATTGATTACCTTTGAATAAATTCCAAGGACACAAAATAAAGTAGCAGATGCAATGGCCACTATTGGGTCTCTATTGGACATCCCCAAAAATGTGTCACAATTTGAGTTCTTAGTCGAACAACTATTGACACCGGCATGTGACATCCTAGACTCAGAAATGGTTTGCGAGATTGTTGGTCCCAGTTCACCTTGGTACCAAGATATTTATGGCTATCTAAAGTCCCAAACCTTACCACCCAACCTTTCCAATAACCAGAGAAAGTCATTTATACGAAAAAATGCCCGACACACCATCATTAGTGACACCCTATACCATCATGGCTTTGATAACACCCTTCTTCACTGTCTCGACACTGATGAAGTTCAAAAAAATTTATGAGAAGTACATGAGGGTATATGTGGATCTCATTCGAGTGGTCCAACTTTAGCTAGGAAAGTCACCAGACTTGGATACTATTGGCCGACACTAGAAAAAGATGCTCTTCAGTTTGTCAGAACATGTCAGAAATTCCAGGTGCATAGTGACCTAATCCACACACCTGCACAAGAGCTGAGACTGATCACTTCTCCATGGCCCTTTGCACAATGGGGACTCAACCTTGTGGGAAAGATCCATCCATCCTCCTCTAATGGCCATAAATTCATAATCACCACCACTCAATACTTTTCTAAGTGGATTGAAGTCATCCCCCTCACTTACATCACCAAAAAGAAAATATCAAAGTTTATCCTTAATTACATCATCTGCCAGTATGGTGTTCTGCAATTCATCATCATAGATAATGGGAGTCCATTCAAAAATTAGGACATTCGGGAACTCTATGAGCGATTCCACATCCAACATCATTTCCCCACCCCATATTATCCACAAGGTAACAACCAAGTTGAGGCATCAAATAAAACAATTCTTTGCATTCTTAAGAAGACCGTCAACGACGCTGGCCAAGATTGGAACCTACAACTTAATCTCGCCTTATGGGCCTACCGTACCAACATTCGTACACCTACTGGAGTCACTCTATTTCCCCTGGTCTATGGATCTAAGGCCATTTTTCCCATCAAGGTCAAAATTCCTTCTCTCCGAGTCTCTTTGAAAGGAATGATTGATGATGAAGAGTATAGATAGTCTTGCCTACATGAGCTAGAAATTTTATAAGAAAGATGACAAAATGCTTTGAATCACTTGCAGGCATATCAAAATCATCTCTTCCGGAGCTATAACAAAAGAGTTATGGTAAGAAAATTTGAAATTGGTGACTTGGTCCTCATGCAGAACTCAAGAAATCAGGTTGATTGTGAAAAACCTGGAAAGTTTGAGGCTAATTGGCCTGGTCCTTATATTATTACTATGACATTCGGTTCTAGAGCTTATCAGTTGGCCACACCTAATGGAGAAAACTTGAAAAAAACCCATCAATAACCTACATCTGTGAAAGTTTTACACATAGCATCAGAGAGCTTGGCTAAAAACTTGAATATACAATTTTTTTTTTGAAAAATAAAGAAAATCATCCCTTGATGAAAACCTGGCAAACAAGCATCTTGGTGACACTGAAAAATCAGAAAAATGGCAAAAATAGTAAAAAGAAATGAATTCGTCCAATAGTGAAAAACTAGTGAACATGCGCTTTAGATAGGTACCATGGTGAAAACTTGGCAAACAGGCGCCATGCATAGTCAATCATCGCTTCACCATCTACTGTTACTCTAATTGACTCTTATCTACTTTCCATAATCACAACAACCTGACATTCATGACATTCGTCCTACATCCTGTCAATTTCAGCCATGGTTTGCATTTGGTTGACATCATCCCTTGCATATCCTTGCATTTTTCCTTGTGTCTTCCTCTCTCCATATCATTGGACTCGAGTAGTCCCTGATCTATTTGGGGGAAATACCTTTATCATGTAACTGCAGTGGGTGTGGCACATGATCCGACATTCATAAAAAGTCTTGAAAAAATCCTAAAAATCTGTAAAAAGTCCTAAAAAAAGTCATGAAAAAAGACCTAAAAATTTAAAATGTCTTGAGAAAATACAAAAACATCCAAATCAATGTCAAAATCCCAAAAATAGATTCAAGATCAATCATATCTTGTCAAGTCAATCGCGTCAATCAATCTTTGTCCAAGTTTGAACTATGTTGTCTCTACGCATTTGCTACGTAGGCAAGATTCATCTTTGAATCCCTGAGACATTAGGCCAGTGTTTCTAGGTTTGTCAAAATAAAATCATGATTCAAAATTTTGTCCTTTGGAAAAGGTCATTGGTTGTGTCGAACTACGAGGTCTCTAAGTGCATGATGTAGGCAAGGCCATCAATCGATGAGCCCCTGAGGCCGCGCTAGGCTGGTCCATTAGGGTTCATGGCACAACGTTTTCACACATGTCAAACTTTCTTCAAATCAAGCAAATCTTCCATCAATCTGGAGCAAACAATCTATCAACAGTCTGTTTCATCAACAATTTTGGTCAATTCAACATATCAACAATGACATGTAATCAAATTCTATCTGAAAAATTTAACCTGGAAAACTTTGGGTCCTTCTTCACATGTGTCCTTCTAAAGAGAATCTCTCGTCATTTCTTTTTGCTTTTGGATGTGTCCTTCCTAAGCATTGTCCTCATCATCTGGCATTTTGATGGATTCTCCTAACTTTGAGAATTCATCTCCTAGATATCAATGTCATTGAGGATGTGTCCTTCCTGAATTTGATATCGCTCGACATTTGGCAACCTTGATATTAAAACACGTGGCAAACATTTGACACTTTTCTTTTGGGTTTTCATCATGTTACTATTTTTTCAACAAGATCCCGACAACAGGATTTAGAGAAACAACGACGTCTCATGACATTGTCTTGTCTTTTGACACTCATGTTACTAGTTTCTCAGTGATGTCCTAACTATAGGATTTAGAAAAATAGTGACATATCATGATGACGGCTTTATTTTATTCTTTTGGCAATCATGTTGCTAGTTTCTTGAGGATGTCCTGGAAACAAGATTTAGAGAAGCAATGACGTTTCATGGTTTGTCTTTCTTACCTTTTTCTTCTTGCGATTGGTTATGACAAAAAGGACTGGGGAAATTGTGCTTTTAGTATGAGTCATGATCATCCTTGTCTACGACTACTTGTCTTTTGTGATGGTACGACCTTGCACACCTTGGTTTATGTCATATCATGGTGTTTGTTGGCCATTACAATAATCTACGAGCAATAAGTATTAAAGTCCTATGGTAATATGTTGAAGGATTTGGTCTAGGAACTAACATGCATCTCATATAGACGTTGTATCCATATCATCATTCATATATTTTACACTAGCATTTCTTTGCCTCTTCACATTCTAGTCTTCTCATCAATTTTGAGAGCACACCCGTGTTCTTGGAACTCATCTGTCCTCTCGAGGGGGCATACTGCTACCCTCCTCGTCATTCTTCCTCATCCTATTTTGCACTAGGGTATATTTTTGACTTATTTCCTTTGCCACAATGCGATAGGCTACATTATGACAAAGAGGGGAAAATGTAGACACATAAAAATGACCTAGACCTACAAGCTCTATTTTTAACCTTTTCATCCTAGCATAATTATGACATTTTAATTATGTTTCTAACTCACTTTGGACTATTAATTAAATAATTCATATCTTTTTATTCTTCATGATTATTAAATAAATAATTTTTTTTTATTTATTTAATGGGTCACTAATTGTCTAATGTCTTCCTATAATTAAATAAATCTCTTAATTTATTTAATTATTTTTGTCTATTATGTCTTCCTGATTATTAAATAAATAATTTTATTTATTTATTTAAATTATGTCACTAATTAAGTCCTCTTCTTTCTAAAATTAAATAAATTCTTATTTATTTAATTTTTGTCCACTTTCCACTATAATTAAATAATTATTTTTAATTATTTATTAGCCTTTTCTCTCCTAAATTAAATAAATTTGATTTATTTAATTTGGTCCACTCTCCTGAATTTTGAATTAAATCATTATATTTAATTTAAAAGGTTCCCTTTGTCACATTCTTCTATAATTAAATAATATCTTTATTATTTAATTTCCACCTAAATTAAATAACTTTTATTATTTAATTTCTTCTATCACCTCTTTTGCTGTGCTCATATTTTTTTTTTTGATGGAGGTTTCAGACCTGCGAGGCAGCCCAGCGAGGCACGAAGCCCGCAAGCTGCCAATCAGCGAAGGTCACCACATAAATAAGTTCCACCACCTAAATTAAATAATTTTATTATTTAATTTCTCCTATCACCTCTTTTACTCTGCTCATTTTAAATAAAATTTATTTATTTAAAATAAGTCCCACTTTCTAATTTCCCTCTTTTTAGTATATAATTTAATTTAAATTATTTACTATCACATGACCCCACCACTTTTGAATTAAAATATTTTTTAATTCAAAAGGTCAACATCACTTCTTGAATCAAATAATTTTAAATTATTATTTGATTCTTTAGCAACTTCGTTTTGTGTGCCCCAAATCTCTTGTCACATGCATTGTTAGCCCTTGATTTGATTTTCTCAAAATCAATCCTGGCCATTCATTTTGAATTTGACCTAATGTTTCCCTATCCCTATGTGGGTTGTCATATTGAATCTTGTTCATTTATTCTAGGGCACTTGCTAACTTTTAATCTTGGCCATTCACACAAAATTGCATTTTCTATAAAATGGCAATTTTGGTCTCATTTTGGCATATCTTGCAACTTCATGTTCTTGCAAATTTTATACTCTTGCATGCTTTCCTTTTTGTCATAGGCATATTTAGATTTCATTTGGCATAGTTTAGATATTTTTAGATGCTTACTAGTTGCAACAGGGCATAGTATTGCATATAGTCATTCAAAATACTTCAACATTTGCTTAGGGCTTATCATTTCTATTAGTTTTCTCATCATAAATCTAAAGGCAACATCATATTTCAGAAAGTTGAGAAGGTATAATGGAGGTCATCCATGGAGGATGAAGCCATCTGGTGAGATTGTTTCATTTATTCCTTTGCACTTCATGCCCGTGCAATCTCTCCAATAATGGAGTAAAATTACCATGGCTCATAATATTACATAGTTTCTTCTTACATCGAATGTCCCCACAAGAATGCGGCTCAATTCTTCTCCTTTCACCACCCATGGCTACCAACACATGACTCACAAAACCCTTGCAAAAATCTCACAACTGAAGGCCAGAAAGCAGCAATACACCCACAAAGCGTGTGAAACAAAGGAAGGTACTAGACCATAAATGCCACAACACCTCAGCCCACGCCATCATTCCTCAATAAACTCATGGCTTCCTCGGGGAGGATTGAGCCCTCCTCCCACAAGCGAAAATAATTTAAACTAACAACCTCATTGGCAAAAAAGAATTCCACCGAGTTTCCTTCTCGGTAAACATGAGAGATGTGAATCTCAACACAAGATTGTACCATAATTATCATATCCCTAATGAGTTGGTCGACACTCCAACTAGGAGTATGAGTGCCACATAGATAGTTGATAATGTTCATCAAGTCTCTTTCCACCCATAATTTGGAGTACCCTTTATCTGACAGCATACTTAACACTAATGAACACAACCTCTGCCTCCACATGATGATTGGTATGAGTTCCCAATGAGAGTGCCACCATGCCAAGGAGTCTGCCTACATAATTTCTTAACACCCCCCGAAAACCTACAGGCCCAGGATTCCCCTTCGATGCCTCGTCAAAGTTAACCTTAACCCAACCAAAGGGAGGAGGCTGCCATCTAGTATTCAATTTCTCAGCTAAGCTTGACTTAGGATTCAAAATAGGAATTAAAAAAATCTTCCATTTAGAAGTCACCAACAACTCATAACCAACAAGGCAAGTAGATGGGGCACATCGAGCATAATTAGAATGAATCAAAGCAAAATTATCAAGAATGGACCACCTAATCTTGATGAAAAGACAATCAGATTTGAGTTTAAACTCCTAAAAGTCTTGTTATTTCTTTCTTTCCATAATCCCCAAGCTATATGTGGAACCATAATGTCCCACAACTAACAAAAAATAGGGGAAGAAGAAGGGCAAGACCATTGCTCAAAAAACTTAGCAAGAGACTTCGGAAGGACCCAACCAATATCCCAGAGCTTGAGAAATTTACTCCAAAGACAAAGAATAATCACACTCAAGGAGAATATGGAAAGCACTCTCACCATCAACTTCACAAAGAACACATCTATTAAGGATCGCAAACCCCTTCTTACAAAGGTTGTCTTGCATCAAGACTTTACCTTGCATAAGCAGCCAGAAGAAGAAATTCACCTTAGAAATCATATTCTTATTCCAT
This sequence comes from Sequoiadendron giganteum, assembly GCA_007115665.2. Taxonomy (NCBI): domain Eukaryota; kingdom Viridiplantae; phylum Streptophyta; class Pinopsida; order Cupressales; family Cupressaceae; genus Sequoiadendron; species Sequoiadendron giganteum. The sequence goes on from CM021106.1 coordinate 368,160,766, forward strand.
AATCTCCCCCAGAAAGGGAGAGAGGCGAGCGCATCCAAATAACTCAAGAGAGAAGAAGCCACTAAAAAATTTCTGCTAGCACAAGGTGCCCAAATGAATCTATCTGGTCTAGGAAAAGAGGGGATCCAGACCCTACATAAGAAGTCCTTCAGAACCTTTAGAGAAGGGTCCCAAACCTCAAAATTCTTCCACTCCCCACCTTCAAAATAATTAGCCACCTTAGGCGCGAAAAGGTGTTTACACAAGGGGGCAATAGGGGGAGCCCAAGGAAGAAAAAAAAGGGGGCAGGCCCCACACCAAGAATCCTCCCAGAACAAAATAATAGTACCATCACCCAACATCTACTTAACACCTCTAGAAATCAAGTCCCTACACAACATTATATTCCTCCAAAAACATGAACTAGACGAAATATCCTCTAAGGATAGCATGTTCCAAGGTCTTTCAAAACCATACAAATACTTATTACCTGCCAGAGGGGCCCACCAAACATCCCCATTCAGGAGCCTCCAAACATTTTTGGATAGCAAAGCCTTATTGAAAGATTTCAAATTTTTGATACCAAGACCCCCCCACTTCTTTAGTCTACACACTGACTCCCTTGCCACAAGAGGGATTTTGGCTTTAGTCTCAACCCCTAACCTAAGGAACCTTCTCATAATCTTCTCTCTTTTATCTTCAAACTTAGCAAGAATTTTGAAAAAACTCATAATGTACAAAGGAAAATTTTAAAGAGTGGAAGAGATGAGTTTAATTTTACCAGCCTGATTGAGAAGCACACCTTTCCATCTAGCTAAATTCCTACTGAATTTATCCAGCAACCCCAACCAAAAGGAGTTTTAAATCTTGGAGATACACAAAGGGAGCCCCAGATAAGATGGGAAATCACCTCTGTTGCAAGACAAAATTCTAGCAAGCTTAAGCTGCAAAGCATCAAGAGTATTGAGAAATAAAATTTGACTCTTAGGTAAGTTGATCCTCTGACTAGAAGCCTTCTCATAGTCAGCCAACGTTAATTTAACAGCTCTAACTTCCTTCACATAAGACACCCATCATAATAGTATCATCAATGAATTGTTGGTGAGTAATCAAATCACATCTAGAAGAAGGCGATAGACCACTCAAGACACCAACATGAAGCGCCTTATGAATATTGTGGCCCGAAGCATCCACCATCAAGATGAAAAGAAACAGCGAGATAGGGTCGCTCTGCCTTAGCCCCCTCGAACTTCGTAAGAAAGGAGAAGGATAGCCATTCATTGGGACAACAAATGAGGGAGAAGAAATGAGTTGCTCAACAAGTTGGAGGAACTTTTTGCAGAAACCAAACCTGTCTAAGACATTCAAAAGAAATCTCTAGTTCACTTTTTCATAAGCTTTAAGTAGGTCCAGCTTTAGGAAGAAGCCCAATTTTTTGGACACATTAACAGAATAAGCCAGCTCATGAAACTATAACAATATAATTAAGTATTTGACGACCCTTGACAAAACCACTCTGTTTCTTAGAAATTAGATTGGCAAGCATTTTTTTAATCTAGTAGCAAGCACTTTCAAAAATATATTATAAATGGAGTTGCAAAGGATGATCGATTGAAACTCACCAAAACTCTTGGCAACATTAGACTTAGGAATCAAAAAAATGAAAGTGGCATTGAGCTCTTTGAGAAGAATTCTTGAGCCAAAGAAATCCTTAGCCACATTAATCACATCCTTAGAGACAATCTCCCAACAAGATTGGAAAAACAAGAAAGGAAAGTCGTCAGGGCTAAGGGCCTTGTTACCTTTGAAAGAGAAAACCACTTCTTTGATTTTTTAGGCCATTACATATAGTATATATTATAATATTATAATATTTTGTTAAATTAATAATATAATATATTCAAAATACATTATTTATTTGAATTTGTTACTAGATTATTTTATATATTTGAATTTATTATTTGAATTATATTTTATTTAAGATATTCACAAGTAAATAAATGAATAGAATGGAAAATATAACAAGGAAACTAATTTTGAAGGGTTCAAAAAATTTCTTAGAAATTAGTTAATTTTTTTTTATTATAGTCTTTGTGGTAGAAAAACCTTAAAAAACTGCGATAAATTTTTTATGCTCCCTAAAAATCCGCCCTTATTGCTCAAAACTTTTCTACCAATTATATTGCAGAAAATTAATTTTGGATAAATGTTTTGTTATATATTTTGTAAGTTTACTTTGACAATATACATTTTTTTGTCAAATAAGAAAACAAGTTGAATTCTCATTTGTTAAAAACAAAGTTATTAATAACTAGTTAACAAGAGGCCTCGCCTATAGTTTGCTTGATAGGAACTAATAATTATATTCTAATAAAAATGCCAAATCCATGATAAAAATGTCCTTCTATTAGTAGTAAATAATGTTCTTCTATTAGTAGTAAATATTGAAAAAGATTTATTTTCTTAGGGGTAAGAGTTTGAATTTGTAAATTGATGTTTGTACAAAGTTAATAAATTGATTTTATTATTCAAACCATACATATTAGAATAAGTTTTTATTTTTTTATTTTTTTATAGGTAAGTAATGTCAAGGGGACAACGCCCATAAAATACGAATCAAAAAGAAAAGAGAGTAGAGAAGGTGCAAGCCCTTGCCACCAGGGGTGCAACACAAGACTACCCATAGTGGGCAATCCAACCCTACTGCTTACATTATTAACAATGAGGCATTTTATTTGAGGATCTAAGTGCCATTCGGATTGAGGGAAGAGGTCTCTTTCGCCTAACTTCAGTTTAGTCTTGTTTTGATTTTGAGGTAGGGACCGATGTCATACACCCTATCTTTTTCTTTTCATCATTGCATATGGCTATTGGAGATATAGGGGGAACCTCAGCACACACCTTAGCAACCGACTGTGAAGACTCTGGAGGAACCAAGGAGACATTTGTTATGCTTGCATCAGAACATTCACCTTGTGAAATGACCATCAGAGAGGATGTTGAAGGATTGAAGACCTCCAAGGATGGAGGGGAAACCATATCGCATGCCACTTTTGATTGTGAATCTGAAATGCTCTCAAGAATGTTACCCATCTCAGTGAGCACGTCAAAGGACCAAGTAGGAACTGAACAATGAATAGAGGGAGTAGTAGGAGATGTAGGCTTTGTAGGAGGAGAAATGGCGTAGTGACGAGAATCAGCCCCCTCCCACCATGAGGGTTTGTAAAAAGGGGCACCATTGTTTTGCACCCCCGCCCATCTTCTTCTACACTGAGCAATACCATGGTCCGTGGAAAAAAAAATTCTACATCTGAAATCAATATTTTTGTAATCTATTGTCTGGCACCATCGTCTCTTTCCAACTTTGAGAAATATTTCTGGCATAAGACCTTTTGAGACATCCATCTCAACACATAAGCGAGCAAAGGTTGAGTTTTCGTAGTTGATTGTCTCTTTTGAGAGGCAGTGATATTTCCCTAGGCCATTGTCGATTGCTTTTAGGCAGCCAACTTCCCAGAATTGTAAAGGGAGGTAAGGAAAATGCACCCACAAGAATGTTGAAAAAGTATCTATGCATGGTTCAAAGAAGGGGAACCAAGGTTTCATGCATAAAAAATTACCATTGAAAAACCATGGACCAGTGTTGAGCACCATTTCTTTATCTTCCATTGATTCGAACTCTAAGATAAAAACCCCTTGGCACATGGATAAATATTGATTTCATCCTCCAAATAAGCCTTTTAATTTGTGTCTATCCAAGAGTGGAGATCATAGTGTTTAGGCCACACCTTTGTGAACCGACATATTAAGACATGATCCATCAAAAAGTTCTCTCTGTCACCGGCGAAGTCATCTAGACAGATCTCTGGAGAGGATGAAATTTGAACAACAAAGGGAGGACTCATTGAAGCACCGTCATAAGACATTTGAGGATTTGAAGACTGTGTTGTGAGAGACAAACCAGAATCTCACAAACTGGAATTTCTTGTTATCCCGTGATAATTTCGTGGAGTGATGAAGTGCCTGACAAGGGAATCCGCAAAATTTTTCTTTGGGTTACCCCCAACAGTGCCCTGATTTTGAATGTCGACCATTGTGGAATGAGGAGATTGATCGTCGGGGCTCTTTCTGCCATTGATCAAATGTGAATCACCCCCACCCAAGCGCAAAGAGCCAACCGCTGGAGAAGAGGGAAAACGATGAGGGCTTCCTCTTCCCACCTACAAATACCCATGCGAAACTTGAGACGCCTCTAGATCTATCATCGAGCATGAGGAAGCCATCGACGCACCTCCAGAACCCACCGTGCCTTGATCTGTCTCACTAGAGTGCCCTTGGATATTCTGAACGAAGGTTGCGAGAGCTGCAGAACTATTCAGAGCATAGTGTGCCATCCGGGAGTGATTTTACATATTAGAATAAGTTATTAGAACTAATTTCATTGAAAAATTATAGTTAAAATAGTTATATCATATATGAATTTGATTAAGAGATTGAAATTAATTTTATAGAAAATTATAAATAGAATAATCTAAACCATGTATAAATTGGTCTATATTATTGAAATTCATTTCATTAGAAGTTAATAGCTAGAGTATCAAACTATTGAACTATATATTAATGGAATAAAGATATAATATAGATAAGTATGTTTTTAGATTAACATTAATTAATCATATAAGACTTGAAAAATGATAAATTAAGAAATTTTTATTTTATAAGTCTTAGTTTATGGTGCATTGAAAAATAATCAATGTATTAGTTTTAATATTTTATTTGAGCAATTCTAATGAAGACTGTGACACTTGACATATTAATCTATGACAACTATTAATGAAGAGTTACATATTGATACTTATAGCCCATTTTATGAGAGGTTTATGACAAGTAAATAATGGGGAGTTACAAAATAGATTTTATGACAAATTTAATTTAATTAATTAATTATTTTATACTATTTGTGAAAAATTACTCTTTAAGTTCTATAAAATCTTTTTGAGTAATTAGTAATTTTTGATTCTTAAATTTTTTTGAGTAATTAGTAATTTTTAATTCTTAAAATTTTTTTACCTATTTTTCTTTCATTATGTGTATTATTATTAATAAAAAATAATAAAAATTATTATTTATCCACCTATAGGATCTAGGTGATTAGAAAGTGGTGAATAATGAAAAAAATTACACATCCTATGTTCTCACCCCATCTTCACAAAATCTATGAGAGTGGTATATAATTTAAATAAAATTCTTCTTATTATTTTTGACATTTGATATAAGAATGATTAAAATATTTCATATGCATAATTTAGTTTACATATGCATAAATCTAGTTCATTTGAAAAAATATACATTGAGTTTTCATAAATGTGTGTTTTAATTGCACAAATTTAAAAAGAGTTATTAATTCAAATAAATATTTAACAAAAGTGAGAGAAAGTAAAAATAGACCAATTTCAAATAATCTCATTTTTCTTAAAACTATCAATTATATATATTATTTTCACTCAAATATATTAACGGTTTATTTTTAATAATATATGAATGAACATAAATAAATCTAGTTTCTCTAAAATTAGACAAAAAAATTTTCTAACTCTAAAAGAATTACCAATTTATTTATATATATGCATATATTACTAAAAATAATATAAAGTAAATAAAAATTTATCCTTAATTTTTTAGCAAAAATAATATAAATTTATAAAATATTAAATTAAATAGTTTTTATGAAAAGTATATATATACTCTTATGAAAATAAATCTTAAAATATTTAATACAACTAAAAATGACAGTTTAGTTTAAGAGTATTGAAGAGAGGAGTCTTATCCCATATTCAAATGGGAATTAAAGTTGAACTCTATTTTTAGGAGTTTTAAATTAATAAAAAAGGTATTAAAACGTATGGATTATTTTTAAGTGTGCGAATCAGGTGGGGCAATCAATTGTAACATATAATAATAGGTTATTAAATGAAAGTATAATGTTTGGTCAAATACAATAAAATTTTAATACCGTGGTTATAGAAGGGGAGAAGATAGCGGTGCATAAGCTCTACTAGGGTTTTGTGCTTTCTGAGGTCATTTGTGGCCCCTCCTGCATCATACTGTGCTTCTTGCACAAGAAATTGTTTCCTTCATTGAGTATGGCCGCATTTACTATGGTTTTAGGGGTTTATCGTGCCTTCAACTGGTTCTAACCCAACAATTTTTGCTGGTGTTAGCAGTTCATCGGCACAGTTTAATGGCTCCCCCACTGAACAAATGCCCTCGAAAATTTATTTCAAAAGTCTTTCACGAGGTAAGCATTCTGACGCCCTTGCTGATGTAGTTTTACCTTTACCTAATTTTGATTCTGCATGCCAATGGCTTGAACAACACACCCTTGTGGGTTATTTTGTTGGGAGGGCTCCCCCTGAAAGTGTGCTGAAAGACTAGGTCAGCAAGGCGTGGGTCCCTCATGGGGTCCGCCTTGATATGGTCCAAAATCTGACCAAGGGTTTTTTTATGTTCTGCTTTGCGGAAGTTAGTCATGTCCAAGCTATTTTGGGTCATGGGCCCTGGTATGTTCGGTCTTCCTTGTTGAATTTCCAGGCATGGACCCAGGATTTTGCTGTGTCAGAAGACTCCAAAATGCATGTCCTGATCTAGATTGAGTTTCTTGGGTTACCTTTGTCTTGCGTGCCCTTCTTGAACCATATTGCTTCCTCTTTGTGGAGGGTTGTTTGTATCGAACCTGATAGGTTCTTCCAAGCCCATCCTCAAAAGAGGGTTTTTGTGGAAGTTGATTTATCCAAGGATTTGAAAGAGTTTGTAGACATTCAAATTGGTGATATTAGACACACCCAGAAAGTCACATATTTCAATCTACCCAACACGTGTTATTAGTGCCAGTCAGCTAACCACAAGATCAAGGACTACCCTTTGACAGTTCCTCGTACATCCTCTCAGTCATGAGATGTTGAAAAGCCTCATCCGATAGAGCCTTCTGCTAAGGCTAAAACAAAGTGGACTATGGTTTCAAACCGAAAAAATAAGTCGTCTAATTCTGGGTCAGCTCCCAAGGCCCCTGAACCAACCAAACTAGTTTCAAACCCATCAAAGAAGGGGATACCTACTCCCTTAGGAGTTACTTATGCTATTTTACAACCCAATTTAAAGGCCACGCCTCAGCCTACGACTATTTTTTGTGCTCAACTGACTTTTTCCTCCGCAGCGGGGACTCAACAACGATCTCGCAGCCCGTCTTCTCCACCGGAAGAAGGTGAATATGTGCCTAAAAAATGGAGATTCTCTCCTTCTATTCAGATTGGTTCTGTTCCACAAGATTTTTTGAAGAATAACTTCTCTTCCCTGGGTGAAGAGGACCGAGATTCTGTAAGTATGGAAGATTTTCCATGAATTTTATCTCATGGAATGTTCGAGGTCTAATTGACCTCTCCAGGAAATATTCTGTTAGGAGTACTTTGAAGAATTACCTAGGGATTGAAGTTCTTTGTCTCCAAGAGGTTAAAATTTTAGGTTTCTTGCTTGCTTCGGCTTGTTGCTCTATTTGGCCAGCCAATACTATGTTTTGCACTTTACATGAGGCTAGTCATGTTGGAGCTACTACTCTTTTGGCCCCACGACTACACTCTTGTGTGGTGGACCATGGGGTTGACCCCTCCCAATGGGTAGTCTGGGTTCTTCTCAATATTGAGAATCATTCTTTCAGGATTATTAATGTTTATGCCTCTAATGATGTTGTGGAGCGCTGCTTGCTTTGGCGCTAGATTGTTGATTCTTTTCCAGTTGCCACTTGGTTGCTCTGCGAGGATTTCAACATGGTAGAGATGGCATACGACAAGAATGGCACCTTGCCTTTTCATTGGGCAGCGGGTGAAAGGGAGGCATGGTTTTACATGCACAATAAATTGGGGCTTTTTGATCCCAATATGGGTTTTCGCCATTCTCATTCTCTCTGACACACTTGGTGCAATTACAAGGCTGGTTCTAATAGTCTTTAAACGCCTTGATCGTGCTATGATCTCGGCTCAATATTTTTTTTCCTTCAATATTTTTGCCTTGCCTGTTAAGCCGTTAGTGGATGTGACTCTTTATGATCACTTCCCAATTCATTTTTTCATTGAATGGGTGTCTTGTCAACCTCGCATGTGTAAGACTCAATTCTTACTAAACATGTCTTTTCTCTGTCACAAGCCCAACCTAGTCCACATTCACTGGGTGTGGAATTTAGAGTGCGGGCCACCTGGATGTACGAGTTGGATTGATTGGTGGAATGATTTCATCATTCGTACTGTGTGTTTCTTGCGCATTTATGGGCGCTAACTTGCTATCTTTTATCAGTGTTCTTACGAGGCCGCCATTGTTGACTTGCGTGCGACTATGGAGGCTTTGGCAGCCAGTCCTTTCTCCCTGTCACATCAAGTTAGGGTGGCAGATTTAAGACAACAAAAGCAAGTGGCAGATAATTATTCTGCCACAGGCGCTCAAATCAAGGCTTGGCTTCACTGGCTCAAAATTGGTGATTGTGCCTCCAAAGAGTGTTTTTTGGCTTTTTTGTGCTAGACACTCATCCCCAAGTATCAAAACAATCAAAGATGATAACCAGGTGCTCTCTGAGCTACCTAACATTCTCCAGGATTTTGTGTGTCACTATGAATAAGTTTTCACTACTCAGGACCCCATGCTTGTGCGCCAGCAAGCCCTTCAGGACTGCCTTGTTGTTGTGCCACATAGGTTTTCTTCAGCCCAGATTAATTTTTTTGATCAATTGTTAATAATTGATGATCTCAAGGAAGTCATTTCCTCCATGGCCAATGATAAGGCTCCTGGGATTGATGGATTTCCTTGTGAATTTTACAAAGCTCTTTGGGACTGTGTTGGGAGCGACTTGCATCATGTTTATCTTGAAGTTTTTCAAACCAATTCTCTAGGAAATTTAATAAATAAAGGCAATATTAAATTCATACCTAAGCCTGGGGATCTAGAGGATATTTGGAACTGGTGACCCATCACGCTTCTCAATTTTTCTTACAAAATCATTGCCAAAGCCCTGGCTTTGAAAATTTGTCACCTCTTGCCTCAGGTTGTGTGTCCTGAGCATATTGGTTTCATTAAATCTAGGTTTATTCTGGATAACACTATTGCAGTGGGCCTGACAGTCGAACCAGAAAGCGGTGTTCATTAAAATTGATTTTTCCAAAGCTTATGACCGCATTGAATGGCCTTTCATTCTTGCGATGTTGCAAGCCTTGGGCTTTGGGCCAAACTTTCTATAGTCTGTTCATATGTTGTTTTCTGATGCCTCGACTTACATTTTCATTAATGGTCGCCAATCTTATGCTTTTGTTCTTTTTCATTCCATTCGCGAGGGATGCCCTCTTGCCCTTGCTTTGTATGTCCTAGCTGTTGAGGGCTTTGGATATCTCCTGGCCAATGCTGTCTCCCAACAACGTGTTAAAGGGATATCTCTCCCAGACTCTCAGGAACAATTTGTCAATGGCCACTTCGCGGATGATTCCTTTCTCACTCTCTTAGAGGATGAAGCTTCTATCACTATTTCCCTTGATTACCTTAATACCTTTTGTCTTACCTCCGGCTCTGCAATTCAATGGTATAAGACCTTGTGCTACAGACAATTGATGCTCTCCACTCCTGCGTGGCTCCAAACTTATAACTGGAAGTGGATAGGGCAGGGAGAAATCCTTCAGGTTTTAGGCATCCCCTTTTCCTTTCAGGCTTCCCCTCGGGATCTTTAGCAAGTCGTTCTCTCCAGGGTTGAACAGAAGATGGCCTATTGGATTACTAAGCCTCTTTCGCTGGCTGAAAAATTCTAGGTGTGCTCTAAAATTTTGGCTGCCACTCACGTCTACTATTCTTCCTGTTGGGCTCCTTCTAAAGCTGCCTACAGTAGGATTGAAAAGTTGCTTCAGAATTTTTTATGGGCCTCTTCTGAAACCCACAAGGGTTTTTGTCAGGTCGCTTGGGAATTTTTCTATCTCCCCAAGGACTTTGAAGGGCTTGGATTTATCTCCACTCAATGACAAGGGACTGCTCTTTGTGTCAAATGGATTATTCGATCTCTCACTAAGGATGAAGCCTGGAAGATTCTCCTTAGGCATTGTATTTAGTCTGGTTTTCCTATTCATAGGCCCGTTTTGAAAGAAATCAGTCTCCAAACCCTCTTGGTTATAAGGGAGCCGGTTCAAATTGTTGGCTCCTTTGTGGTCAAGATCATCTGGTGCTCTTGGGAAACTGTTAAGCCTTGGCTCCATTGGGTTGGGGCTAGATTTCATGATGGGATTTCCATCAACCAACATAACTTATTCGGTCTCCCCTTTTAGCTCAGAATGGTCAACCCCTGGCCAATTCACCTTGGCTCAAGGCCCTCAAATTTCATAAGAAGGGCATTCAAACACTGCATCAACTCTTTCACCGGCCTACCATCCATCTCTTGCAATGGGATGCTTTTAAATCCCAGTATAGTCTTCAAAATCAGGACCGTCTTACTTTTGATGGGCTGGTGAGCACCATTTTAGCAGAAATGCTTCACAAAGTTGGCATTCATGGGCACAAACCTTGGTGGAAAGACTGGAAATGGTTTCCAGACACTCCTCTCAGGAGCTACAAGCCGCGGCTTGGTTACAGGTGGTTTTCACCCCATTTTCCTATGATCAGTTCCTTGAACCAGAGGTGGATTCTTAATTCCTCTACCCATACTTGGCATAAGAGGTTTGATGCCACTTGGTCTGCAATTGTTAATCCGAAGCTAACCCACTTTGCTTGGTGTATTCTTTTCCAAGGCTTACCTGTGGGTTCTTGGCTTGTTCATTTGGGGGTTCTTGACCCTTGCTACCCTTTTTGTGGGCAGTCTTGAAACCTTTAAGCATATTTTTTGGTTTTGTCCCAGAGCTCAGCAGCTCTGGACTTGGATTCATGATTTCTTTCGGCCTTTTCGGTCAAAACCCTTCTCTTGGCATATGGTTTTGCTAGGGAACCCGCTAGAACCCCGACTAAGTTCACCTAGCTTTGGCACACTTTCAGGGTGGAAATACTCTTCAATATCTGGAAAGACAAAAATTCTTGTATATTTGCTCATTCTCATTTAGATGTTAATGTGTCTCTTTATGCTAAAGCAGTTATATGTTCTAATGTTCTCGTATACATTCAAGTGCAAGCCAACAAGGTTGCACTGGAAGTGGCTCACCTGCAGGTCCTCCTGGACCACTGGGGCAATGCCCCTTGTACTATGGCTCGGATCCCTGATTCGCCCTCCTCATCCTGTGGCTGGGTCACCTTCTCATGGAGGGAAGCGGAGTGACTCTGTGCGTTCCCGCTCCCAGCCTCCTGCCTCCTGCTCGACGGGACTCTCGGCCTCCCAGGCGGGCTCATTCTCCTCCATCGCGTCTTGGTCAGGGTTGTCACTCTAGTGGTGCTATGGGGAGTGGTGGTGGCGGTTCTCGGTGGCCATTTGATGCTCCACCTGCTTCTAGCTCTGGCTGGCCTACCAGTGGCAAAATTCTTCCACGGCTAGCTCTTGCAATCTTGCCTCAGCGTGAGGAAGAAGATAAAGATGAAGATAAAGATGATGATGGTTGGGGTGCACCTCCTGATGTCACTCCAAACCCCGCTGATGTATGGGGAAAAAATTTGGATGACAGGGATCCCCCAGGATCTATTGGAACTGCTTTGGCCACCTAATTTTTATTTTTTTATTGGAATTCTGGGCTAGGCCCATGTGATTGATATTTTTTCTTTTCTAGGCTCTTCCCATGTGACATTCAGGGTGTGCCTTTTCACCACCCACCCCTTTTTTGTGAATTTGTAATTATATCTTTTTATTAATATAGATATCTGCCTATTCATCAAAAAAAAAAGTATAATGTTTACCATGCGTTCAATAGGGCCTCAACCCCTTTAATGGCCACTCCTATGGGGGTTTAAGAAAAATAAATAGTTATGAATATAGTGAAAATAAGTAAATATAGTTTTGATATTGATAAAAAAAGGGTTTTGAAATTGTTTCAAATTTATATAATGAAGTAGTTTTAAGGTAGATGGAATGGGTTTACAATGATGCATTTCTTAGGTAAATGGAATGAGTATTATGAGATATGGGACAAAAAAAGTAAATGCCGATGTAGCCAAGCTGACAAGTGCAACAACAATTAAAAGGGTAAAACAATACGGACCCCAAGGATCTAATCTAGACAATGTGAGAACCAAGGCTAATAAACATAAATAGTTAAAATCATAAGAAAATAAATGTATACATATGGTAATAAGAAATGGTTAATGTATTGAATTAATTATATATCTATAAATATGTATAGATTATTTAAAATAAATATTGATTGTAATATTTAATTAAAATATTTGTTTTTGGAGGTGATATATTGATGTAAGGTTAGATTAATTGATTAAGATTATTTTATCATATAAAGTAAAAGTAGTATCAAAAGTTGATTTTTATATATAAGTGAGATTAGTTTTTGATGAGAGGTAAAAAATGGGTTTTATAGGGGCCCAAAACCCTTTACAAAAAAAGACAACTAAAGCAAAAGATAACTACAAAAAACATGCAACAGCCAAAAAACAACACACCATCAGCGCAACATAAGCCAAAAAGGAGGCACAAAAGCAACCCTACTACATGTTCTTCAGGATATCAACAACCTTCATGTCGCACGCCACAACCTTCTGATCGTCATCCATAAATTCAAGCGAATCCACTATAGGAGCCCCAACCTGCACCTTAGTCTTGTTCCTCATTCTGGCCCTAGGCCCACCCTCTTTCACCTCACTAATCAAAACATTTTTCCCCCCACCAACCTTCTCCACAGAAACCTCTTCCTCTAGCAACTTACCACCAACACCAGTAACCTCTCCAAGAGCAATTCCCTTGCGTTTCTTGGCCATTTCAAAAGGAGTTGAAATGCCAACAGATTCAAGCTTTGCAACAGATTTTATTCCCGTCCCACCCTTCTCCAATTTAGCATAAATTTTCTCCATTTGGTCCTCAAGGGTGGGGATTCTTTTCTCAAGGTTATGTTTCATCTTCAACGTTTCATCAGCTACTATATTCAGAGAATCAAATAATTCATCAATCTAGTTTTGTACAAAAGACTTGCTAGTTTTGTTTATCGCACCTCAAACTCTATTATTGGTCATGTTAAGTTCATGAAACAACCACTCAAACAATTTGAGCAAAGAAATTGAGCCCTCCCTGGCCTACCCAAGAACATCAGGAATATCCTCTCACCCTTACTCGCAACATCATCCTCTTGAGAGGAGCTTACCTTGTCCTGACTAATGCTGACCTCCTTACCCTTACCACTAGCAGCAGGCAATTTGATTTTGCGGAAAGGGGTAAACCCACAAAAGTGGTTTACAATTCGAGTGAAGAAGGAAAAGTTGCAAAAAATGACCCCATGCAAAAAAAATTGGTTTTTGGCATTTGAACGAACTTATTGGTTTGAGAAAACCAAAAAGAGGGTTTGCTAGAACCCTAGTTCGAGCGAATCCATTTAATGATGGGCCCCATCATTCCTGGCAAAAAGCCAAAAGAAAAAGTCTTGTGGAAAGGGGATTCTCTCGAACCCTGGTTCAAGCGAACCCCCCTTCTCCCCCTTAGACACCAAAAAATTCTATAATTTTGCGCTTCAAAGCTCGGGTTGAGGATGAAAATGGAGGAGACTTGATGGACCCAACTGGATGATGGTAGTCCTCAAAACGAGCTATCCAATGAATATAATTTTAATATTTTTTTGTTTTATTATGAATTTGTTTTCTTAGTTTTATTAAACATGGGTTTTTCACTAAAAATCGAGCTCTTTGTTCTGCACATGTGCAAAAATAGCAGATTATCATTTTTTGTTTGAAAAATATGTGTACCAGATATTGAATTCCTTGATCCAACAACAAAATAATTTGAATTTTGATACATACAAAAAATTTACATTGTATACAATCCGCCTATGTCTGAGTTGTAATTGGTTTGACTTCAAAACTTGATCAAGGAAAAAGTATTCAATAAAAGACTATGAGACTGATTGGAAGCACTAAATATCATAGTTACAAATCTAAATTCGAAAAAAATAGAATTTTATCCTTCATGGAAAAAATGTTATGTTGTATACGATGAACGTCACTCCTTAAAAATACCATTTACTGAAAAAACCTAGTTTTTGAAGAAGATAGAAAAAGAAGTACAATTTGATTCCAATTTTTTTGAAAAAAATATATTTAGAATCTACAGAAAAAATTTCACAAATCACTAGGTTGCATCATCTTCAAATTTCTCACGATTTAGCCGCTATAGGTGCCCAAAAGTGAAGATTCAGTTAGAAAAATTTATTTCAGTGTCCAGTTTGGCCAAAAGTTGTAAACCAGTATTGTGGCATCACTCATAGAGTCCATAATCTCCTCAACAACTAACCTCCTTTTCATCTAATTTTCAAGGTCTCTCTTCTACATTTCAAGATCCACACCCAAGGACTCCACAACACCATACCCACCAACCGCCTTCAAGGGAGAGGTAGCTTGCATCTCCTATAGTTGGCGAGCAAACCCAATAGTAATTTTCTTGTTACTACCCACCTCCAAACCCTTCTTAGGATGGGAATCCAAACTAGGAGCCAACGAGGAAGTATCCCCAGCAAAATCAACCTTTTCCTTCAGGCTCGGAGTCGACTTATCATCAGCTATCTCATCGCTGCAAGTCTCATAACCCTTCTTTTTCAGACCCGGAACCCCTTTCCCAGGCTTACCCACATCAGAGGGCTGCGAGACCACCTCCATTGATTCTGGAGAATTTGAAACATAATTTGCGTCCTCCTCAATTTCTGACTCCTCTTCCAAGACAATTTTCCTCTTTTTCCCTTTCTTGCTAAGCAGCTCCTCATCAGAGGCAGTTTCATACTCCACTGCCGATTTCAATTGCTTACCCTTAGGAGTAGTAATCAGTTTAGACACCACAAAAGATTTAGCATACTCAAAAATTAGCATAATAAGCCCCACATGCAGCATCGGGTTCTTGGGGTTCTTTTTGTGGTCCTTCAAACCACTTTCCAGCGATGTTAACAAATAAAAAGGGAAATAAAATCGCTTTTTATGGCAGAAATGATTAAGAAACACAAAATGGTAGGCATTTACCACAAAGAAATGACCCTCAAGGGTAATGTATCTCATGAGCTCCTCTGCAACATCCCCCCAAAGTGCTTTAAGAGAGCTACGTTGGTACCCGTCACTCTTAGTCATCTTCAAGTCTTATTCCTCAGACCCTTTGAAAAATATCTACATTGCAGCCCTCAAATCCTTTTTATCTTTGTACACCTTCTTACCATCAGTAGGAACCCCCATTATATTTGCAAACTGAGTCGTATCCTATGGATTGTTACCATGCAATCTTTCCAGATAAGGAGTGAGCCCGCCTTTCTCTAAAATATGCCACACCTCCTCCTTGCACTTCATAGAATCACAAGAAAAAGGCTCCGCATGATTCCTATCTCCTCCCATGGCTCAAAAATTTGCAGAGCTGAAAAGTTTGAGAACCTTGCAAGCTATGAGGAGAAACTTCGAGAAAGAAAGCCCAAAATTACCCACAATCCATGTGGCACTGGGAATATGGCAAGAGCAAATAATGAGCCTACAACTTTGGCCCATACAAAAATATAATAAGGTACCATAAGCACGATGAGGATCAACCATGCCATCACTCCACATGCTGACAAGCCATATGATACTAGTCATGCAAGCTCTGAGCCATAACAAATCGTCATCCACGCTGGTAGTTTTGAAAATAGTGATTTGCACACGCAATAGCCTCCATAAGGAGGGGATCGCTCACACCCCACTCCCTAGTATCCCTTACACCAAGGTTAGCAATTACATCTGCTAAACTATTACCTTCTCTGAAAACATGAGATATATAGTACTCATCAAAATAATTAAGAATTTTGATAGCATCCAATATCATAGGTTCAATACTCCATGATGGGGGGGAAGTTTTTTCAAATTATTAATAATGTTGAGAGAGTCCCCCTCAAGCCACACCTTCCTATAACATTTCAATTGTACCATCTTCAGGCCATGATAGGCTGCAACATAAGTGAGATTAGTCGATCTAATAGGAAATTCAAATAAAATGTAATTAAATAAGTGAATGTTTAGTGATGATTAAAAATAATGATAAATTTTTAGAGTATTAGAACCATAGTCTATGTTATAAAAAGATCCGATTATAAATGCATTTCCACCTCTTGTATTAGAGTATATTATTAAAACTTAATTTAGTAAAAGTTTATTGTAGAATATTCAATTTATTATACCCTATATAAATTGGGAATATCTTTGAAGTATCTTAGAATATCTTGAATCTTTGAACATGAGTATAGTGTAATATACCATTGAAAATTATAGTTAGATTATTATTAGATTATTATGATTTAGTGAATATGTAGTTTTGGGAGTATTTTTGGAAAACAATGTCACTAGATGTATATTTAGAACATTTGTTTGTAGAAACATGTAAAATTTAGAGTATGTTTCTATATTTTTGTCAAAAAATATTATTATGTTTTGAAATAAGTAATTGAAAATAGGTTATTAAGAAGATTTTCATTCAATTAGATCTTTAATATGGGTTTTTTTGATAAAATCAAGTAACTAATTAACTTGATTTTTTATAGAGCTAAACATTTGAGCAATTGTTGGATTAAGATGTAATATACAGTTTTAAATATAATGGATTAGGTTATTGAAATAAAAGCTATTTGATGACTACTTAAGATTTTATTAGGATTAAAAGAAAAATGATTCTCACTTTGAATAAATTGAGCCACAGTACTAGTAATTTTGTATCATCTATTGGATAGAAGGTAATTCTCCTCCCACAACACTCTAATTTTAGTGTTAATAATTAATTGAATATTAAACAATGTCTTTTACTCAAAATAATGGTTGGATTTACTTGGCATTCCAAGGCTTTAAGCTAAATTTTGAGGCATTGACTAAGTATTTTAAATATATATATATATATATATATATATATACTCTTGAATGATGGAAACCTTGGGGATCTTCCAGAAAGGAAGTGTAGTATTCAAACAATGACTCAAGATGCATTTGGTCCTAATGATTCAAATATCTAGCCAAAGCATTTTTGTATACACCCATATAAATAGATGAATGCCTCTCCTATATGGATAGAAGTATAATTTTCTCGTATGGATAGAAGAGATACTAGGCTTAACTTTTCTTAAGTATCCTATAAAACTAAGTTAACTTTTTTTAGATTAATTGGTTAAGTTGTGAGTTTTGTCTATCGATCTAAGTTGGGTCTTTACAAAACCTATTTATATCCGCCCTTAAGGGTGAAACACCTAATGAGGATATTTTCCACTTTTTCCCAAGGCTTAGGAAGGTTATCTTTCTTGAATTCATTCTAGAACCTAGAAAATTTCCCCCCTTCTTAAGAAATACCTCCATGTGTTAGGGATATTTGGTTTTTATATCCATTGATGGCTTGCACGAAAGGAGTGAGACCTCCCCTCCTAAGAATGTTCTAAATAGTGACATTGTTTCTAATGTTTTCATAGGAAGAGGGCTCAATTATTAACCTATCTCCTTCCATAATATTGGTTCCTCTTAAAAACTTGTAAAGCTTGGTGTTAGGCCACAAATCAGAGTTGAGGTTGTAGAGAAAATTATTGTTATCAATGTGAATAGAACTATCATAAATAATAATATCCCCCTCTATAAGGGTATCTAAGATGGGATAATTCCTTATGTACTTGCCTTTTAATTGTCTTGTGACATGCTAGTTTTTAATAGGATAAACTTGTGGTTGGATATTAAGGGATATTATTGGATTACTTAGAAATTCTCACTATAATACTAGGAGGAACAGCCCCCCCTTTATATTATATATTTTTTATTTGCTATGTTATAGTGATAAAGGAAATACTAATCCTATTAACTTTAGGGATGTAGTTTTAGCTACATACCTCAAATTTTGAAAGGACCCATGTTAGGAATTTTCTAATTGATATAATTTCTATTATGAATTGATCACGATTTCCTAATTTAACACTAGAGCACCTACATTTAAGATATGGGTGTGCCTTTATGCTCCTCAATCACAAGTTATACACATATTTCATCTAGATGTGATGTTAACATGAAACACTTTCAATTGTAGATTGTCAATAAGAATTGCATTAGATTAAAAGATAACTATTGTACACAATCTTGAAAATATTATAATGATACAACATAATTTGCAAGAAAAAAATCCTAATAACTAGAATTAATTATTACAATATAATATTTATATTTATATTATAATATTATTATCTAATTTTTTAATTCCACAATATTTCTACTAATTTCATAGGACATGGTTCCTATTTTTTTTTTGTTAATTATACTAAATACTTTGGTATAATTGCTAGGAGATTGTGCATTTTATTTCATGTAATGCACATCCAACACAATTTAAACTTGCAATGGCTACAATTAACTCTCTTTAGATGCTCCATTTATTTTTCATAATCATAAAATCACAAAGAAATCCCGCTTCATTAAATTTCAACTAGTTCTCTTTTTCCATAGAAAAATGGGTCAAAGGAACATTACTAAAGCCTAAGCAGGTGCAACTATACCAATAATTTGCAATAGAGTGTCCCAAATTAGAGAGCATAGAATTCCTTTGTGAGCGTTTAATTTTCTTTTATCTTTACCTAATATATTTTCCATTGCAAGTTTTTCCTCTACATTTGTGTCATTATAGACTACTTTGTCTTATTATGGACTAAACTATCATGCCCATGCCCATCACGTGAAAGTAGTGGCAATAAGAAATTAGGATGTATACATGGATGGTTTGGTATGATTACATCATGCTACTTGCTAGCATGGTTACCATGCATCATTGTTTTACATATTTAAAAGGAAATTTTTAGCTTTTTTTTTTTTTTTTTTCTATGATGCCAATAATGCTTGAGGTTGCTTGAGGTTTGACTAAATGAGAAATATTTCTTTTAGAGTGATTTATTTGTCCACAATTTTCTTTTCTATAGATATTTAAATTTGTCTCTAAATTATTTGATAACAATTTAGTAGAGGTATTTGTGTCTTGAGATAAGATTGATTTTATCAATATTTTATATTTTTCATTCTTATGTTTTATTTTCATTTGAAGATAATAAAGAATTTTAATTTTAGGTGTATGGATGAAATCAATCTTCTTTAATTTAGTGTCAAGGATTAAGGGGTGTTTGTTCCACCCAAATTAAGTGAGAATTGAAGACTATCTTATCTCTTGCAATTCTAGACTAATGTACTTGACAAGAATTAATCTTCAATTGACTCACTTAGAATTAAAAAAATCACTAGTAGACCAATGAATTTTCAACTTCACGCATTCTTTTCATATTGTATTTTTCTCTTTCAAGATGTAAGTATGCTTGGTAATGACTATCTTTGGATTTCTAATACTTGTGATTCATCCCTAACATTGCATACATACATTTCTTGTGCTTAAATGACTATAATTTTAAATATGTTTATTTATATTTTATTTTAATCAAATTATGGGAACTACGACTACACATGTAATCCTTGTTGCTACATAATATTCAAAAAGAAAAGTAATGTAGACATTAAATAGGAATTCTTATTTAACAAATTTAAGTATGCCTCTCAAAAAAAATTACCCAAAATTCTATTATAAAGATTGAAGAGATAAAAATAAATCTCTTAAAAAATAACCTAGATATAAGAGTTGATTCAAGAAAAATAACTAAAAAATATATTAAACAAATGCTAAAATTGACCAAAAAGATGTCATCTCTTAGCTCTACATGTGATTATGGATAGTTTATTGTAGAGAATGTTTAGTGATCCAAATAAGACTTATGCTAAATTAGATTTGTGATAGTGGAGCTTCAATATACTAAGAAATGAATAGTGCTTTGTCAAGGTTTAGAACTATCAATGTGGCATTACTATTTTAAATTGCATTCTTGAAGTTGTTATGTGACTTTTGAACTTGAATTGGGAACTTATTGTAAATTGCATTCTTGAACTTGTTTTGATTAAAGGTAAAAGACAAGTTTTGAAGGGGCCCAAAACCCTTTACAAAAGGGAGAAGCTGAAAAGAAAAGATAACAACAACAAAAAACAATCAGCCCACCGAAAACGAACCATCAGCCAAAAAATAACCAAAAGGAAGCTAGCCAAACACACTACATATTCTTTAGGGTATCAACAGCTTCCATGTCAGTATCAACCAACTTTTGCATCTCATGCACATTATCAGCCACCTCCATTCTAGAGGCCCCAACCTAAGTTTTCATTCTATTTCTGGTCCTAACCCCTAGCCCACCAGCTTTTACCTCATCAATCAAAAACTTACCTTTAGTTGTATCCTTCTCACCAACACCACCAACAACCAACACTTTACCCCCAGCAAAAAAAGCATCAGCAGACCCATACTCTTTACTTTTTTTAACAGTAATCAGAGGATAAATAGTCATGGCAGAAACCAGAGTGCCCACAAGATTGGGTGCCTCACCACTCTTCAGCACCACTTTCCTCATAGCAGCATTCAGAGTACCCACAATCTTAGAAGCCTCACCACTCTTCATCAAAATTTCCCCAATTTTATCCTCAAGGGATAAAATTCTACCTTCTAGATTTTGCTTCAGATTAATGGACTCCTCGACCATAGTATTAGCCACAATGTTCAGGGATTACATTAAATTTTCAATTTGGCTTTGAACCACGAAATCCTCAATCTTACTAGCCACAACCCTAATCCTAACATTAATCTTATTAATTTCATGAAAAAACCATTTAAACAGTTTAAACTATAGATTAGCACTCTCACGGGCCAAGCCCAGAACATCAGCCAAAACTTCCCTATCATAATTTTCAACCCTATCCTCCACAACATCATCCTCATCAGTAGAACTAACCTGAACTTTATCATCCACAATATTCTTACCTTTATCAGCAAGGGTAGGAGACATCAGCTTGCGAATGGAGCAGGCGAGATCCTCCACAATATTCTTCCTTTTCATCTCCTGAACCACCTCCACTTTGTTAGAAACCCCATCACGACCACCAACCACAACACCATCCTTCCCTTGCATAAGCCTAGTGTCAACGTTTTGAGAGGCCTCACGAAAAACCCCATTAGCAAGAGAAAGAGGGAAACCCTTCTCTAGGATTTGACTAACAGACTTCGGCTCCCTACTCTTACAGCTCCCCATCTTCATATCCTTAGCATATTTGAGTTTAGGGGGAGGAGAGGAAGCTTCCCCATACATATCAGTCTTGTCCTTGGCAGTATTAGGGAGAAAAGTCGTGATCACATCATCACTACACATAGTGTAGCCCTTATTGTCAACCGGCTTTCTATTCCCAGTTTTACTAGGAACAGGGGACAAAGGGCCCTCCTCAAATGAGGCATAGGAGTATGAGACATAGTCCTCATCACCATCTTTTTCAGACTTCGACTCTTTATTCAGAACAAGCCTCCTCCTCTTGGGTCTTTTGCTAACCCTTTCTTCACCCGACTTAGTATCATAGCCCTCTTGGGCTTTACCAACATTCTCCTTCGGGGAAACCAAAGAAATGTGCACCTCATGTCCTTTCACATGCTCATACATCAAAAGAATTAACCTAACATGCAGAACCAGATTATTGGGTTTTTCAAGTGATCCTTGATCCCCGAATCCAATGACATTAGCAGATAATAGGGAAACAAAACTCATTTCTTATGCCTAAAGTGATTAAGTAAAGGAAAATGGTAGTTATTGATGGTCGTGTACCTACCCTCCAAGGTAACATACCTCATGACTTCTTTGGCCAAGTCACACTAGAGCTCTTTTAGAGAACTCCTATACCAACCACCACTTTTAACCTTCCTAAGATCAGCTGCCTCGTTACCTATGAAGAAGATCGACATAGCATCCTGCGAGTCTTTCTTGTCCCTAAAAACCTTCATTCCCTATATGGTCAAACCAAAGATAAGAGCAATAAATTCTTCCACCACGACATCTCCGCCACCCAAATTAAGTTTTTTGTCATTCCAACCTTTAACAACCATCTTAGTAACCTGCTCATTGAAACCAGGCAATCTTTCCATATACACATTGAGACCACCCTTCTCGAGGATATCCTAGACCTTCGTCTTCTGCTTAACAGTGTCACATGACTTAGGTTCAACATGATTCATGTCCCCACCCATCTCAAAATTCAACACCACACATAGCCAAAACCACTTGAAAATGATACTCACACCACCCAGGTCGAAAATACAAAAAATAAACCTCCAGAAGCTTTGGCTAAAGGCACCTAGAATTCGTGCGAGGCCCACCATAGGACAAAAGGGAAATAATGGGATGTAGCTTCGAACCAAGTGCAAACTGTCCTTTAAAATCAAAACTTTAATACCCTCAATCAATTTTTTCTTCCACGTGACATAGGACATATATCCCACTAGCCAACGAGGATCCACCAAATATCAACTCTCATTTATAATAATCGCCATCACTTCAAAAGGAATGGAATAATTAAAATTCCATACCTTTTGTTCCTTAACCCCAAAGTTAGCAAAAAAATTAGCTAACTTATTACCCTCCCTCAAAATATCGGGGATATAGACATTATCAAAAGAATTTATGATTTCAATAGAATCTTTAATCAAGGCTTCAATAGTCCATGACGGGGGGAAAAAGAAATTTCAAATTGTTAATAATGTTCAGGGAATCACCCTTACATGACTTTTGAACTTGGAATTTTGAACTTGAATTGGGAACTTATTGTAAATTACATTCTTGAACTTGTTACATGACTTTTGAACTTGAAATTTTGAACTTGAATTGGGAACTTATTGTAAATTGCATTCTTGAACTTGGTACATAAATCTTGAACTTGGATATATGACCTTGCATTGGGAAATTTTTATCTCTTTGAACCTATTTACCTATGTATTCCTAGGTCTAAGTGGTGCTCAAAATAATAAGTAGAGCCTCTTATAAGAAGGGGGAATCCACAACTTTGCTTGATGGTAGTCAAGTTATTTATATGAATTCAACAATCTTCAACCAATTTGAATATATCCTAAGCATATAATGTAAATTCCTATTTCAATGTCCTCATGATTACATATATTGATGCAATGCCTTTGTAATGCTATGTGAATGATATAATTTTTGGACAAATAATGGATTCCTTAATGTCTAAATGACCTTGGGTTTTTTTACTTTTATACAACACATAACATTCAAATGTGAATGTTTCCAACTTGAGTTGGTAGGTAATGACTATTTAGAGTTAGGTTAGTTTGTTGTAATTCCCTACCCATGATTGAAAATATTATTGCACAATAAATTTTACTTGTGTAATTTCTAAATTATGATATTATAGACATTTTTATTATGATTTTGATGTTGAAATGAATGCAAAATTACTAGATATTTCTTGCATATTATTATTAGATGAAATGGACAATTATTTTCTATTATACTTGTGTTTTATGTTGATTTGAAGAAAATAAGGAATAATTAGGGAGGTGAGTATCATTTGATCACAATGATTTGGTAATGGAGTTAAGAGAATCATGGTAAATGAGTAACATGTATATGTGTGTGTATTTGTATTACTAAGTTTATTTTATGAGTTAGTTAGATTTTTGTGTTGCGTGTTTTGAAGGACTAGGGATGTGTTGTACAACATTGTAGGATATACATTATATTGTTGACACATAGTATCATCTCAATTTAGGAGAGAATGGAATTAAAAATATCCAATTATATAGTACAACCTTATGAAAGTGCAACTAAGTCTTAGAAAATTATGTTTTAGATGTATTATTTGTATTGTGCAAGCACACTATGGTGCATTAAAATAAGATTAATGAGAAATATATAGGTTCTAATACCAATCGTTGGGAAATTCAATCTCTATCCAAATATGACTTTGATTGATGAGATACAAGGATTGGACAACTACAACATGAAAATATGAAACTTATATGCAAATATGAAATTAAGCCGCCTTAATATGAAATTACCATGATTAGACCCATCTTCTTTATGATGCTAAAAATCATCTAACATAATATGCTTAATATAACAACCTTATGCGAACTTATAACAATAATAAATAAATAATTTCACCATAAGATAGCAACAAAGAGGCACAAATCAGCAACATAAGAGCATCACATAGCATAATATTTGCGTGGAGAAACCCTTACGGAAAACAAACTCCACCAAGAAGAGAGGCCAAGTATGCATTATCTTCAAATAAATGAGATTACAATACATTCTTTCATTCTCCTCTTTTCCTCCAGGATGGAAACATTTGTGTACCTATCAACAACCTTTTTATGCCTCAACCTATCCTTGTTCTTGCAATGAAACTCTACATTCAACTATTCCTCATAATTTATACATCCAAGGAGCTTATTTTATAGACTTATGAAGACATATTAAGCCCCCAAACATAGCACCCAATGGTGACCCTTCATTCCAAACATCCCCAACCCTTGGAATGCCACCTCAAAATGTGAAAGGACACCAATTTCGGCTTCAATACTTTCCCTCCAACTTGGGCATCTAAACTTGGAAAAAAACATTACATTAAATGCAATAAATTATGGAATACCAAGAGACACATGTTGCCTCTTTCCAAGCACCCACTTGGAGAATTCCAAAAACCACTCATTTTTTATTTTCCTTATCTTTTATTATTTTACTATCCCATTCTAGGCATCCACATGTGGGGAAAACAATATTAAATATTTATGTCCACAAGTCACCTTTTACCGTTGTTAGTGGAACCCATCACCCCTTATGAATGTAATACAAACAATGGTGAGAATAAATATTACAAAATATTTTCTCAATACACCTTAAGTGCCTAGAAACACTTTCCAATGATGTTGGAACCATGCAATATGATATAGGATTTACAAGGTAAATGACACCTTAATCCTTATAGAGATGTGTATTATCATTGTGATAAAAAAATATTGTGCTTATGAAATTTCAAGATATATCATACAATATGTAAGTCAATAGCTTAGGCATTATTGTAATAATGGGTCTTTATATGGTATTCAATTGTGCTATATGGAATTGAGGACTTAACCCTTTCTTGGGTACCATCTTAGTATAGGTTGAGATGAGTTAAGTTTTGAAATCGTAAAGACTAAAAAAAATTAAGTTATTTTTTTAATAAATTAAAACAATCCATGCCTTGATGGGTTGTGCATGGTGGATATGAAGAATCAAGTTTAATTAAATACACCAACCATTATTTTATCATTATGGTAAATAGGTTTTGTTGTAGTGATCTAATTTCATATCATTCAATTTTATCAATCTAGGATAGTGTCTGGAGTTGTCTGTATTAAGGATTTTGGGTGATTACAAGATGATCATTCAATTCCTAGAAGCTTTAATAATAACAAAGTAAATTGATCTAACTAAGATGTTACTTCCTATTTTTTTTCTTGCAACACAAAAAATCATGTGGAATTCAACCATCTATGCTACTATCCATTTAACACACATGTAGAAGTAAATATTGAATATGAATGAAAAAAAAATTTCATCTATATTAGAATAATAGGTAGAAATTAAAAAAACATGCTAACACAAAACTATTTTATATGATTATAGAATGCATGTAAACCTAGAGCTATTCCAGATCAACCTCTTATTTTCTTTTGGGCTAAAGTGTGGAGGACACTTCCTTGTGGCTAAATAGTTGGTCAAATTATCAAACCATAGGGATTGGATTGATATTGTGAATGTCTTCATTTGGAAAGGAGTCATCTATTGGTTCATCATTTCCTTGCATAGACAACCTTGACAAGAAGCCAACAACCACATTGTATTTCCCTATTTTTTCAATGATGTTTATGTCAAATTATTGTAATAAAAGTAACCAACGAATGATTCTTCCTCCAACTACAAACGTATCCATGAGGCATTTGATGGTAGCATGATTATTATGAATAAAGACCTTGGAACCTATAAAGTAGTGGTGAATTTTTTTATTGGTATAGAGTACTACTAGGAGTTCCTTTTTGTTGTATTATAGTTTTTCTCTACTATATTCAAATTCTTACCAATATAGTAGATGGAATGCATGCCTCCAAATTCACATATTTATCTTAAAACAACTCCTATAACTTGGTTTGATGCTTTTTGTGAATATGGAAAGGTTCTCCCTGATTTGGTCCTTTGATAACATGAGTTGTGATCAAGGACATCTTGATGGACTCAGAAGATTGTTACCACTCACTAATCCAAGTAAATTTAGAGTCTTTCTTCAATAGGGTAAACAACAGTCATGTTATCCTACTAAATCCTTCAATGATTTTTCTATAGTAGCCAACATGCCCTAAATTTTTTTTTGCTTATGTTTGAGTTTTGGGTGCAAGGATTTGCATAATGATTTCAATTTTCTTAGGACCTACCTTAATACCCTTCTAAGAGACATGGTGTCCAAGGATAATTCCTCTTGTCATCATAAGGAGACATATCTCATGGTTCAAGGATAATCAATGCTCCTTACACTATTCTAGAACTTGATTTAAACTTTTTAGGGCTTTCTTGAATGTTTTTCCATGGAATGTGAATCATCTGTGTATACCTCGTTGTACAGGTATTAGTTGTCTACAAAGATTGCTAAGATCACTCATTGGAAGGTGGTTGGGGCATTGCATAATCTAAAGGGTAAGAATCTATATTTGTATGTTCCCCATCGGAAATTCAAATTATTTTTGTCTTGGTCCTCTGAACTTACCTAGATATGGATACAACCACTAAATCCATCTAGGAAGGAGAAGTAATGATTTCCAACTAGATTATCTAAGAATTGGTTGATAAACAGGAGAGGAAAATGATCCTTTTTTGCTGCTTTATTCAACTCCCTATAATCTAAATAGACACACCATTTTGCATTCATTTAGGCACATTACTAAAGGTGAAACCCATTGATTGTTAGAAATATGATAGATGAATTCCAATTGAAGTAGTTTCTCTATCTCTTCTTTTACTATTTCCCTCATAGCAAGGTTAAGTCTTCTTTGAGGTGGCAAGCCTCACAGGTTGAACATCGTTGGTGTAAATGTGGTGTGTATATACTTGGATAGATTCATTTCATGTGTTGGTATTCCCAAGAAAAGGCTTGTGTGTGGTTCTATAATATTTTTTAGTTGTGCCTCCTCTTCATATGTCAACTAGCTATTAATGGATAATTGTTTATTTAGTTGAACAATAACTTGTTTTGTCCTTATGTGAACAAAACCAATTTTACTATAAGGATTGGTTAATGTGTTTAAGGGGCAAGAATGCAGGACGATATGATGTAATATAATTATATATTGGTAGCCTAGTTGAGGTGAAATTTATTTTGTAAATGGGAAATTAAACACTTTCATAGAGTCTCTTGGGGCTCTTTGGAGCCATATGTAGACATCCTATTGTATTTTTTTTAGAAAGGGAAATCATCCTCTCCTTCTATCCTTGATATAATTACAAATATTTGGCTATTGTGACCATGAATAATATGGAGGCATCTTCCTCATTCGAGTTTGTAACACTATTTATCTATAATTTATTATTTTATTATGTATCTAACCAAGGATGGCCCAATATGATTGGGTATCCAAATTTACTTTATGGCTTGAATAACAAGAAAGTCCACTAGGTACTCCAAGTATCTATTGTGGCAATGATCTCCTCTAGCAACCCCTCAAGTCTAGTTATGGATTGACCAAACATTTGGAAGATTTTGGATGTATGCTATATTATTAGTCATATATATTTCATCCATAGTAACTAAGTTTATTACATTGATGGCAACCCCTGAATTGATGTATACATCCAACACTAACATCCCTTTTATAGCCACTGAAATGGAAGGGTTACCTAGGTCTCCATAATTTTGTGGAATTAATTTTTCTAACAATATTCTAGAAAGCCCCTGGATGGTGGTAGGTATTTTCTTCTTCCTTTCAGTGGATTTTAAGTACGTTCTCTTGATTTTTTGTTTGATTTTAGGGATATATTTGATGACCTCTAGCAAGGGAGCTTCAATGTTAATCTTATGGAGTTCTCTAATCAACTATGAATCTTTCAGATCTTTCTAAAGTTTTTTGGATTCCATTGGGGAAAAAAGGAGCTCCTATATCCATTCAATAAAAGGAACCGGTATCAGGCTAGGAGTGTCTTTGGAGCTTTCTAGTTATAAGGGCCCTTCTTTACTACCAATGGATAGAACCACAGGTGAATCTACTAGGGAAGGTTCTATGAGAATTCTTTGTGAGTGCAACTAGATAGCATGAACTTCTATTACACTTAGCTCTATAGTATTTTGTTATGTATTATAGACTAGTTGTTATCGATGACTATTCTTAATATTTGGCACAAGCTAGGCTAGGCAATCCGTTGTAGTTATTTAGTTGTTTGTTTTAATTTTGAGATGATCAAGCCAACATAGCTTGTGGTTGATTTCCATAAAGTCTTGGTCCTTGATTTTTTTGAGGGGCCCAAGGCTACTAGTATTGATTTGAATTTTTCCACTAAGGAGTGGTCCATGATGGATTGATCCACTCAGGCTGAGACCATGAAAATCCCCATTGTGGTGGAATTTATGGTGGTGGAAATTTTAGAGGTGGAGTTCCCCAAGGTCCAAACCATTGGTTTGGTCCCTAATTTGAGAGATATCTAAGACCAAACTATTCATGGTATGGGTTAAAATCAAAATTAGGTTGTCTCAGACCAATAAAATTTAATTCTTCATCAACTTGTGGTATTTTCTTCAATTAGTTTTTAATCTCAGAAAATAGATTGCATTCATTAATGGAATGCTTCTTCTCACAAATTCCACATAGCTCAGTTTGAATCAAGGGGAACTCTTTGAGCAAATTCCTCTCTTTGCATCATGGGTAGTAGATAAATAATGGTTTAGTAGTTTTCTTGTTAGTTTGTATCCTATCCAAAGTGGTATTCAAATAAAGCAAAATATCAATTTTGAGGTTAGCCAATTCTTTCATTACTTTGGTGACATTGTTATTGTTATTTTTCTCCTTTTATGCATCATATTGTTGGCTTAGGTGTAGGAGTAATTTCTCTAAACCTTTATAATCTCCTTAAAATCCAACTTATTTATATCTCCTCACCTCATAAGGTTTAATCCTTTACTAACATATTCATATATCCCTCTCAATAAAATGGATTTCCTAAGTTCTTCATCCAAACTACTGACATGCCTTTTGTGGACAAAGAAGAAGTAATCGACATGATCCTCCAAGTTTTCATCCTCTAAATGTTTCATTTAAAAAGTTTATTCCTTTCTATCTCAGACTCTGCAATAATCTTGATACTAATCAAGAAAGATAGTCTTCATTTCCTCCCATGTGTGTATGGAATCATCAACTAATCTCATGAACTAGCACAAGGTTCATTCCTTCAAGTTGGAGGGAAATGTTGGTGTAAATGGGGTTATTTCCTAAATATTCATTAGTGAGGACCTATTCACAATAATAATTTTACTTAGGAGTTAAGTTATCCTAGTTGTCATTTCTAGAAGTTAGTTGTAATGGGTCCATGTCTTATTATTTACTTTTAATCAACTAGACATTTAATAGTTTTTCTATGCATTTATTATTTGCATTAGGAATTTAATATTTTTATCAAGGGTAGTTATCTTACCTCATCTCATCACATCTATATATACAAGGTGCTTGTAAATTTGTAACATATTCTAGATCAATTCAATATCATCATAGATCATCATTTGATCAATCATCTATCTTCTTGCTCATGTTGCAACACTTTCTTGTGGATGGTGTCTTTCATGGTTTGATCCTTTGAAGATTGTGCAACTTCAATTGGGTTCATTATTCTTTAATATTTTCAACATGGAAGAGTTTCAATTTTGGGTTGTTAGTCCCATAGTCATAGGTCTGACATAGGACTTTGAATTGAAATAGAAATTGAATTTGATATTTTGAAATTTTCCTCAAAATATTGATCACGAAGGGGGAGATTTTTTCATAGAGGGCTCATTTATATTAGGAGTTAGGGAAATTGGATATGAGAATATTTTATTGAGCAATCCCTCCTCACCCATAATGTTTTCTACATGGTGATGTGAGGTCTAGGGGATGTGTGAGATTCTTAACTTGATAACTAGTTTGACGACTCCCTTGGAATGAATCTTGAATGTAGCTCTTCTATTGTGTTGATTGGGGGTTTCTTTATAAAGTATCCTAGAGAGTCTCTTGTCCTAGTCATAAAATATAAGACTTTCGTTACAAACACTACCAACATCTTAACTTAATATTTATCCCCTAAAAACAATAGCAAAATTGATAATTTCATTTTAGTCGTCTAATTTCCTACTATTAAATTTTATCGATTTGTGGTAGTATTTGGAGCTATCTGCAAGAAGTATTTTGGGGGATTTCAAGATGGTGGTTAAATTCCTAAGCTTTGACAATGACAAAGTAAAATGATCTTTAGAACTAAGATGCTACTTCTTATAGTTTTTCTTGCAACATAAGAACCCATGTGCAATTCAACTATTTATGATACTATTCAGTTAACACTCATCTATACTAGAATAATGTGTAGAAATTAAAACACATGCTAAAAACTAAACACAATTAATGCATGAAAGGAAATGTTGAAAGATAAATGTTTTGTTTTGATTCTAGGATTTTTTTATAATTTTAGAAAGCTTGTAGGTTGATAGAAATAGACAATGAATATAGCTAATTTAATCATAAAACATAATAACAATACCTACTAAAGAAAATCAATAAATGAAAAGAATATCCAAAAATCACATCCTTTTGATAGAGTGGACCCAACTCTCCTTTTGGAGGGATCTATTGAAGTTAATGTAGAGTTATATGAATTTCCTTCTTATTTTCATTTTAATGGGACCACACATGGGTTGAATTATAGAGAACATAAATGAAATGTATAATAGTAAAAATAAGAAATTCAAATGAAGATCTAATGACTCTTTTATATCTCTAAGCCTTATTCTCTATCTAGAAACTAAAACTAAATTGAGCAATTAATTGACAAAAAACTTATTTGAACTAATATTATTTTTCATATTTTATTCTTGAGACCCATGGTCTCTTTATCCAATAGAAGATGCCAACAACTTAACTAGGAGATGTCCTTTATTGAAGGTGAAAGGAGATACAATCATGCCATAATTAAAGGAAAGTTCTTTCAAGATGAACTCTGATTATTTTAATGACTTGAGTTTGATTTGAATAGAATGAAAAACCTATGACTTAAGGTAGTCAAAAATTCTTATTCTTTCATGACACCTATCAAGACCAAAGTTGGGGAATGAATTCGGTCAATCCATCGCTGTTATGAAAGGTTCATCACTCATAACGTTATCCTAGAATTGTGTGAATCACTCTAGAGCTCCGTGAATCGCTCCAAAGCATTGCACCCTTCTTTAGAGCTAGTCATTTTTCCCTTATGACCAACTCTAGAGAGATGTAAAACACTCAAACCTTGAATACTATAGTTGATTTATCATAAAAACATAGATATGCATGCACATAAACAAGAAATCATACAATCATTCAATCAATTTTAACCACGAAAGAATAATCACTTAAAACACATTAATTCATGCATTCTAAAAGTAGTTATGGTTTTTAAAAATGCATCAAGTTAACCAAGTCCATGGAAATGTAGAAATATTATATGAAAATAAGATATTGTCACCATAAATTATCAAGTTAAGTTTTGAAATCATAAAGGCTAAAACAATTCTAAGTTAATTTTTTAATAAATTAACTCAATCCATGCCTTGATGGGTTGTGCATAGTGGATATGAAGACTTGAATTCAATTAAACATAATAACCATTACTAGTTGGGTGAATATGCATGAATATTTTCAGCAAATGAATTGGATCTTTGATTATAATTCTAATATTAACTCTATTTCCCAAGGTGCTCTAGACTAAAATCACCAACAGCTCTAGAAATGTCACAATTGCATTTGTGACTTTCTTCTGAATTTTAGAGGTACAACAATCTCGTGTGATTCAATTTTCTATGGGTATGCTTTTAACCAGAAAGTAGGAAAGGAAACAAACACTAACTCATAAAAATGAAGTTAATGAGAGTGAATTAAAAAGAGACCATGAACCACTTAGCACAAAGACTAGAACAATTAATGATCATTAGGAAAGGATATCAAGAACCTATTATAGTTGCAATAAATGAATACAATGCTGGAAAGATTATCCTACACATAGAACATGCTCAAATTATGCACACAATACACAAATTGGTATGGTTGATACCGTATTCAAGACTCGTGACTCACAAGTTGCAAGTTATCGCAAACATGACAAAATTCTAAGAAAAAGAGAATAGCAATTATTTATCTTCCTTTGTTACAATACAATGAACTTGAGAAAATCCGGACCCTTTCAAAGTCATTAACATCTCTCATATGGGGAAACAATTTCTCCAATCTTGGCGGTTATCAAAATGGTTACCAAGTATAGTGGCAGTTTCTTTCCAACTAATTACCCACTCTAGAAACCAATCACATTAATGGTCAAGGGTAATCATGATTATATCATCCATTAATACATTCTTTGACAATCACCCAAATGTTTCTTGATAAAAAACTTGCTCTGTGGCAATTGGATCCACAATTGGTGCAGTTCCCAGGTGTTGCATTAAATGACCAATCCATGCTAACATATGCTCACATGTGCATACTATGAATACGTAGATACAACATGAAAATTTAAATAAATTCATGTCACATCAACATTAATCTCATGCCACCTCATAGTCCTTTGAATTGCAAGTTTCGATAAGATCCAACTCAGATATGCATCCCTTTATTTCTATAAATTCACTTGAAATGGTCATTTTTAGCCAACTCAAACAACAACTTAAAAATGGCGAGTGTATAGAGTGATGGTGTTTTGATGAACGACTTCATTGCAATTGATGAATTCAAGTGTAGCCCTTTCTACAAGCCTTTGTTGAATCAACTAAGGGAGGTCTTTGCCATTCAAAGTGAAGTAGAGGAAGAAGTATTAAACAATATCCTAGAAGAGGGATTTTGAATAGGGTTCATGTGCATAACCACAAACTCCTGGAGCACTTTATTTACAATGTGTTTCATACTTCTGAATGACATGATTGGGGAATGAGGACAACAGAGTGTCTAGTTAGGCCTGAGTACTTGCATAGACTGAGTGTTTCCATCGAAGGGCTCAACCACTTTCCTAGGATTAGACTTGTGGGAGATTCCATCTGCATTGCAACAACAACCCAGCATGAGGCTAGTGAAGAAGTATAACTCTTCTTCACACGAGGCTGGTGTGAAACAATATGGGACTATTCGCTCAATTCCTGCAATCTCATGAAAATTTATTGTCACCGACCCAAATTGAGCATCTTCAGGAAGTGGTGGAGGGAATCTGTGTATTGATGTTTGTTTCATGTACCTAAAAATATTTAGGAACCCCCAATTTTGTAACACGTATTACCTAATTTTTTAACCACTGACTATATAATATAATATAATATAAGCTTTTTGATATTTGGGTGTTCTTTCTTTCTGTGTATTTGCATGTGCTTCAATTTCATTTTGTATCTAGTAATGGTATTTACTTGTATTGACTTCCTTGCATGTGAGCACTTTGTATTTTTACACCGTTAATTTTACATTATTAGCACTCATTTTGGTAGTTCTAAAAAATTTCCCAAAATCTACTAAAGTTAGAGAAACTTGTACTTTTACCACCTTTGAAGAAAATTGCCCTTTAAGTTGGAAAAATAAGTTGTTCATGAAACCCTAGCGTGAATCACTAATAGTTTTTGAACTTATCATAAACCCCGCATGCGCTAGTAAATACTTCATCTTTCACTTGCCAAAGAACTTTCAAGGGAGTAATAGAACCTTAGGTATGAATCGCCTAGACTAGAACCCTATGATCCAAGACTTCACAAAGCATTTTGGAATTTCAGAAAGTTAAAAAAAATCAACAACTTACCATCCACACAAGATAATTAATAAGTTTTAAAGGGAAAATGGTGTAAGAAAGAGTTAGGATAACTTGGGTAGTGCTCGCCAAGGTTAGAAAAACCTAAAAAATTACTGCCAAGACTTAGATTTAACAAAATTTAGAGTAGGGGTGAAGATTTTAAAGGGCGATGACCAAAATCGAAGTAACTGTGACTCTATCTAGGGAAAAGGACTGGAGGACGTAGCAAGGAACCCAAAAATATGCTTAAAACTAGTGTTGTATCCATTAGGCATAGAGTCAAGGATAAAAAAGGAACCAAACCCAAACAATGAGGCAAAAGAAAAGGAAAAGAAAACCAAAACCAAAACTAGGCACAACAAAAATGACACACCAAAAAGGAGATTATGTACAGGGTAGGATGAAACCTACCAAAAAGAAAGGGGAAAGACAATTCATATGAAACCATTAACTGGCTAGAATAAGAATGAGCCAAACCTGAAAAAACCCATCTTTCCATGCAACACCCAAAAGACAAAAAGGATTTGGACTACCCATAGAACACCAACATAGTTGAAAAAAATTTCACCACTCATCATATTTATGAACAACCACTACTCATCATACACCTTTTTTGGAGGAAAATGACCCTGCATTATGTCATCCATTTTATGCTCTATTTCTTTCCAAGGTTCAAATATTAGGATGCATTTCTTATTAGGTGAGGAATTCAAATTTTCCCATATAACTAAAACACCTTGAATTTTTACCCCATGAGTTCCACTTTTCTATCATAATCTTCCTTTGACTCTGCTATATTTTTATCTCTAGCCAATTTGGCATCCTTATAATAGACAATCTTAACCGCCACTTCACCTTCAGGAAGAAAATTTGGTTTTTCAAATAGAGGATTATTCTGCACTTCAAATGGCTCATCAAAAACAAATAGGGGATTATAATCTACACGCCAATTCACCTTCTCATTTCTAACCCGAATATGACCTTGCTCAAATTGTGAACTGGTGAATTGTTTAATACTTGTAGAGTTTACCACTGTTTCGTTCATGGTAAAAGGATCTTCATTTTCTTTGTTCATTGTGTTCAAAATTTTACAATCTAAATTTTCAAATGTAAAAGCTTCAAATTTCAAAATGCACGAGGACTCGAGTAACTAATTTTCTTTGTCAAGGTTACAAGGAATCATGCCAACCATAGAAGAACTGGTAGAAATGGGTTGTGATGTAGAGGTATGTCTTACACGGGGTGAATAATCCTCATCCTCACTTGATGAGCTAAGTTCTTCTTCCATTCCAGTAGTATCTAAACTATACACCTAAGCATCCTAAACTTGGTTTATATTCTTTCCATTTGCCTTTCTGTCACTCTAGGAATGTGAAGGACTCAAAACTATCAGATTCATGTTCTCAACAATAGGTTGAGGTTGATTACTCATGTTCTAAGAAATTGAAGGCTTACGAACCAGTGATTCATAGGTAGAAACAAGCTCCCTGGCACAATCTCATTTCCACAACCCCATGATGATTAAATCGTCTTCAATACTCATGGCTTCATGTTGAACCTGTTCAATTCCACAAACTTTGTCTCTCTTAAGAATAAGTTGAGCTTGATAATTTAGAGTGGAAGTAAAAATGTGAAATTGAATTACCTTGCTAGGTTGATCAGGCACCGAAATTCGAAGCTCTCGATTGAAGTGGTAGAAAAATCCCTCATAGATTCACCTTCTTCTTTCACATTCTGAAAAAAAAATGTCAAAGTAAAGAAGGAATATTGACAACATATTTGAATCGTCCTAGAAACTTCCTCTCTAGAATTCTCCAACTAGTTATGCACCTCTTTTCAAGCCCCCCGAACCATTCAACTGCACTTTCAATCAGGCTGTCAACAAAAATCCTTACAAAAACATCTTCTTCCTAAATTCCCAGGATTCTACTTACAATGGTCATGGCCATAATGTGTTCTTCAGGGTCTTGCGAGTTCTTACTATAAAATTTTGGAAAGTATTTCCTTGATCTATTTAGCAAGTCATTACATTGAGATAGGGCTAATGGTCCAATACAATTACCCCAAGGATTTGAAGCCATTGAATAGGAAGAGTCGCCAACTCCAAAACAGAGTAAGAGGAGATGAAACTCCTAGGTCAATTCCTAGGTGGCGATTGAGCTGGAGGAGAGTCTTGGCACTGATTAGGATGCTGATTGGGATGACGAGGTGGATTATCATAGTAGTCGAACACCAACCTAGGGGGATGCTCAACCATAGGTCTGGGTGGTTGCTAGGCCTACTCTTCTTCTTCTTCCAAAATAAAGTTAGCCCGCATATAATCAATGACACTCCTTTTGTACCTCCAAGCAAGTGTATTTAATTATGAAATGATCTCTTCTTCCTCCGCTTGCATCCAATCTAAACTAGGTTGAAGTACAGGAAAAACATTTTCATGTGGTAGTACCATTTTTTTCAATGGTCTAGTAGCAACTTGTTAAAATTATATTTTGTTCCCCAATGGAGTCATCAAAAATCTGTTAGTGAATGAATTGGCTCTTTAATTATAATTCTAATATTAACTCTATTGCCCAAGGTGCTTTGGACTAAAATCGCTAACAACTCTAGAAATGTCACAATTACATTTGTTACTTTCCTTTAAATTTTAGAGGTACAACTCCCTTGTGTGATTCAATTTTCTATGGGTATGCTTTTAACCAAAAAGTAGGAAAGGAAACAAACACTAACTCATAAAAATGAAGTTAATGCGAGTGAATTAAAAAGAGACCACAAACCATTTAGCAGAAAGAATAAAAAATTTAATGATCATTAGGAAAGGATATCATGAACTTATTATAATTTCAATAAATGAATACAATGCTAGAAAGATTATCCTACACAAAGAACATGCTCAAATTACACACACAACATAGATTGGTACGATTAACACCATATTCAAGACTCACGACTCAGGTTGCAAGTTATCACAAACATGAATAAATTCCAAGAAAAAGAGAATAGAAATTTTTTCTCTTCCTCTGTTACAAAAAAGTGTACTTGAGAAAATATGGACCCTTTCAAAGTTGTTACCATCTCTCATACAGGGAAAAAGTTTCTCCAATCTTGGCAGTTATCAAAACGATTACCAAGTATAGTGGTAGTTTCTTCCCAACTAATCGCCCACTCTAGAAACCAATTGCATTAATGGTCAGGGGTAATCATGATTATATCCTCCATTAATACATTCTTTGACAGTCACCCAAATGTTTCTTGATCAAAAACTTGCCTCATGACAATTAGATTCACAATTGACCTGCAGTTCCCAGGTGCAGCATTAAATGACCAATCCATACTAACACATGCTCACACACACAAATTGTCAAGACGTATATACAACTTTAAAATTTAAATAAATCCATACACCACATCAACATTAATCTCATGCCACCTCATAGTCCTTTTAGGTGCCAAGTCCCAATGAGATCCAACTTAGATATGCCTCCCTTTATTTCTATAAATTCACTTGAAATAGTCATTTTTTTGCCAAGTCAAACAACAACCTGAAAATGGCGAGTTTGTAGAGCGATGGTGTTTTGATGAATGAATTTATTGCAATTGATGAAGTCGAGTGTAGCCCTTTCTACATGTTGTTGTCGGATCAATTGAGGGAGTTCTTTGTCATTTAGAGAAAAGTAGAGGAAGAATTATTGCACAATATCCTGGGAGAGAGATTTTTGAACTAGATTCATGTGCATAACCACAAACTCCTAGAGCACTTTATTTACAATGTGGTTCATACTTCTAGAT
This sequence comes from Sequoiadendron giganteum, assembly GCA_007115665.2. Lineage (NCBI taxonomy): Eukaryota > Viridiplantae > Streptophyta > Pinopsida > Cupressales > Cupressaceae > Sequoiadendron > Sequoiadendron giganteum. Next base: position 368,198,616 of record CM021106.1, read on the forward strand.
GGAATGACTGGTAAATGAGGGAAGTAGAGTGTCTGGTTAGGCTTGAGTACCTGCATAGAGTGAACATTATCATCGAAGGGCTCACTCACTTTCCTAGGACCGAACTCATGGGAGACGTCATCTACATTGCAACTGCAACCCAACATAAGGCTACCAAAGAAGAAATAACTCTTCTTCACGTGAAACGATATGGGACTATTCGCTCAATTCCTACAATCTCAAAAAAAATTGTTGTCACCAACCCAAATTGAGTGTCTTCAAAAAGTGGTGGAGGGAATTCATGTGTTGATGTTTGCTTTATGTATCTAAAAATGTTGTTCTGGAAACCCCCAATTTTGTAACACGCATTACCAAATTTTGTAAAAAATGATTATACAATATAATATAATATAAGCTTTTTGATATTTGGATATTCTTTATTTTTGAGTATTTGCATATGCTTCAATTTCATTCTATATCTGGTAATTGTATTTACTTGTATTGACTTTTTTGCATGTGAGCACTTTATATTTTTACACTATTAATTTTACATTATTAGCGCTTATTTTGGTAGTTTTGGAAAATTCCTTGGAATCTGTCGAAGTTAGAGAAACCTATACTTTTATCGCCCTTGAAGAACAGTGCCCTTTAAGTTGGTGAAATAAGGGGTTCACAAAACCCTGGAAGGAACCGCTAATGGTTTTTGAACTTATCATAAACCCTGCCTGCACTAGTAAATACTTCATCTTTCACTCGCTAGCAGACTTTTAGGGGAGTTATAGAACCTTAGGTATGAATCACCCACACTAGAACCTTAAGACCCAAGACTTCACAAAGCATTTCAATATTTTAGAAAGTTACAAAAACTCAACAACTTACCGCCCACACAAGATAATGAATAAATTTCAAAGGGAAAACGGTGTGAGAAAGAGTTAGGATAACCTAGGTGGTGCTCGCCATGGTTAGCAAAACTTAACAAAACACTGCCAAGACTTAGACTTAACAAATTTAGAGTAGGTGCGAAGATTTTAAAGGGCAATGACCAAAATCAAAGTAACACATATTATTTAGTTGTATGATGGTTAACAATTGGATTAATATTATTTCATTATGTATATTTTATCATGTAATGCAAATGCTTTTGATGGTATACTCAAGTCTATGTTGGTTTAGGTACAAATTATGAGGGGCTAGTTGGACTAGGTTTTGGATTAGTAAGTGACAAATATATAGTCTTGGTTCATGAGAATACAGGGATATCCCTAACTCATTCAATTTATTAAATTATAATTTAATTGTGTGTGTTTGAATATTTCTCGTTAAATATTTGATTAAAGATAATGTTGGAATTAAATGAATAAAAATAAATAAATATTATGAAGATAATATTGACAGGATTTCTAGAGGAATATTAATTAAAATATTTAAAGTACTTCTAATTTAAAGAATTGGAGTAAGTGTAGCTTAGGAAAATTCAAGGTTAGAAGATATTAATCAATAAAAATCAAACCATAAATTCCTAAGCAACAATGAAGTACAATCCAATTATGAAAACACAAAATAACATAATGGTGTTACCCAAGTCTTCATGTCATGGTTGAATAACCTCCATTTCTCTTCTCCATTTTGCTACAAAGTAATTAATGCCCTTAGAATTATCAATATGCACTAATAGCCTAAATATTATGACAATAAAATATTGAAGAAAGTATTATCTCAATTGTGTTGCAACCTATATTCTCTAGATCTAGAAATGATAGTGACAACATCCTTTTATAGAGAGTTGGATGCAAGATGGACGAATGAGATTAACTGCTTTTTATTTCGATCAATGGTCGAAATTAAATGAGATAAGATGGGATAATATTGAAAGTGGACGAACAAGAGGAAATTAACTGATTTTTCAACAAAATCAATTAGTTTGAAAAGGAAAATGCATAATGAAATAATATAAACATTATTTAATTAGAAGAGGAAAAGGCAAGTTAAATTTTTGATTAAATAGAAATTTAATTCAAAAAGTGAGAGAAAAGATGAGTCATTAATTAAATAAGATTTAATTAATTTGTGATAGAAACGCTAATAGTGAATAATTAAATAATTAATATAATTATTTAATTATAGTAGAAAGTGATTTCTACATTTTCCCCTCTTTGATACAATGCAATTTATTGTGTTGTGTCAAAGAAAAAAATATGCCCCAGTGTAAGGAAGAATGATGAGGAGGTAGTGGTATGCCCCCTTGAGATGACAAGTGGGTTCAACGAACGTGAGTGTGCTCTCGAAATGGATGAGAAGACTAGAGGATGAAGGACAAGAGGATAGAGAAAAATAGATAAGGATGATGAAGATGCAAAATATAAGAAATATTAGCATGGAAAAGATGAATGTTAGCATGGAAAAGATGAATGTTAGCATGGAAAAGATGAATGTTAGCATAGAGGACATGGATGTTGAGATGGTGCTACTTGAGATAATTTTCTATGCAAGGCTTTGCATTTAATCATCATTGGGCAGCAAAATATGATAAATGGGAAACAAAAACCATGGTATGATAGACCAAGGCGTGCAAGGTCATCCATGTGTAAAACAAACAATCGCAAACAAGGAATGTCCTAACTCATAGTAAGGGTCATGTTACCCTAGTCTTTTTAACAAGACAAACCACAAACAACAATCAAATAAAAGATGAGTCATGAGACATCATCGCTCTAAATCCTTCATGGGACATCCTTAAGGTGGCTAGTAACATAACTGAAGTAAATCCAAAAGATAAGACAAAATAGACCAACAAGATCAACAATCATTCATATTGTTTTCTAATGTGTTAAGTGACGAAGTGAGTGATGGGTTGACTATTTTGATAAGGTCTGGTTTTAGGAGAAGTAACATGTCGTATAAGACATCAAGTTTGGCTTCAATCATGTCACTACCTGTATAAGGAAAATGAAAAAGTGTGACAGTGACAAGATCTGGTTTCAGGAAGGACACATCTTGTATAAGACCATTGGTTTTGATCGATTTGATTGGTTTGATTGATTTGACTTGGAGACTTGTTAGCTTGTTTGTCTTGTTGATTTAGGATTTGTGTTTGAAGTTTAGATGATTATTTGAAAGTGTCCGATTTATTTTGACTGACCTAAAAAACCCTAAATGGTTGACCTAAAAAACCCTAAAAGACTGACCTAGGGGGCGTTGGGGGCTCATCGACAGATGGCCTTGCCTACGTAGAAATGCATAGAGACCTCATAGTTTGACATGACCCTTGAATTTGTTTCAATGACAAAGGATTGGATCATGATTTTATTTAACACCTAAAGGACTAACCTAATGCCTCGGGGGCATATCGACATATGGCCTTGCCTACATCTAGTCACAGAGGGAACGTAGTTCAACAATGACAAAAATTAACATGACTGACTTTGACTCTATTTTTGGGATTTTTTGAAAGTTATCTGAATGTTTTTGGGTTTTCTAAAATGTTTTGATTTTTTTTTTATTTTGAGGTTTTATGATTTTTTTTCTTTTTGTGGATATTTTATTTTTTATTTTTTGCAAATATTTGGTTTTTTTTGTCTTTTGCAATATAGTCACTTTCAACAAGTGTAGGATCAAGTGAAGACGTAGGTCAAGGATATGCCCGCAGTCAGGTGTAGGACCAAGTTATCGAGGATGAGAATTGGTAAGCCTTATTGTGGATGACATGGAAAGAGTGACGATGAATTTATTATGGATGGTAACTATAAGGACATGCAAAATACATGTGAATTATGCCTACAAGTATGTGAGCAAGCACACACAAGAATCCAAGGATAACCATGATCATGCTCCTAGTCAAGCTGAAAACCAATTGATAGGTGATGATGATGATAATGATGTTGTTTGGCATGGGAAGGGCACATCCTGAAACAAAATGAGTATGACGATAATGTGACTAAAGGATCAAGGTTTGCAAAAGGGCTAGAAACAAAGCCAAGTAATGTGTTGGATGATGTGCTAGGATGCATAACAAGATTGTATGGTTTAGGTTGGTTGCATTTGGAATGACTTGGTTAGGATTAGATGGGATGATGAAGGGATGTTGGATAGGCGGACTAGAATCCTTAGACCATTGACAAGGGAAAAACAAGACATGCAATAGGTATGAAAGGATGATGGGTGGCTTTGGTAAAAGATAGGAGACATGAGGATTATTGGTTGGAAGAATTATCATTTGGTCTCCAAGGATAATGTTGCATAGGGATAAAATAAATTCTTCAAGGTATGGGTTTGGATAATGCAATGAAGGCTATGACATGATATTTCATGGATAGTGTATGACCAAAGGATAGACATGTCAAGAGTTTTCCCAAAGCATGATTTATGTTTGTACCCCACTCCTTACAAAGATCAAAGTAGGTGGGAAAATGGATGGAAATGATATGGATTAAATGGATAGATGGAAATGTGATGTGAAGGGTATGGAAAATGAGACAACTTGCCCCCAAGTGTAATTATCCACATAGATAATTTCTTTTACACATGACACCTGTTTTCCAAGTTTTCATCATGGTACTTATCCAAAGCGCCACTGACGTGGTTTTCTTTATTGGACGAATTATTTTCTCTTTAATATTTTATTTGATTTTTTGATATATTTTTTTTGGTCACCAAGATACTTGTTTGCCAGGTTTTCATAAAGGCGACATTTTTTTTATTTTTCAAAATTTTGGGTATTTTTGATATTTCTAGATGGCCTTGCTATTTTAGCTGATCACTAAATGTTCTGAATCCATTGATGGTGTTGATGTAGAGACTGGGGCCATGATATGCCAATAATGACCTTTATGAAAGAGTTTTCTTGTTAGGATCATAGCGCTTGCATACAACTGATTGATGTCATTGTGATCCTTGTTGATACTAGAGTTGGCCTTATCAGAATGTGCACATTGTGATAGAGTGCCATGGGAGTCCTTATGATAAAGAGTTGCTACCAAGATGTGACAGATTCATGAGGTATGTCTTTTGGAATGATGGATGATGGTAGATGTGGAAGGATTGTTTGGACGTTTGGATGAATCACTTTTTATTTTCCAAACTTGGGATGTTGGATGGCGGAGTTTGGAATTTTGTTTGAGATAGCGTTTGGAACCAACACTTTTATATGCCTTGCTTGATGACCATTTTGAAGGAGGTGGACATTTATTATATGTGGGAGTCCTCTTTTCTTGTGGCTCCACATTTTGATTGACTTTTGGATTTGAAATATTTTCTTTGTTTGATCCATTTTTCTTTGGGATCCATTTTAAATTCATTTGTCCACTTGGATTTTTGTTTGATTCAATGGCCTTTGACATTTGATTTTGAACTTTGGATTTGCAATAATTTTCTTTTTGTTGGTTCCAAATGGAAGGTTTATTCATGTTGAAATGACGGTTTATGGTGTGGATGGAAAGAGTTTTGGTAGCAACCTTATGGTAAGAACTACTCATGGCCCCCATTTTGATGTTTGTATCAGATACAGTTGCCCCCAATATCAAGGAGGTACCACTAACATCATTAGATTTTTTGATTGAAGAATAACCAAGACCTTGATGTTTGTAATTTTCTTGAAACTGTACCAGTTCTAGAATTCATTGTTCGTGTAGGCCTAGTCCTTTTCCTTGATCCTACATGCTCTGATAAATTTTGTTTGCAATGAGGTACTTTTTGTTTTGAAAACAAGATGCTAACCCATCATTGTGTATGTGGACACTGTTACATGGAATCTTCTCCTCTGCGAGAAAGCCTGATTTGATAAAAGTGGATGATCTTAGTTGATAGGATTTCTTAGCTTCATTGACATGTGGGATACATTTTTGATTAACATATTTGGTCTGATTTTGTGACATATCAAATTCAAATGATTTTATTGGTGCTTCCAAGTCGATGTCAAAATCGTCTTATGGTCATTGTCATAGAGTCCTATGAATTCAACTATAGCTTGATCATTTGAAAATATATCTAGAATAGGAGACTCTTGTTCTAAAGGAAGATCATCCATGTGTCTCGTGGAGGCAAGTGTCTCATTTTGGGAAATGGATGTGTTTGGAGTTTGGATAGGATAAACTTCAAATGTTTGATCATGAATGGCATAAAGGTCGATGAGAGGATCATTTTGGACTTCATGTTCAAGGGTAGGATCTTGGTAAAAAATAGGCGTTTTTTGGATGACATGATCGAGAACAAAATCTTGACCAAGGATAGGTGTATTTTGGATGCCATGATTATCTAGAAAGACTTATTGGATGGACTACTTCGATCTTGGCATGAATGTGAAGCTATGATGTCATGATTTGTGTTGGAACTGGAATATTCATAATTTTTTTAAAGTAGTTTATCAGTGAAAATCACAAATTATACTATCATTTTCATAAAAAATCTCATCTATTGCTATCCATAAGGTCAAAATTGCCTTTTATCGCTATACCGTTGTTGCATTAGTCACCCCATATAGCCCTCACTTCATACCTCTCTACCACAGCTCATTGCAAAGTAGCTTGTGGTATGACGGTAAAAGGTGCCACTATTATACACTATCATCTATACCCCCTTTACCACTGAACCTCGGGGAGTCAAGACACAACCCACGGTAAAGCGGTATAATGAAAAGTAATGATAAAAGGAGACACCGCTATACTGCAAGGGTCAGAACATAGCCCATGGTAAAGCGGTATATTAAGGAGGAGCACTGGGATGATACTACAGTACCGTAGGAAGATAAAGGGTAGCCCGCGGTAGAGCGGTACGTAGTAGATTGGTATGTGGTAGAGCAGTATGTGGTAGAGCGGTACATTAAGAAAGGATGCATAAGACATACTGCGATATCGTGGGGAGACAAAATATGATACGTGGTAGAGTGATATATGGAAGGGGAGTACTAAGGACACACTGCGGCCCCGCAGGATGAGTCAAAATTGTGTGCGGTATTGCGGGAGATCTCTTAATATTCCCTGCATGACCACAAGGGGTCTCAAGTTTGCATGCAGTGAAGGTGAAAGAAGCAAGCAGGTAAAATACAATGTGAAATATTTCCACCAAGAGTAAACATAAACGAGAAATTGTTGGAGAAAGAATTGAGACTAAAGTATTGTCAAGTACTTTGTTTTTCACAGTGTTGCAAAATGGAAAATAAAATTAAAATATTTAATTTGCCAAAGGAAACTAATTAAATATTTTATTTTGCTGAGAATAATTAAATGAAGAGTTGCACCGCTAAGAGGAGTTGCACCAAACAGATGCTATGAAGAGTTGTAACCCTGAAAATACAATGTATATATGTAAGATGAAATAAAATCATTAAGGGAGAGAAAGTAGTAGTAGGTTAGGAAATTGCCAATAGTTGGATAGGGTGATCAGTTGAAACAAAATGTTATGTATTGCAAAATATTTTGGGACAATATAATGGACAAGAAGATTTAATCTGGTGACTCAAATAATGGTGTCAATTGTTTGTTAAGTTAAACAATTATTCGGCTGTCTCCAAGTTGATGTTCCTTATTGTTTGAATTTATTCCAAGCAGAATAATAAATTTATCAAACACATTTGTTGTTCTTGTGTAATTTGCTTAATTGGTTTCTTCAAGTAGGAATTAAAAATCCTTTTAAACATATTACAATAATTTGGAAATATCAATTGGATCAATAAGAAGAGTCTATAATTGAAGGCTTCCATTCTGTCTCCAAACAATCCTATTAAGTTATTCAAAACTGAATATATCAAGTATATCTTTCATTTTGTCAGTACACATTTGTTGTCACTATGTGATCCCTTTTAACTGGTTCCTTCAAGGAAGGATTAAAATCCTCTTAGATAGATCACACTAACCTAATAGGTCTTGATTGGATCAATAAGAAGAGTATGTTACTCACATCCTTGCACGTTTATACCAAGTATAAACAAGTATAAAGTGCCAAACAATTAGAATTGTAGCCAGTTAGTAAAGTCACGTATCATTTACATCTTGACTCCATTTACCCAACAAAATTAGGCACTGGTCATACCAATTCCATATCAATTCCATTTTAGAATTTCATAAAATATTATCCATACATTCATATGTCAAATTTCATTAGGAGTAGAAGTAGTTATTAAGCTTTCATTTATCCCTTACTAATTGCCATTGGGGATAGATTGCACAAGTAGGAATCACACAATTCAAGTCTGCACCGTTTACATAGGTACACCCACCTAGGTTTGGTAGAGCCTGAAGAGAAGAGGGTTCAAATACACCATTTGGCCTTGTTCATTAGCCAAAAACGTACCAAGAGCTTGGAAACCTCTTGTGGTTTCAAACCAGCGTTTTTGAGACCTAACACTTTGGACTGTCTTTTTGACATGTACCCTCAAGTTTAGGCAATGGAATGTGACTTTGGACAAGGATGTGATTTTCATGACTAAATGTATTTTCACGACTAAATGTATCTTGGGATGGAGTGAATAGGAATGGATTAGTGGATGATGGACTAGGATAGGATGTGGAGACTTGGAATGGATTGAGGGATGATGGAATAGGATAGGATGTAGAGGCTTGAAATGGACTAGTGGAAGGTTGGTTTCCCTTTTCAAGGTTAGCGTAAGGGTGATTAATGGACATTTGTTATGGTTTAATGGCATGGATTGTGCTAAGGGACTCTTGATAGTGAGGGTATATGGATGAATGACTAGGGATTATCGATTTTTGGTAAGAAAGGTATGCGGGTAGTTGACCATGGGTTGAAGTTGATTGGTATTTGGATTTGATGAATTATCTTTTGAAGTCTATGACTTGTTGGGCTTGACCATTGTGAATTAATTGGTATTCAACTTGACTAGCAAGCATATCAAGGTGAATTAAAGACATGGTGGTGAGGTTATGACAAAAGGTGGAGTATGACTAAGGTATGTGATATGATGTCTAAGGTATGACAATGCAAAGGTATGACTTAAGCCTAAGGTATGTAACCTAAATGATTTTTTTTGTATTTTTGAATATATAGGGATGCCTAATAACGATACCTAGATTAAGAGTCAAGGTGACAATAGTCTATGAATAAGGTATGCAAAGTGTAGAATGAAAGGATGGAATAGTATGACCTAGTATGAAGGCTAAAACCTCTGGCAAACCTAAGATACATTTGCTAATCAAACTGAGATAGGTATAGCAACTAATCTGATTATCAATGACCTTGGGTAAAGTAAAGACATACGATGTGTTAACAAGGTGGTCTCAAACTAGACTGATGAGTTGAGGAACCAACCTAAACGATGAGGACTAGGATGACTATTGTTTGAAATGTAAGGTCAAGAGAATACAAATTTGAAGCTATGGTCTATTCTAAGTTTGATGGACTTCCTAATCAAGAGGTTTATGCAAGCTAAAAGGATGATCTAAAGTTTTGACCTATGGGGAATGTCTACTACAAAAGGATGAGATGATGGATGAATGGATAATGATAAGAATGGGGTGAGCAAGTCCTTGGTCTAAACAGATTTGAAGGTTAAGATCATTTTGGATATATAGGCCTAGTTTGTTTCGAGGTTGAAATGTTGTCAATTTTGGGTGTGGTGTTCGTTTGCTTGTTTTCTTTGAATACACACACGTAAAACATAATGTCTTGAGTTTGATCTTGATGTGAAATGGCACACACTTTGAAACTTTTTTGCACAACCTAAGATAGGAAGAGATACTAACTACTAGATCCCCACTTGGATTTCTCTAGCCACTTAAACACAACAGACAACTAGAGACTTGGTGACATTGGCTCCCCCTTACACGGTACACACTTCTCAGGCACACCAAGTCTCATTCCCCAAAGAGGAATTTCTTCCTCTCCACTTGAATAATGAAAACGTAGGGCGACTTCAGAACAACCATTCTCGCACTAGCAAGTAAAGGGTTTTTGTCCACTAAAATAATGGTTCTTAGTCTGTGCTTCGGGAAAATATTGGTGCCTATGCGCGAGGCAAGATTAGCTCAATTAAGAGGCCTCCCAATCCCTTCCTAAGAAAGTATTTTGACGTGTCACGCAGACACTAGGGGTGGCACTTGTCTGCATAAGACATCCTCACTAGGTGATCGAAGACTTTCCCAATGATCATGACAATTTATATAGTGAAACGAAACAATGCCGCTTGGGTCGTTCCCTCTTTCGAGGCAAGCCCTCTAAAGGGTAAAAAAAAAGCAAGGAAGTACATTGTTTTTGATCTCCCAAATTGCACGAAGTGCAAGGAGAGAGCATACACAATGCCTTTTCCTCACACTCGCATGGGGTTCATTTTAAATCTAAATTGAAATGTGTGGGTGGTTATACAAGATGTCAAAGGAATGCTTTTGATTCTGAAGATCACCAAGTGGCGTTAGAGAAGAGCATACACATTCAATGACAAAAATGCAAACCACAAGACATAGCAAACACTTGTTAATTTTAACTTTGCTTATGATGTGTTATAATCTACAAAAAAAAAGACACAACTTTTAAGATAGATTCTCTGACAATCAAACCTACAACACACTAATTAGTAGTTTGAGTCATTGGTCTTCGACAAACGAGAGTTTACATTTTTGTTTTAAAGTCTTGAACATACAAATCTACAAAAAGCCAAAGATTAGCCACAAAATCAAAAACTAAACTAAAAATAAAATTAGCATTTAATCTAGCTAATAAAAATTAATAAACAAAATTAATCTAATCTAAATTAAAAATTTAAATCTAAACTAAATTAGAAAAATCTTAAATCTAAATTTGAATTAAATTAAATTAAATAAAGAAATCCAAATCTAAATTAAATTAGAAAAATATAAATATTAAATCTTAAATCTAAGTTAACTCAAAAATCTAAATCTAACTAAATTAGAAAAATCTTAAATCTTAAATCTAAACTAACTAAAAAATCTAACTATAACTAAATTAGAAAAATCTTAAGTCTAAACTCAATTAGAAAAAAATCCAAATCTTAAATCTTAAAGTCTCACTAAATTAAATTTAAACTAAACTAAATTAGAAAAAAAATTTAAAAAAAAAATCTTAAATCTTAAATCTAACTAAATTTAATTAGAAAAAATATAAATCTTAAATCTTAAATCTAACTAAATTAATCTAAGCTAAATCAATGTAAATTAAACTAAATTAAGACCAAAATTATTCTAAACTAATAAAGTTAATCAAAACAACACTGATCAATTTATGTTATTAGAAAATAAATAATGGGGATAATGGGGATCGACCCTTGCATGAAAAGAGCAGGAGGGAAAAACTCTTAAAAAAAAAAAAAGAGATGATCGCACCTTGACTCCTTTCAATTACAGTATGGATTTCACATCAAGTTCACTAGATGTAGCTTAGGAAAATTCAAGGTTAGAAGACATTAATCAATAAAAATCAAACCATAAAGTCCTAAGCAACAATGAAGTACAATCCAATTATGAAAACACAAGAACGGTGTTACCCAAGTCGTCTTCATGTCTGGTTGAATAACCTCCATTAGTCTTCTCCATTTTGTTACAAAGTAATTAATACCCTTATAATTATCAATATGCACTAATAGCCTAAATATTATGACAACAAAATATCAAAGAAAGTATTATCTCAACAACGTTGCAACCTATATTCTCTAGATCTGAAAATGATAGTGACAACATCCTTTTATAGAGAGTTGGATGTAAAATGGATGGATGAGATTAATTGATTTTTATTTTGATCAATGGTCGAAATCAAATGAGATAAAACATGATAAAATTGAAAGTGGAAGAGCAAGAGGAAATTAACTAATTTTTTAACAAAATCAGTTAATTCAAAAAGGAAAATGCATAATGAAATAATATAAACATTATTTAATTAGAAGAGGAAAAGGCGAGTTAACTTTTTGATTAAATAGAAATTTAATTCAAAAAATGAGAGAAAAGATGAGAAAAGCTAACAGTAAATAATTAAATAATTAATATAATTATTTAATTATAGTAGAAAGTGATAATAATTAAATAAATAAAGTTTATTTAATTATAAAGGAAAAACATTAATGACGTAATTAAATAAATATGATTTATTTAATTAATCAAAATTAATGAAGAAATTGATTAAATAATTAAAAATTATTTAATTAATAGTAGAAATATGACCCTAAACAATGGAAAAATGGTGTTAGCAAGCCTAGGACATTTAAGAAGGGGCAGACTTTCTATAATTAGTCAAATCATTTGCAACACTTGTAGTAGTACAAATTAGAATAAATTAATAATTACATTTTTTTTTGAATAAATAAAAATAAATCTAATTAAAGATTTGATTTGTGTTTGAGGATAAGAATTGAATAATTAATTAATATTTATTAATTAAATGATCTTACATTCTTTATTTAAGATTTTGAAGAATTGAATTCAATTATATTTAAATAAAAATTAAAAGATAAAATTAACTAAAGCAATTAGACTTATTATTTTTACATTTTTGGAAATAAAAAAAATTTGAAAAAAAATGGGATTTTTAGATTGAACAAGGTTCAAAAATATATTTCTTGCATATGATTGTTACTTGGATGAGCAAGTATCAAGTGTGGTCATTTTGTCTACTTTTGAAGTAAAGTATATGACAACTACTTGTGCTTGTAAAAAGGTCATTTGGTTAAAACGTTTGTGTTCAAATGTTGGAATAAATTACAAAGTAGTTTAGTTTATTATGACAGCCAAAGTATAAATTTCCTAGCAAAGAACCCAACTTTTCATGCAAATACCAAGAACATAGATGTGCAATATCACTTTGTTAGAGATATGGTTGAATATGGAAGGGTGAAGTTGGAGAAGGTAACTTTGGAAAATGTTGTAGATGCTTTGACAAAGCTTGTGAGCACAACAAAATTTAGATGGTATTCTAAGTCTATGAGTCTCTTCGTCCCTAGTAATCAGATTTTGATGTTGGTGAGCTTCCCTTTTTCCTTTGCAAGACATTTGACAAGTGGAAGAATGTTGGGAATTAATGTGTCTCAACCTTTGTAAGTTCCTAACATTGTTATTATTTAATTATTATTTTTTGTATTTAAATGACCTCATAATGAAAATGAGGCATCCTACTTTGTTGGCACTTTATATGCCACATGTCAAGTATCTAGAGTTGTTGTAAGATGTAATTAAATAGAATATTTGAGGAGATATGAGACACCCTATTCATAGGATCCTATGACACATAAGAGAGTTAAGATAAGGGGAGTTACACTATAATCTTATAATGAATTAAGATGCATGCCATAAGCATGTTTTGAGGAGATTATGAAGTCTAAAATAGAGTGCCTATTTTGAAAAATAAGAAATGATTTATTACATCTTATGAAGAGTGTAAGGAATCCACTATTTTTGGAGGATTTGATTCTCCATGATGTAGGGTGTTGGATTTTGTGATCTAATTTGCACCACATGTGGGTGGTGTTTGAACATGGATTTGATTTTCCATTTCTTGATTTCTTGTATTGTACTATATTGTGACATATTTAATCTTTAATCTAAGAGTAGGAATGTTGCAAAAATCACTTCAAAATTCACTATTGATTATACTCTCGTAAAAACTTGCTCTACAAGTGTATTGTAACCTATTTTGTTGCTAATTAACACATTGAACTACTTTAGAGTGTGGAATTTTTTGACTAAAGATCTTCTCCACATAAATTACTAGTGAAATATTTTGATAATATTGAAATATATTTTTTTATTCAAACTTTTTATAAGAATACTTTCAATTCATATTTTTGGGAATCAAATAAACTATTAATTAGAACTTTGAGGATATTTCCATCAGTCCAATCAACATGCCATCAATTACAATTTATCTTTCAATACATAAAATAAAATAAAATAAATGGTGATGTTTACTAGGCTGAGCTTAAGGTTGATTCTTGGGATATGTGCCCACACGGTATCATCCATGTTCCCTCTATTTTTTATCTTAAGAGCAGACCAGATTTATCAATCAAAAATAGCATTTTTCCCATTGAATTTGATCAATTTAAGATGAGAAATCTGTAGTCATTGATGTTATAAAGGCATATCTGGCCATTTGATAGAGCTTTTGAGAATTAAAATTACAGTTCGGCCTAATTTATAACGTCAATTTTAAACAGAACCCTCATATTGGTCAATACAAGAAGATAACTAACATCAACCAGAACTTATCAGTTTGGTTTAATTCACAAAATCAAATTTAAAAAAGAAACTCGCAGTGATTAATCTAAGCAGACAAGAAACAACGACTTTTAAGAACATGGTACCCGATTCCTTTGGCATTTAGAACAGCATGCTGCAAAACTTAAATAAAAGGACAAGGAATGGATTCAGATCTTCGCTCCTCCCTCCAGAGGAAAAGCCTCTATTTTGTTAAAACCCACAAAGTTACTAGGGATGGGCTTCATATAAACGGCCAAAAGCTTTTGAACACAAAGAAACCATTCAATTAATTAAACAATTCACCATGCAACAATCCTAAAGCTTGTAGACAGATTTCCTTTTGCAGACTTGCTTGGATATTAATATATCTGGTTGTTAAAGGTCAGCCTTATTCCCTCCCTAGTTGCAGGTTGCAGCTCTAATTGGCTTGAATGTTCCATCTTGCCCCATTAGCCACTTGCAGAAGATAGTCGAGCCATCTCTCCAAAGATCAATTTTCAACATCCCAACTCAGGTAAACAAATCAATCCAGTGAGATGTGCCGAAGTGGTAAGGCAGAGCAATCGTCATTATGATGATTCAGGAGGATCAGCCCTGATAGGCATGCTCCCTGAGTAAACCAGCTACAATATTACAAGCAGAAGATAAGGCCAGACATAAGCCCGAGGTGAATTTGACTCAGATGTGGAACCTACAAGCATATGAACAAGTTTGAAGGTGTGTTTACCCTCTAGCCTTCAGGTGGCAGGATAAGACAACATATCTCTTCTTTCCTGACAATATTTGAAAAAGTTGGCCTCAAGAAATCATGCTTCAATGTTAAATGCAAATTTTGTTTAATTTTGTGAAGTTCCATAAAATGTCCATATCATATACAATATCTTTACAAAATCTTGTAATCATCTTTGGCCAAAGTTGTAGTCTCAATTATACAAGAACCAAACCTTCAAGGGAAATTCAAAATCTTGACATAAGCTTGATTCAAAATCTTCCAGTATTTTTTCAATTCTGTATAAATGACTAGGCAGATAATTGTGTCTGAAAAAAACAATACATTATATTAGATGTTTGAAATATGAATACAAAACCATCCAAGGTAATCTGTAAATAATCAATGGATATGCAGGCTGCAACTACCTGTTCATAAATATCAAGGCTTATTTTGTGGCCGTAGATGAAAATTTGTGTGCTCTTCTTTATCAAAAAATCAAAAAATCAAACCCTTCAGCCTGTTGATCTACAGCAATTCTGGTGCAATCTTATTGGACAAAATTCAATCTCCATTTTCATCATTGATGTAATACAATTCCTCAGGTGCGCCTGAATCCAACCCTCTCTGGAGTTGATGCTAATCAACTGCAGCTCATAGTTTCAGTCCTAGAAACATTTCCAATGTCTGTCCCCAGAAGTAATGTTGTCCTCTCAGAATGGGTAGCACTTATAGAACCTTCTCTCAGGAGCAATGATGGCCCAATCCTAATTAATGGGTAGCACTTAGAGAACCTTCTCTCAGGAGCAATGATGACCCAATCCTAATTAAGTCTTTAAATCAGCTGTAGATTCTCTGTCCTCGTTTGCAGTGATCTAAGGAAATAGTTGGGACTCCATCTTTAATTCCTCTCATATTACAACAGAGTCTTCTTGGTACCTGCAAAGAATAAGATGCATTTCCGTATGGTGAATAGTAGAAACCCAAAAGAAGTCAACTGACGAAAAATGAAAATAAGTCTTGTACATTTCTTGCAAGACAGAATATTCTGAACATATAAGAAAAAGATCAAGGCTTACCAAATGCCAGTGTTGTTTAAAAGGTTTGTGCATGACATGGATTTTCTGAACTTTCTCTGGGGAGAAACTGTGAAATCGACAATTATGTTCTGCCTTATGCTCATCCACCATCAGATGTCTGTCATATATGTTCAAAATATTACCTTTCTGTTTATCAAAATAATTCTCTTTCAAATAGAACAGAAACGGTCTGTCACATGGTGATTGTGGATATATCCTTGAATTCATAGAAAACTCTCCAGGATGGTCCCCCCAATCCCAGGCACGGAATGTAATTTGAGGATCCTGTAGCTCCCTGGGAAATACAATACTTGGAAAGACCTGGATAACGTAGCCAAGAGAGATAGAGAATGATAACTTTTCTGTATGATTGTAGTATATAGCTTGCTGTAGAAAACTAGCAGGCTCAGTTTCCATGGCTGACATGAATATACGGAGGCTATCCAGAGAATTGAGATTTGGAAACACAGGCTGAAGTACGTCTACATGATGCATAGAAACGAAAGGTGTCAATGGATGTGCTGCCAGTAATCCAAATGCATCTCCTCGGATGTCAAACTGCATATCCACACAATACAAACAGTATTATTTGTATGTTGAAGCCAAGAATTTTCTCTCGCTAGTACGCTACCACACAATGCACAGTCTGATCAAGCTATTATTTTGCAAATTCCACTGCAAATTATTCTAATTCCATAAATTAGATCCATCCCAACATCAACAAGCTAGTTCATTTCTATAGGAAGTCACCGAAAAACGCTATATCTGAATCAGTCCTAAGATATTGGCAAGCAGCATAACCCTGTGTACTTGAAACATTGTTACGGTCCTCTCTAATCAAAGAGTCAACTGAAAATGATAAATTTGTCTCTAGTTTAAGTTTGCCAGATAAACCTATTTTTCAGAATATATACTTAAAGTATCAATCAAGAGACATCTAAAGCAAATCCTACCATGTAAGTATTCCTGCGTTTCCCAATATTGAAAAATTGCAGATCCAATTCATCTTGCTTTATATGGAGACTTAGAACAAAAGAAATTATAAAACAGCAGTTCACAAGCCCTTCAAAGACTGATGAAATATCAATAGTAAACCATCCTACCATTTTTGAATCCAATCAAAAAGAAATTGAATGGTCCACTTGGTATAACTACCATACCTGTCTGGTGCAAGTTATGCCAAATTCGAATGAGATCTAAAATGACATTAATTTACCAGGGGAGCACAAAGAAAATCAAGGTCTTTGACCACTTGTTATATATAAATTACACAGAAGGAATGTTCCCATCTTTGCAGTATTCTGATAGAAACCATACTCAACTTTCTGCTGCAAATGCTCCTGCAACAGAGGATTTTATTGAATCTAGTGCCTCCGTTATTACAGATTACCGGAAGGACCCAAATCAAACGGGAATGAAAATGATTTGCATGCACAGAGGACCTCATCAAGTAGATGGTGCACTCAATCTTGCAGAATACTCAAAGAAAAAAGCACTCAGATGACACATTATGTGCGACATGGAAGAAAGGACTTTATCAACCATACAGTGCTTTAATTCTAAAAGAGCAATTGTAGAACCCAACTGAACTGAGGAAGGTCTTTGAGAAGATGAATCGCATTTCCTTCTCTATCAAAATTAGGTACTCTGCAATGATATAAGGCCCATTCAAATCAGCTGAAGACATTCAAATGTTATATGGAAGAAAGGACCTTATCAAGCAGAGAGAACCCAAATTCTCACAGAGCCTGCATAGACTAAACTGAATTGAGGAAATTCTATGAAGGGATGACTCCCATTTCCTTTTGTATCAGATTTAGATGTCCCAGAACAGCCCAAGTCCCATTCAACTCAGCTGAAAGATTTCAGTCTCATGCAGAAGAGAGGACTTTACTAAACAAATAGGCGTCTAATGCCTACATAAGGCTATTGGAACACGGTGTCCTAATGCTCACATATCAATAAAAGAGCCCAACTGAACTAGGGTCTATGAAGTTTAAGTCCCATTTCCTTTTATTATTGAAATTCGGTGTCTTGATTCCCGTTCAATTCAGCTGAGAGATTCAATTATACGCGATAAAGGGGAATTTAGCTACCAGGTAAGGCCCTAATTCTCACAAAACCATAATTTAACTAAACAGAAGATGAATTCTACTTAATTTTGCTCTGAAATGAGGTGTCCGACAATGACATAAAACAAGTAAAACCTAGTTGAGAGATTCATGAGCTATCTGCAATAGGGGAATGAAGCACTATTTCTAAAAGAAACGTAACAAAGCCTGACTGAATTGAGAAATTTCAACGAATGGATTACCATTTACTTTTCTATTGAAATTACGTGCCCTGCAACAGCACGAGTCATGATCAACTCAGTTAAGAGATTTAGGTCATCTGTCGAAAAGAAGAGATTATCAAGCTCACAATCTCTTCATTATCACTGAACCATGGTACAACCCGACTTACACGACTTACGTGAAGAAAGAATCCCGTTCCTTCTTCAATTGGGATCAGGTACCCTATAATGAAATAAGCCCCTAACATAATCATGTCGGACTCAACCGCAAATTATAAGTGTTTCGGTAAAATCAAAATTTCTGTTCATATTCAAAAATAGGATTCCTCTGGAAATTGTCACAAGCAGGGGATGTGATGATGGAACATACCTGATGAAAGCCCTGCTCTCGAGTAACCGGTACACCAAGCTCTGTAATACAGGCATGCAACCTGTTATCGTTACGGCGGACTTGAGGATATCTTTCCAGGCAGGCTTCAAGCATAACGGACAAAGCTTCTGCAAGACCATAGCTTATAGCAATCCCTGCACCACTAAATGCCATGGCATGTGCATGACCATGATTCTCAAGGTGACTTTCAGACTTTCCTCCAATACAAACCAAGTCTGTGGAATCATACTTTGCCAAAACGCTCATTAAATTCTTTGTTGAAAAAATAGTATCATCCTCACATAAAACAAACCATTGTGCACCAGGTGGGCGTAGTCTGAACGTGTTGAGCAAAATCATAGAAAGGCGGACACCCATAGCGTAAGAATCATCAGACACCAAAAGAGGAGGCAGAAACTGGTCATCGCCTGCCTCAATTGGGACATTCTCCTCCATCCAAATGAACCCTCTCATTACCCCAGGCTTGAACCACAGTTTCATAAACTCCTTTCTTCTGGACCATACTTTGGAAGAGCCCTGTATTACGAAAATTATGTTTCCGAGATTCAGAGAGGTTTTAGAAGCCAGGTCTCCCGTTGAAAGACTCTCGTTCTTATGGGGGTAATCTAATGGGTTCCATGGAAATGGCGAAGGCTCTGCTTCCCCCTCAACTGCTGCCCCTCTGCAATGATTTATGTGGCTACGAACGAATAACAACACCATTACTAACAACACCAGCAATCCCAAACCAACAGAAACCGTATTGCCCAACCATTTTCTCCTCTTCACCAACACCTTAACCAATTCCTTCAATCTCAATTTCAATTTCACAGCAAATTTCAGAGAATCCATTCGCAAATTTCCAACTTAATATGCAATCTCTAGATCTAAATTAAAACTTAAGCGCGTTTAACTTCTTAGGAATATGCTCCTATTACACCACTTTCTGAATCTTGTTCAATCAAACAATAAAGAAGCATCCATGCGTATAAATTCGAAGAAATTATAGACATCAATCCACTACCCACAAGGAGAAAAACACTAGTAAATTTTCCATTGATCCTTGTTTATCCATTCTTTTCAAAATTCTCTCCTCGATTATTCTTTTTCGATTACAAGAAGAAAAGAAAAAGAAGAAATAAATACCTCTTGGAAGAATTCGTGTGAGAGACCATCAAGGCTCCTATTTGCAGAGAGAAAATTGCAAGAATAAGTTATCGTTTTTTGTTTTTTGTTTTTTGTTTTTTTTGTTTTTCCACCATCATTACGAGGCTAAATTGAGGAGACGGCATGAAGTTGACCACCCCATTACCAATCTGTTTTATTTCTTAATCCTATTCAAGTATTGAACATAATAAAATATTTGAGTTGAACGTTAGCCATTTGGATTCAGATCATAACTAAATATTACAGACAGTTAAGGGCGGCCATGATTGGGTCCGGGTAATACCTAACTCGTTTTTTGTTTAATCATTGGACGGATTCGATAAGTATTCGCAAGAGAAATTTGACTTCTTCTTGTCAGATGAAAGTTGGCGACCAAAATTTCACATTTGTCACAAGAAGAAGTTTTGAGAATGTTAAGCGTGAGGAGGCTTTCACAGAAACTCAACTCCCTTGACCTTTTCTATATCCATTTTGTACGACTTCTCATGGCTTTCATTTCTTTAAATGCAACTTGTCATCATTCTATTGTTTTCCTCGTTTTATACTTCTCTATTTGTAATTTTGCTTACAAAAGCTTGCGGTTTTAAAAAAAACCAAAAACAAAAAGCTTGCGTTTTTATTTTGGTCCCCAACTCTTGGGCTGAACATTGAAAGCACCTTGGATGATTTTTTGTTCTCCATTGTTTTTCTGAGTGTTTTTGTGTAAGGAATATGTATGTGGAGATAACCCCCCAAAAAAACAAATTATATAGTTTTTTATTTATTAAGTATGATTTTGATTTTTTAAGTGTTAATAATTCTTGAATTAGTATGTTGTATTTAAATAGATTTTTTTATATATATTTAAATATTAGTTGGTATGATTTTTTTATAGTTTATGAAGTAGATTATAAGTTTTTGGTTTAAATTGTGTATGTTTTTCAATCAATTTTTTGAATCACAATTAATAATCCATCATCAAGAAGAAGAACATGTAGACTTTCCTTCAATATGTATATATATGTATGTATGCAACGCATGTATATAGATATATATGTGTATATGTATCTACATATATACATATATATATGTGTGTATGTACATACATGTATATATGTGTATATATATACATATACATATACATCTACATATATGTTAACATATACACACATATGTATATGTAGATGTAGATGTAGATGTAGATGTATATGTATATGCATGGGTGTGTAAGAATTAACAATTTAAATGTCTAAATGTAAAGATATATTTGAACATTTTTCCTCTTATTTTTGACTTTTTATATTACTATGTATGTTTGTATACATGCTTATGTCCCATGCATTAATTTAAATGACTTTTTCGCCCAACCTTCTAGCTTTTCACATATTGAAAATATTAATTCAGCTTTGTCCATAAAAAAATGGTTGATTCCTTATAGAAAGATATTAATTGGGAATGAATCACAAGGAATGGGCCCTTGCAACCAACACTAGAACATATAAGGTGTCGAAGGAGCACCCACACACATAGGCATAAACTAAAGGACCTCCATGGCTAGACTACCATCGTTCAAGCAACAAGTCTATTCACAAACACTAAAAGCATATTTTCACATACGGTTATTGAATAAGCCAAGGGATTTGATTGAGGCAAATCCCCAAATAATTAAAAAATAACATTTTGGCCCAAAATAGACACTTGAAGTACAAATATTATAATTGCCTAGATTTTGTATGAGCATACATCTTTAGTCCTATGATGGTATATCTCCATGAAAGAAATTTTATAATGCATAAATATTCTAGTAAGTGTCTACTTCCTTTAGTATGATTTTGTCTTTGAAACCCTTTTCAAACCTTCTTAGAATGGGCAACAATCCTATCAAGTTCTATGTTTGATAAGTGCTAAATTTAGTAATTAGATTAGTAGCATGTGTTATTAGAATAATTAAGATCAATTTTAGTATGCATTAGCATTTTTTAAGGCTATTCTCTTTGTTTTTGATGTATTGTTTATTTTTTGCAATCATATATTACTATAGACCTCTCTATTTTAGCTCTACTCTTGAGAATTTTATCCTTATATGTTAATTGTATATTTAGTACTAGCCATTTTTAAGCCCAAATTTATCTCTATTGAAGATTTTCACATCCATTTCTAAACATCTTACTCATGTCCTATTTCAACTACAACTACTCTTGCACCATCTTGATGCTCCAAGTAAAAAAAATTACCCTTCCCTATCATCTTAGGATTGTTGCCCATGCTTTGAAGTAAGGTAGAACCTTGTCTTTAATGTCCTAAATTATTTTCTATTGTCAAAGCAATCTCTAAAAACCCCATTATATATTTTTAAATAAAATCAACCTCTTTTTGATAAAATCTCTCATGGCTTAATTATGTTAAGGTTTTCCATTTGAATAATGCATTTAGGCAATCATTTATGGATTTATGGATTGTTGTGAGCAATTTTATGTACTTTTGCTTCTTTTAGTTTCAAAATAGTCAAACTAGCAAGTTCATTGATTTTATTTTTTAAAACAAACACATATACAAATCTTTTTTAAAATCTTAAAAGGAAACGAACATTTGTTTGTATTAGGTGTTTTCTACAATTTAAGACTATTGTTTACTTTATATAAAGTCCATTATTAAACTTACATTTTGAATAAAGCTACTAGATCCAAAAGAAAATTGTTAATTAAGCATATAAAGTTGCAAGAAAAAAAAATTTTACATTCATATCTACTCTATTTCTCCATTGTTACAATTATATTAAAAAAGTAGAATTATTATTTTTTCTTTCATATTTTTATTATTAGTATATCTATCTTAAATATAATCTATATAAAATACGTCGATATATATCGTATTATTATATTATGTGTTTTTGTTTTGTTTCTAAATGTGTTTTGGCTAAGTAGTATTATATTATATTATTATTACATTATTAAAAATGTACCTTTTTTAAATGATTTTTTTGGTTATTCTAATTTTGTTTTGTTTTGTTTTGTTTCTAAAATGTGTTTGTTTTTGTGTTTTTATTGTGAAAGATTGTGCTACCTCCTATAGGAATTGTGTTGCCATTGTAGGGTTACGTCTATCATAAAATATTTTTTCTTTTTTTATTTTGTTTCTAAAATGTGTATGTTTTTGTGTTTTTCTTGTGACAGATTGTGCTACCTCCTATAGGCACTATGTTGTCATTGTAGGGTTACGTGTATCGACATAATAAACCATTTTATCAACTAAAAGCATGAAAATTAAACTTATTAATAGTAAAAATAAATATAGCTAAAAGTCATTTAGGGAATAATTGCATCAAATAACTTTATGTAGTATGTATTTACATTCATCTTTATTGCATCAAAAAGATAAAAACATAGATTATGTTAGATTTTGTAATGTACAAAATAAACTTAGGAACTAATATCTATGGATTATTTATCAACTCACAAACTAGAATAAATTTTATAACAATTGGTCAAATATAGGCTTGCTTGAGCCAATTGGACCACAATACAATCAATAAATTATATATATGACTTGTAGATGCATAAGTTAGGCTGACACATTTCTAAGAGGTCATGAGTTAGCTCAATAAGTAGTCTCTCTCAATCAAGAGATGAGTTAACTCAATTAATTGAGATAGAGGCATCCTTAATTAAGTATAGGTGGAACGTACTTGTTATAAATCAAGGTGTTGGGACTCAATTCCACAATGTCAAATTTACCTAAGCTCCTTATTGTTTCCCTTGCCATAGTTACCCACAAGTAATAACTTATATGAGAAATTATAAATGGATTCCCTTAAATTATGGTTTCCTAGTGTTGTGCAAGTTTTAATGTGTGTTTTTGTGCGTTAGGAGGTCTTATCTTTTTCTTAGTTTGTTGGCCTTCATCTAGAACAAGGACCTATGTATTATTTCTTAGGGTTCAGGGTCCTCTAGAACCTTGACCCTCACCTTCTTATTATTTGTCATTGGGATTATATTAGACTATGGGTGTTAGGATGCACCTTGGACTTGGAACATAAGGTTTTAGGTTCAAAGTCCCCTCCATCACCTAGTCTCCAATACTTGTGTGTCTCTATCCTCATAGGACCTTGCTCCCCATTTTCTCCCCTTTCTCCTAGGAACAAACTCCTAAAGGGAACCAAAATTTTATAGAATAATTACAATATCTCAGAGCAAGATACAAAAGTTTATAGAAGAATTAAAATATTTGTCAACATAACACTCTGTTGATTGAGGCTTTAAGGCTCATCTAATCTTTCCTCTTCACAATGTAGTACTAACTCTCCTAGATATTCAATACATTCCACACACTCACTTTTTCACACTTGTACACTTCTCCACTCGGTTGCATCTGAAAAGATCTTTCATTAATATCTGCCACCACACTTCAAAACTTCAATTAGGCCAACCAAGAAGAAGATAAATAATGAATTCAATAGGTCGACCACCAAAGCATAATGTGGTTTTATCCCAATTATAGAGAGGACCAAAAAAAAACTTAATACATCTTCTAATGTGATCCAAAATAATTCACATGTTGGCACACATCAACCTAAGTCAGCGTCAAGGAAATGTGTAGATAAAACATGAAGCACAAAACCAATCAGCCCAAAAACATACTTCTAACTTAATTTTCTCAAGGTGGTTCTAATCAAGATATGTCAAGACTCAAATCTAACATAACACATCTTCAATTATCAGTGCATACCCCCAAGTTCATGGCACAAGCAAAGGAACAATCCCTGTTAGCTAGATATCCATAAATAACCCAAAAAGCCAACTCAAGACACAGTGCAACAACAAAGAGGTTGATCAGAAAAGTGTAGATCACATAGGAATGTTCCATGAACATCCAAAAACGCTTCCAAAAACTTCTTCATACCGTCACACTACTAGCAACCACCACAAACCCAACATGAACAAAATACTTCATCCCAGAAACACAAAATGCTTGTTCATGAGATATAACATTTAAAAATCAATTTATGAGCCACTTCAACATATGAAATTGGAACTAAGACACCACACATACGTTGAGAACACATTCACCAAGCTATAAGAGTAGAGACATCAATACAAAGCATTTTCCAAACTAGTCCAAACAACCAAAAACACTGCCAACCTTCGGTAACTCATAGAAATATCCTTGACAATACTGGTGACCTGAAAAGATAAGAGTGCAACATCCACAAAACGATGACTTTGAATCCAAAACCACAATACCATACCTTCAAAAATAGATGAATGTGGATCATTCTCCCAATAATACTTCAAGAAACATTGAGGAATAGAATAATTTAAGCAACTTATGAAGGCCAAAACTTTCTTCTAGAAGCAGATGCTTCATCATGAACATTAGGGGAGAGAATAATACATATTGTAGACCTTCAACAACATCTCTCCACTATCAAAAAAAAATTTAATCCTCATCTTAATATATCATTATGAAATCAATTTTGCTGACAACAACTATACTCAATACTTCTTTAATTATCATCAAACAAGGCATGAGATCCAACCATGACTTTCAACAACAACACCATGCATCAATATTGGCTCAAAATGAATGTTTTCAACAATGAAAATAAATACCAACAATCTTCCTCACTTCTCAAGTGCAGAAAATAATGACAACCACCACTAACAATTCATCAAGTTTTGTCATCGACCACTGACAACAAGCTCATCAACCACTACCAAACATATAAAAATATTCATCAAGTTTTGACATTGAAAAGATAACCAACAATGAATGTTGAAACCAATGACAACGACTACCAAAAATATCCCCCTTTGGCATTGATGGCAACACACATCTGCCCACTCTCCCCCTTTGACATCAAGGACAAAGGGCAACACACACTTGCATGTGTAAGGCACAACATATACTCTGACTTCAAGACAAAGGAGCAAATATCTTCATTGGAAATAGCAACACAAACTCCTCCTTTGACCAACAACACTTATTTTTCATGCATGCACAATATCTACATACCTGTACAAAAATCCCCCTTACTACCAACTCCCCCTAAGTGGTAGCATACATCAATCTAGGATAAAAAGATAAGGCATTAATTTCCCCTTGGAAATATGCATCATCTATGCATCTAGTTAGAACGAGGAGGAGCAATAACCCCTAGCTTCTATCAAAGATACTCAAAATTATTCTTTGAAAGTGCCCTTGTGAAGATACCTGGAATCTAGTCCTTGGTAGGCACATACTCCATTCTGACTTCATGCTGTGCAACCTTCTCCCTTAGAAAATGATACCGAATAGAGATGTGTTTAGTCTTTGAATGCATTACTAGATTCATGGAAATATTAATTGCACTTATATTGTCACATAGTATTGGAATGGGTTCATCATATACTACCTTCACATCCTTCAAAGTCCGCTTCATCCAAAGCACCTGGGTTTAGCAAGATGTTCCAATAATGTATTCAGCCTTTGATATGGATAAAGACATCGATTCTTACTTTTTACTGAACCAAGAGACCAATATATCTCCCAAAAAGAATGCACTTACACTTGTGCTTCTCTGATCATCTACATAACATTCCCAATCAACATCAGTATAGGCACTCAGAGAATTTTTTTGATCTTTCTTATACCACAGACCATAATCCAAAGTTAATTTTAAGTATCTGAATATTCTTTTCACTTCCTTTTTATGAGATTGCTTAGGATTAGCTTGAAATGTGGCAACCAAACATACTACATGCATAATATCAGGTCTAGAATTAGCTAGGTACAGTAAACCTCCAATCATGGACTTATAAAGAGTTTGATCAACTTTCAAAGACTCATCATATTTTCTCAAGTGACAACTAGTCACCATAGTACCCACTGGTTTGGAATCTTCCATCCCAAATTTCTTCAAAATCTCCTTGACATATTTAGATTGAGAAATAAAGATACCATCATCTTGCTAAATAATTTGAAGCCCAGGGAAGAAGGATAACTCACTAATCATTGACATTTCAAATTCTTTCAGCATCTCTTCTACAAACTTTTAATGCATATCATCATCCCACCAAAGATGATGCCATTAACATATACAACCACAATCAACAAGTTATCTTCCTGAACCTCAATGTACAAATTACTATTTGCATTACCTTTCTTGAATCCTTGTTCAAGTAGGTACTTATCCAATCTAGCATACCAAGCTTTGGGAGCTTGCTTGAGACCATATAGAGCTTTCTTGAGTCTACAAACCATGATTGTATCTTTTGATAAATGAAAACCATTTGGCTGCTCAATATATCTCTTCCTCTAGATCAGCATTTAGGAAGGTTGATTTGACATCCATTTGATATACCTTGAAGTTCTTGTGAGCAACAAGAGCAAGAAACATCCTTATTGCCTCCATTCTGGAAATC
The DNA here is from genome assembly GCA_007115665.2 of Sequoiadendron giganteum. Classification (NCBI taxonomy): domain Eukaryota; kingdom Viridiplantae; phylum Streptophyta; class Pinopsida; order Cupressales; family Cupressaceae; genus Sequoiadendron; species Sequoiadendron giganteum. Next base: position 368,225,739 of record CM021106.1, read on the forward strand.
GGAGAAAAATTCTCCTTAAAATCAATTCCTTCAACTTGTGAATAGCCCTTACAAACTAATTTGGATTTGTTCCTTACTACTTCACCATCTTCATTTAGCTTATTCCAAAACACCCATTTTGTTCCTATCACATTCTTGTTAGCTGGTCTGGGAACTAATTCCCAAGTATGATTATTTTTTATTTGATCCAATTCTTCCTCCATTTCCTTTATCCAATTATCATCTTTGCTAGCATCAACAAAGTTCTTGGGCTCAATTTTTTACAAGCACAAATTTACTTGCTCACTAGTACTTGCAAATGTTCTCCTAGTCAACACACCTTCATCTTTGTCTCCAATGACATGATCTGCATAATGATTCCTCTAGACATACCTGGCTAGAGTTTTGAGATTTTTTACTGGCTTTGGTTCTTTCTCCTCTTTCTCTTCTACTACTACTTCTTCTTTTGCAATCCAGGGAGGTATATCAAATCCACAAACCTTTGGTTCTTGTGAGATCTGACACAAGTCTTCATCTACTTTGACATTTATACTTTCAATCGTCTTTCCCAATCTCTTGTTGTAGAATTTCTATGCCTTGCTCTTGGTTGTATAACCAAGAAAGATTCCTTCATCACACCTTGAATCAAACTTTCCAAGGTATCCTTCATCTCTTCTGATGTAGCATCTATTGCCAAAGATTCTAAATTATTTAACAGTTGGAGGAAAAGATATACTATTTATGAGGTTTCATTAAGCAGTCCTCTAGTAGATGTATGCTAATCGCTAATCTCCATAATAGTACTATTTTGAAATAGGGTAGCATGTGTAAACATAACAAATATGTGGTGGTGATGTTTGTAATAATGGTGGTTTCAAGATCAAACCCTATGGTAAAACTACCATAGGTAGAATTGTGTACAATGTGATGGAGTCAAAAGGGATATGTAAATGATCACAATAGGATGTGTCAGAGAGTTAAAAGGTTTCAAATTTTAAAAGACAATAAATAGAATTAGTATATTTAGGATTAACTATGGAGATGGAAAAGGGTTTGTAATGGCTCATAAATAGGGGAGATAAAGGGATAGGTTTGAATAATTGGAAGAGGGAACATGGAAACTACAAGAATTGCATGGCTTCAATGCTCGAAGAGGGCTCTTTGGTCTTAGATTTTTTCTTGTTTCCCTTTCTCTATAATTTATTCATTGTAGATCATTTGTGTTAGAGAAAGTAGAATAGTACTAAGTTCTCTCATTTCTATCTTGAATGAGTTGAGGGGAAATGGGCTTATAAATAAATCTATATGTTTTTTAGCACATGACCATTGAAAATATTATAATTTTTGGGACAAGAAGGGGTAGGAAAAAAAAAATCCTTTTTAATATTGGACTCTTGTGTTGTAGGGTGCAAGTGACTTGGACACTTGTGCCCATGGGTATAGGAGTCTTTCCATTGTGATGTTTGTAGGTTCCAATAGGTTTCAATGAGTTAATTTCTAAGGTCTGGGTAACTTGCACAATATCTTTTTGGAATCGTGGGAATGACAAAATTTTGGTGGAAATGGACCTAAAACACAATAAGAGGATGGGCACTAAAATGAGTATAGAAATGTAAGACAAAGATTACAAAGTATGTAATTTTTAACCTTACATCTATCTTGCATCTATGCATTCATCTTCATTCAAGTTTACCTCACACAAAAATGTTTCAAATGTGACTAAATTATCATGATTTTTTTCTAGAAAACTAAAGACATATTTCATATTTATAAAAATTACTGGATTTTCATTGTTACAAGGCTCAAGAATTTTGGTTTTATTTATTGATAGAAAAGGAAAATTATATCTATAATGTGATTTTTATGTATTTATCCATATTTTGGTGTGGTGGTTCATATGCCACTTTGCAACTTCTATATCAATAATTTAGCAACACAAGTTATGAACCTGACTATAAAACTTACAATTTTGAAGTTGTTCCTTCGAGAAACTAATGCATTTTTAAGCCTAATCATAAAACGTGGATTTTGAATACCCTAATCTTGCAATGACCCAAAAAAATTGATCTTTATAAATTTGTATTAAATTTGATTCTATTTACATAATTTCATGTACATGTAATAGGACCTTTCCTAAATAATTAATCATTTTTCTCTTTTTCATAATATAGATTATCATTGATATGATTATTTGACATGCTCGCCATAAAAATTTCTAATGCAATTGTAAATATCTTCCATGAACTATCAACACGTAAAAATGTGACAAAGAAGGTTTTCAGTAGTGTATTATTAAAAGTATTCTTCATAACTATTACAAATAATCTAGAAGATTTTATATTTTTTTAATTGGATATAACCAATATTGTATCTTAGAAGTTTTTCTAAATTTGACTTGAATATAATGCCTCATGCAAAAAAAAAAATCTTCCTTTTAATTTTCATTTCTTAATTTTGACCCACATCATCAATGATACTTTATCTATGATCATTTTAACTATCTTGAAAAAATATTCATTATATGTTATATGGATATGTGTTATATATGTTATAGTTCCCATTATGCTACTTTTGGTATTAAAATCTAGGGATGGATATTTTGATATATCTTGTATTCATTCAATGAATCTCTATCTAGGTTTAATCGGATTTGAGTTCTTTGGTCTTGTTTCAATTATCTTTTAGCTTCTTGCAAAAAATTTAAAGGATTTGAATTTGACCTGGATTTTTTATGCAATGATACATTTATCGTAAAGGTCTTAACATGTTCCTATTTTCTTGATTTTGTTACCAGTAAGTAGTAGTGGATATGGTTTGTCTATTTTTCAAAATAGATAATGTTGTAAGTGGTCAAAATGTTAAGGATAGTATAAAACACACTTCCAAGTGCAATTTTGGTTAGTGACCACACTTAAATTTTGAGCTCTACTAATATGGACATCAATTAGAAGAAAAATTATTGCATTAAATTTTTGAAAGAAATTTGGAGGTTTGTTATGTTCATATACCAATTTGTAAATTTCATAACATTTACTATTGCATTCTCACCTAAGAATATTTGCAAATAATAATATATTTTTCCCCCACAAGCACCACATTGCAAAACAAATGTACAACACCTAGAATATTATATATCAAGTTCCCCCTCATCAAAAAATGAATTGAGTTCAATGAAATACCATCACATTTTGACACATGTGTTTGCATCCTATGGAAACCACACCTATGAATGAGGAGTAAATTTATCTCCCAACAACTTTGGAGACTATTGCAATTATTAAACAATTTGGCCTTTGTATAAATGGCATATTATGACCATTATTTTTTTTGTAATATAACAATTCATGATGTCCACAAAGATTATTTGCATTATGATAGAGGATTGGATAAGGAAGCTTACCACATTAAATTGAAGATAGTTATTTTTTCATGTCAATTAGCAAAGGAATTTGTATATTTTTCCATTTCACCATCTATTTTATGCAAAAATTAAAAAATACAAGGAATATGTCCAAAAGACAATCACGTGAATTTTATTTGAATGACTAACCACAAAAAAAATTGTATTGCACCATTGCAATATCAAAATCAATATGTTTTGTCATATTATTGTAATATTTGTCCCTTGGTTACTACTATTTTTCACAAGTACTAACTTAATTGACCAAGAATCTTTCATCTAATTTAGAAGTGTCAAATTATTAACCTTCCAACCATATGTGTGGTGATAGTTGTATACCACCATTTAGGTACTCACACTAGAATGTAGTAAGATCCCAATGTCAAGGTCATCCGTAGAACCAAACCTAATCATTGAAGGTCCATTCATAATGACCCTACCTTGATATCATTTTTGAGAATTAGAGGCCCCATAGTTTATATAACAACCACAAAGATAACTCATCCTCCTCTCTTGTATGAGAAAATTGACATTTCTTTTAAATCATAATTATTCATTAAAAAAAAAATCTTTTAATTTAATCTAGATAAAATATAATGATAACAAACAAATTTCAATCAAGTGTTGGTTCTATGCCACTCATTAGTGTATGAACACACAAAACCACAAAGGTACCATATCATTCCAATGGCTCTAGGAAAATTTATTGTCAACAATTCACCGTTAGCAATTCATCGCCATGAAAAATTCACCGCCAAGTAAAATTCATCACCAACAATTCACCATGGCGGAAAATTAATCGCATTAATATTTTTTAATATATTTCAAAAACTTTGATTTTATTAAGAAGATTAATGCGGTTAATTTTCCACGACGGTGAATTGTTGGCGGTGAATTTTCCATCGGTAAATTTTTTGTGGTTTCCATCGGTGAATTTTTGGCGATGAATTTCTTGTATGCCCATTTCAATATCTCATGTTTATACAGTGATTGGCTCAAGCATACATCATCTATACACAACATGGCTAGCTCCCACTTTTTTAAAACATACATAGGTGATTAGCTCTTATACACCTCATAGATACAATGATGGTTATCTCAAGCATATTTCACATATACACATGGTGACTAACTAATGCCCACATATACATATGGAACTTGGAAAGTTACATCCAAAATTAGTCACACATTTGGTCAAAAATTAGTTTAGATTCAATGAACGGGAACTGGATAGGAGGAGCTACTTTCAAATATGGTGAGGATGAGGGAGATGGAGAAGCCAATTCAGAGGATACATATGAGGGTTTTTCTTGGGATGAGCTTCTCAATGCTTATTTGGAGAAACCCCAAGGTTTAAGCTCGCTTACTGTTTTGAATGATGAGAGCGATGTTCCAAAGGAGGCTTGCACAAGTTGTGTGGAGGTTAAGAGCTTGGGTAGATGTTGTGTGCATGGGGTGTGATGTGACAAGTCATAGCACAGGAAAACTAGGTCATTTTTGCCTCTCAGATTCTTTTCACTTTGGCATTTTCTCGGTTCTGAATTAGTGCCCTCTAGTTTGGAGGACAATGAATATGATGAAAAGGCTAAAAGTGGAGAAGTTGTTGTCATGGCTTCATCTAAGAAGGGGAAATATGAGTCGAAGAGATGGTTTAGTCTAATTATTTTATGTGCATGAGTAAGAGTGAGGGTAGAGGTCACACCTGGGAGAAGCTCTGGGTGCTTTCTTTTTCTAGTTGCTTGGTGTTGCAGCAAATTTTTTCCTCCTACAAAGCTTCTACCAAGAAAGCACTCCAGGAAGTCTTAGGATCAAACTTGTCTTCTACCAAGCAGGCTGAAAAGTTTAAGGCAAATAACATGAATGCTTCTAAGAGCAAAAAAAGTGTTGATGGACTTGGCGTTAAGAGGGTTTTGATGTCTAATGAAAGATTGGAGTAGTTAGTCCCATGCATGTGGATCTAGTTCATGGAGGTTGTTGTTTGGATGCAGGACTATTCTATGGTGGGTTCTTTATGACCATGTTGGCTATACCAAAGACTTTTGGGTTAGGTTTCCTTAAGGGAGATTTTTTTCCCTTTCATTTGGTTTTATACTGTTGGGTTAGTTTTTGATGGGTTTCCCCAAAGACCATTTTGACTAAACCTAAGGCTTTTGGTTTTGAGGCGAAGACTATTCTTACGAGTTAGTATGGGGTTCTGTCTACCCAAGTTATTCGTGAATTTAAGAGGGATTTTGTGTTTCTTACCTCGGCTTCTTTGCCTGCCTCTTCTATTGAGGTGGAGACTATTCTTGTGGGTGAGGTTGGGGTTTGTATCTTTTTCAAATGGCTCCTTCTCTCACATCTCCTATTGAGGTGGAGACTAGTTTTTTTGGACAAGTTGGGAGTTGCTGAAAAAGGGTTTTTGTTGTCCTCTTATTAGATTTCATTATTTTTTCTCCTATTGAGGTGAATAATTAAGAATGGTGATGGGATCTTGTATTTGCATCAAAAAAATTGTTCTGGGTATGTGGCCTTAGTTTTGTAGTAGTTGGGTTTCTTATGTTTATGTTCCTTTGGGCTATTGTTATTTGGCTATTGGTTGACTATGTTCCCTCTATAGGTTGTAATAGGGTTTTGGGTCCCTTCAAAACTTGTTGGTTTGGACCCTCTATGTTATTTTGTATAAGGTTTTGGGGCCCCTTCAAAAAAAAATTTCCCCTAATCAAAAACTAATACCCATATCATGGGTACACAGTGACTAGCTTAGGTACACATCACATATGTACATAATATGATAACTTATGCATGCATCACATATAAACAATGTGATTAATTTAACAATCTCATCAGTACACATAATGAGCAACTAACATAAATGAAGTAGCTACAACCCTACTTCAAGTATATTTTACTTCTCATGGTTCACTAACACATAATATTGTGACTACATCCCATCTAAAAAAAGAATTTTGATGCATCCCATATTATACAATGTTTCCCATCCTTTTTCCAATCCATCACCGCCTATTATGACAAGAAAGCATACCATATTACTTGTTGTCATCATTAGCAAGGGAATTAGTATAACAATATGCATAATACCTAAGACCATTTATACTAGTACACAATGATTGAATCACACATACATAGTTACCATCTAGAAATGGAAAGTGAATGTGACAATACTACATGCAACTTCTCATTACCTATTTCACCAACACTTACCCCCTTTAAGTACATCCCACCAAGAAAAAGGAATATCAAAGATCCCCTAATTTTGTGCATTGGTTTCATGATAGGAAAGCATCCCATACTATTTGGGATCATCAACAAATAAGGTGTAAGTGTAACAACACACATCACATAACGCCAAAAATTATATTTTTAATCCCATTAATCATCTATGTCATCATACCACCTTATAAGTCACATAGTCAGGATATTATATTATCTTACCATAGACCCAAGACTAGTGTCTATATCATAAATCACAACATAGAGGAACAAAGATTTCTTTTAATACACCAATTCCAATACTAAATTCCTAATGTGGGTTGATCCTAGCATCCATCACCTACATTCTATTGGTGGCATCCAATCTAAACCTTATAAAATCAGGTAGCTCCCATAATCTATCGCTTGCATGCCATTGGAAAAACCTTTTCTAAACCTTATAAAATAGGTAACTCTTGGAATCTATCAATTGTATACTACTTGTGAAAGTCGACTAATCTTGTGGTATGGTCAAATACTTCTTTTGGTAGAGTGTTCTCCTTGACTCCTATGATGTTGGAGCAATGATAAGCTTATCTATCAATGGGTCATAACTTTTAAAAATTTGGTGATCACATCAAGATAAGTGGGACATCCATGTTACCTCATAAATTCCCTTATTGTAGTTGTAATGCCAACACAATATCTCTTGTATCAATCTCAAATCAAAATTGTGAAATTAGAGGATACAAGAACATAGATCTAAAACATATTTTTTGAAGGATTTAAACCCTAGTCTAGTTAATTTGATTATATTACCCCAAAGGGGTCCATTAAAGTATATAATTATCTTATAGGTCTTGACATCAATTTTATGAACTCATAAGTAACACATTAAACCCATATGAGTTGGCCTCTATCCAACACATATATGTAAGCCAATACAAACTCATAAAGACTCAAAGTGCATTCACTTAATTTTTTATTTAGAAATACATTATTTAATAGACAAGATTAAATTCATAAATGTAATATTAAAAAATATTCCACTTCTGAGTATATTTATTTTTGGTGTATTCCAATCATAATGGTTAGCACATAATTATCCACCAAACAGACATAAAGGTAAAACAATTTACCATATTTGTAATACTTACCACTAATTTCCCCTAGTTAGTAAAGGCCATCCTAAGGACTCAATCCTAAACTCGACATAGATCTAGGTATATACTTAGAGCAAGCAAACCATCCATACGTACTAAGAGTTCACACAATCAAATCATAATGGCTTAATTCAACATCATAATTAATGCAAGTTAGTAGGTTTTCATAAATCATTCATAGCCAAGTCATGGCCAAGTTTATCATGCCCTTATTTTTGAGAAGGATAGACCTCCATAGTGTGTAGAGGCTACATATACCTTCTATACATATCACTAGTAAGATACAAATCTATAGGATCAATACACAAACACCCATTATTTTAGGTCAAATAAGTTTAGAGGCATTCTTGCACATTTACCTCAAGATAGACCTAAAATGATAGTAACTCTAAGATTTAATCCAAGGTTGGAGTAGATTTTGGAAAGACAAACACTCTGATGAGTCTAGTTATGGGTAGAATCTCTTGTTTATTTGTTGAAGTTACCACAGAATTTGATATTACATACTGACACTTTTATATAGTTTCTCTCAAAACACAAGACATTTGGGATTAATTCCATTTATGTCAGTTCTAATGGTATTTACCTATTATGTGGACTATCTATATTAATCTTGAATGTGATTAATGAATTTTATTTAAGGTGGTTATAGCTATGCAATTATAATGTGTACTGAAATTTCCATGCAGACATGATTGGAAATGCTAAGTTGAGAAACGCAGTCGCCAGCTAGTCACACAGATGAAACGCACGAAGGTCAACTGAGGACAATGGCAGAATATTCCCATGTTAGCCGCATGTAACCACCTTGTGCCGATCTTTAATGACTTTGAGCATTGCGGGCGTTACTGCAGGGGTTGAGTCCACGTTTGGACATGCATGTCTGAATGGATTCCCCTGCATGTGTAACCGCTCTTCCACTCTCTTTCCTTCTTTCCCTAAATGGTGTCCTCTCAGTTAGTGGGAATTGAATGCCCTGTTTAGTTGGTATAAATAAGGTTCAGATCCTCCTTCTTTAGGAGTTGATCGCCAATTTCTTGTATAATTTGAGAATACTATCAGACATACTCTTTTGTATTTGCATTTTCCAATGAATGAAATAAGATTATGAGTTGAGTATCTAAGCTTAATCTAAGTTTGTGTTAGTTTTAGAGGATACGCATCCAAGAGAGCCCACTTGGTGAGTAATCCGTTCCTTTAGTTTAGATAGATTAGTATTAGCTTTTGTTCAATACTTAGTTAGTAATTTGGCATTGACTGTTCCTGCAACCACTAAAATTCCGTTATGTGACTGTTCTTGCAGCCAAAGCGGTCAGAGTAGTTTCTTTTTTGTTGCTCATATTTTCATTCCTATTATGCATGTTTAATTTAAGTTTGATAGAGTGATGTTCTACATTTACTTTGTCTCCTTTCATGCAATTTACTTTTAGTATTAAGTCTCTCTTAGTTGTAGAATGAAGGTGACTACTTTGAAGTTCCTAGTGCACATACTATGCTGACCCATTTCAAGTTCACGTTCCTAGGTTGACAATTTAAATGTACCTTCATGATGGTTAAGATGACTATTCAGGTCAGATGTCCAATCTCTGAATCATGGTTGTAAAGGCTTAGTTATTGAAATCATTGTAGGAGGCCGACATTTTTGGTGTTGTTGTCAAGGATGGTGTCAAACTAGGGAGTCCTTTGGATTCATTGATAGTTTTTCTACTATAGTATTTCTGGAGTTTTCTCTTAGTGTTAGAAGTTATAATCCACTATTTTTTTTCCCACCCATTCTTTGTGTGAGTTGATTGATACTGAGTTGATACTGCATGCATAGAAGAAGAAGGGATTCTTATGGGAGATTTCTTCCTAATAATCTAGAGCCATTTCAGCTAGTAGAGCTTCCAAATCTGCCTAGAAACGAAGAAGAAGAAGAGCCACAACCCTTTGTTGATATAGTCCCTGACTTGACCAGTTCTGAAGTTTCCCTTGAAGATCAAAATCATGTTGAAGAACCTTTTTTGGAATTCCATCAAGCAGGCATGGTTGATGCAAATGGAGATAGGCCTAACAGGCAGAACCAACCAACTTTTCCTTTTCCCATTTTTGAACAGAATGAAGTAGATAACCTCAAGAATATCCCTGCTTCAATCCTTCCTAAGTTCTATGGACTTTTCATAGAAGATCCTGATAAATTATTGTTTGAGTTTGATATAATTTGCAGAAGCTATGACTATACCACTAATGCCCACAGACTTAATCTATTTCCTACCACTTTGAAAGAAGCTACATTGAGATGGTTTATGGGCCTTGGAATAAACACTGTACAAACCTGGGAAGATATGAAGACAAATTTCCTTGAAAATTACAAGGAGTATTGCAGGGGTAGTGATATGAGAGGAGGTGACATTTTCATAATGCAACAAAAGGAAGATGAGAGCCTGAAGGATTTCATTTCAAGGTTTTTGTTTTGTCTGCAGAAATATCCACATCATACACTCAATGTAGACTCACAAAAGTTGCTTTTCCTGAGAGGAATTAGCAAAATTTGCATTGATTCCTTGGACCTGATGGTAGGATGAGATATCACTCAAGTTCCTTGGGAGGATATCAAGAAGATATGCTAGAACTATTCTAGGCCAGCTTCAAAGAAAGGAAGAGCCTACCAATCCTCTATGGGTAAGTCATCTAGTAGTGGAGTCTCAAGGATGGAGATTACTAATTTATTGGCATATTTCAAGCAGATATCATCAACAATCTATCTACTCAGCTAGATACACTTCAAGCTAAGAAGAAACATGAGGAGGCAAAGGCAATGTTGATGGAATATTGCCCTCATTGTAGATAGAAGAAGAAAGGCCGCAAATGCAAGGTGATAACTAACATTGATAGCAAGCATATTCCACATGAATTCAAACCAATCTAGACTAAGGAAGATCAATTCTACTTTGTTGCAAAAAAAATGCCATGGGCTTCAAGACAAGGTATGCCACTAGGTCCATTATCTTTTTTTGGACCATATTTTAATTCTTATTAATCGGGTAACCAGTGGAAGCCACCCTTTCCATCCAACTATGGAGGATATCCACCACAGTCTTGGGGTAACCCTCCAAATGCTTGGTCCAATTATCAAAATTCCTCACCTCGGTGGCAACAGCCTCATGGGAATTGGTAGCAGTTTTAGGGACCTTGGCAACCACCTCCAAGAAACTGGAAACAAACATCTCAATGAAGAGGTGGCCAACAATGGCCAAATCAAACAACCAGCTACATGCAGCCATCTTCTCAACCCCAACAACCTTCTATAATGCCTCCTCCTACTAATCCAAATGCAAATGTACCCAAACCTACTTAGTTACCAGCCCAACCCACACCCAATCCAAATAATAAACCACATCAACAACCTATATATTATGCTAATCCAAATTAATTTCCTGCATATGTTGTGAGTTTAAGTGACATACGTCTACATTCAGGAACCACCCTATCAACTCTTTCCACCCCCATTATCACTGAGCTTCCTGTGGAAGAGCAAGAAGAATCTCTAATTGATCCAAATCAGCCTTGTGCACCTAAAAATCCTGAACTAACTCCAGCCAAGAAAATAGTACAAGAGCCACCATTCCCACAGAGATTGGAAGTGGTCAAGCAAAATGAAGACAAGGAGGAAACCACTTTTGATATTCTGGATCAGCTAAAGCACATAAGTGTCTAGATACCCCTGTTCTAGGCCATAAAAGATGTCCCTATCTATGGAAAGGAAATTAAAGAAGCATGCCTTAAGAAATCGGGCAGGAAAAAGGACCCAACTATAATTCATGTAGTGGGGAAACTTGCTAACATCATGCTTGGAAAAGTAACTATCCCCAAGTACAATGATCTAGGTATTCCTTTGGTTGAATTTATTATAAATGGGATAAACATAAAGAATGCTTTGATTGACTTGGGTACGGAAATCAATGTGATGACTAAAGACATCCTGCACCAACTGAATATTGCAAACATGAGATCCACTCCTACTATCATGTAGCTTGTTGATAGTTCCACAGTTAAGCCTAATGGCATAGTAGAAGACCTTGTGGTGATTCTAGACTCTTGGGAGTATCCAACTGACTTCATGGTTCTTTCTCCCAAAGCTACACTTAGCGGGTATCCCATTATCCTTGGTAGTCCATGGTTAGCAACTGCATATGCTTATACTGGATGTCGGTCAGGTGACATGACCATTTCTGATGGTAGGAACACCAAAAATCTTGTTCTTTATCCTCCTGCTCAGCCATCCCATGATGAAGATAATTCTATATGGCCACATATTGGTGAAGAGGCTGAAGAAGTTAACTTTGTGGCGTAGCTCATGATGCTAGGAAGAATTCCTTTCCTGCAGCTTCAAGATGAAGATGAATTGTTATCTAGTATTATTCAAAACCATTATCAGATAGAGGAGGCATCACACACTCATGTTTCTGCATCTGCATACCTCATACAAGCACTTCTGTCAATTCTACTTGATCTTCCTGCAGCCATTGTATCTATAGACAGACTTCCTATAGCCACTCTTCCTACAACCACTGTCTCTATAGACAGACTTCCTGCAACCACTCTTTTAGCAAACAAACTTCTTGAGCAACAGGTATGTTTCACACGATGTTGCCACATGAACTTAAGGTACCATGTATTAATGAAGCAAATATGGTAGAGTTAGTTACACAAGTACATGTGTCCGAAGGAAAATATTTGAATATCAACAGTAAATTGAGTGAGGGACAACAGTTGGCATTGGAAAATTTGTTGAAAATCCATCAAAATGCATTTTCCAGGGATTACCATGATATGAAGGGACTGGATCCAAAGCTCTACACTCATAGGATATATATCAAAGATGAGTGTACACCTGTAAGGAAGCCAAAAAGAAGAATCAGCCCTGCATTGGGAGAAATTGTCAAAACAGAGTTGCAAAAGCTACTAGACACAAGATTTATCTACCCTATTTCACACACCCAATGGGTGTCTCCATTGGTGATTGTGCCCAAGAAGGGAGGAAAATGGAAAGTTTGTGTCGACTATAGGGAGCTAAATGCTTCTACTAAGAAGGACCATTTTCCCTTGCCTTTTGTAGATCAAGTCCTAGACTCTCTTATTGGAAAGCAGTACTTTTCTTTTCTTGATGGATTTAGTGGTTAGAATCAGATTCAAATTGCATTAGAAGACCAAGAGAAGACTACATTCACATGTCTATGGGGGACATATTCCTATTCAGTACTTCCCTTTGGGTTATGCAATGAACCTACAAATTTTCAGAGAGTAGTCATCAACATATTTTTAGACATCTCCCTTGACTGCATGGAGATCTATATGGGCGATTTTACCACCTATGGTGCAAATTTTGATGAAGCATTGGACAATTTGAAGAAATTTCTATAGAGATGTGAAGACCAAAATTTGTCATTAAATAGCGTAAAGTGCTTCATGATGATGCAAGATGTTGTAGTTCTTGGCCACTACATTTCCCACCGCGGAATTCAAGTTGATCCTACAAAAATTGAGGTAATTAATAATTTTCCTATACCTACAAAACAAAAGGATGTTAGGAGTTTCTTGGGACATGCAAGCTATTATAGGCATTTCATCAAATATTTTAGTAAAATAGCAGCCCCACTATATAGTCTCCTAACTAAATATGTTGAGTTCCAATGGATAGAAGGTTGTGATAAAGCATTTTCTGATTTAAAGATAACCCTGACTCATGCTCTTGTACTTAAGGGACCTAATTGGGAAATTCCATTTCACATCCATACTGATGCCTCAGATTATGCCATAGGAGTAGTCCTAGGAAAAAAAGAAGAAGCTATTGAAAATACCATTTATTTTGTCAGCAAAAACTTGCAGGGAGCTGAATTTAATTACACAGTAACATAGAAAGAGATGTTGGCAGTGATCTATGCCCTGAACAAATTCAGGCACTATATAATAGGTTACCAGATCTTTGTGCACACTGATCATGCAACCATTAGATACCTCATGAAGAAACCCCTAATCTCAGGAAGGTTAGCCAGATGTTTGTTGTTTATGCAGGAGTTTGACATAACTATTGTAGACAAACTAGGAAAGGCCAACGTTGTTGCAAATTTTCTTTCAAGGCTGACCACATCAGAAGATAGTCAAGCCATAGATGATTCCTTTCCTGATGAGCATCTATTCTCCATTAGTGTGCAGACCCCCTAGTATGTTGACATAGCTAATTACCTTGTGACAGGGAGAGTTCCCCCTTACTTCTCTCCAAAAAAGAGAAGAGTGTTGATTGAAAAATCTTTCCCTTTTCATGGATATTTGGATGTCTGTTTTATACTGGACCAGATCATGTTATGAGAAGATGTGTGAGGGAAGATGAGACTTATGATATTCTGCATGCATGCCATGATGAACCATGTGGAGGACACTTTACAGCCAAGAGGATAGCAATAAAAATTTTGAACACGGGATACTATTGGCCTACACTATACAAAGATGCAGGAAGATATACAAGGAAATGTGATAGATTCCAAAGGATGGGCAAGCCAACAAAGTTAGATAAGATACCAATCTATCCCAAAGTAGTGGTCACTCCTTTTGACAAGTGGGGATTTGATTTTGTGGGGCCCATTGATCCTCCATCTAATGGTAAGTCTTATATTTTGGTATGCATTGATTATGTAACTAAGTAGGTATAAGTCAAAGCCATGAAGCATGCAAGAAACAACAAGGTTGTAGAATTCCTTTATGAAGAAGTTTTCACACAGTATGGAGTACCCAAAGAAATATTGACTAATCAAGGAGCTCAATTTACCTCAACACTTGTTACAACACTAGTTAATAAATATAATATAAGGCACAAAATTTCCACTCCTTATCACCCTCAAGCAAATGAACAAGTTGAGGTGACAAACAGAGAGATTGAGGCCATCCTAACCAAAGCAGTTTGGGCTTACAGAACCACCTGGAAGACAACTATAGGCTTCACCCCATTTGAGCTACTATATGGGAAGACGACAATGATGCCTATCAAATTTGAGCACAAGACTCTCAGATTTGCAGTAGAGTTGGAGATAGAAATTTTTGAGGCACAGAAAGAAAGGATCATGCAGTTACAGCATTAGATGGGATGAGGAAATCAGCCTTGCACCATACTCAAGTTGTGCAGAGTCAAAGAGTCAAATGGAATGATAAATTTATCAAAGAAAATAAATTTCAGCCTGGTGAATGGGCATTGCTTTATGACTCATGGTATCAAGATAATGCAAACAACTTGTAGACAAGGTGGCTAGGGCCATATGAAGTTGCTAAGATATTTCCTAATGGATTTTTGCAGCTCACCGCCATTGACCCTATCAGATTCAAATTACTATTCAATGGGCATTGTCTCAGATTGTATAATAAGCTAGCTTCCGAATAAGAGTTCCTGCAGTTGAAGGCAATGGACCTAGTGTCCCTCCTTCTAGATAATTAAGGTACGTACTTGTCATAATAAAGACTTCTACTTTTGTAGAAGTCCATTTCTTCACCCATCCACCCATTTGTCCATCAATACCACCTTTCTCTCTCTTCTATCACTTCATTCCACCTTGCACCATTCCACCTCATCATCATTAATTGCTCAATTATTTCTTAAAAAGGCAAGCGATACTTTCTCCCCGATCATTGCAATGAATCCTTTATAAAATCATGTTTGTACACACTCAGGTATGTGTGCATTAATTGCATTAATTGCATTCTTAATTATCTTTTAGAGCATTTCATTTAATCACTGTACATTAGTATGGACGTTCACATAATTTTTTTAACCCCCCGTCAAATCAATGTTGCCATCTCGCATGTGTGGACACATGTCCAAATTTAGGTTGGGGGGAGGGGTAAGAAAGATGCATAAATATTGCCACGTGTCGGTCCATGATTGTTTGTGTCAGCAAATCTTGTTGAGCTGATTTAAAATTTGAAATGAAAGATGGCTCACATGTGTGATGTGACACTAAATTGTTGCCGCCATTTCCTCTCATCATAATTCCCTTTTATTACCATTTCTTGCCATCATTAATCCTATCATAATTCTGAAATACAAATAGTAATTGCTAAAAACAGAGTGAAGGAAATTCAGTCGACAATTCAGCTAGCAAGCAAGCAGAAAGGAATGTTTTTTGCAGATGAGAATTTCAGAAGAAATTTTTGCAAAGTAACAGATTGAGTACAGACAATGGGAGGTAGACTCATTCGAAATGAGCCCTTAGCTCATGATGCTTTGTTACAGGACGCACAATACCTAGCAGAATTTCAGAATTGTGGCTGGTTGGATTATTTTATGAAGCTAGATAGTTTTGACAAAGGTATTGCATTGGAGTTTTCTCAAACATTTTCAAATGGAAAAGCTATAGTGAAAGGGCTAGAGGTCATAGCAACTAAAGAACGAATTGTAGAAGTTTCAGGGTTACCGACTGACGATGAACCTTACCCTTTTTCTAAGGATGTCAAGTCAGCCAAGGCTATATTCACGATACATGGTGACCCTCCATTGACCATTGAGAAACAGGGTGCTAAAAGACTCTCTCTACCCGATCCATGGAAGCAGGCATCCGTACACATTAGGGAAAAATTTAGTGGTGAATCTTTGCCAATTGGAAAATAATTGAAATCAGGACCTCCAGAAATGGCGAATAGTACAAGCTAAAAATGGTGCTGAATCACTAGGTTTTTACAAAAAAAAAATTGCATCTCTATTAATTCGCCTATGTATTATATTTTAAACGAGATGTCATTGGATATGATTTACCAGCAATTTATACTATAATAAAGAATATCGATTATATTCGCTAGTAATATTATATTCCTACCATTAATTTTGGGGAAATATCGCCACATTAATAAATTACCATTTAATTTCAAGGAAATTTAAGCTTTGACTAAGGCTTTTATTTATTGCCATCAAATCATCGCTTAGTTTTTAATCGGATGGCAGCAGGTCGATTCCATGGCCTAATATGCACATGCCTTTTAAAAGGCTTGTTGAGGCCCGAACTTTATTTTGGGCCACATGATTAAATCTAATCATGTGGCCCAAAACAAATTAGGCCAACAAGAATCCAACAACCTACAGCTGTCTGATTAAAAGATAAATTGCTAATCGATGGCAACATTTACACTTTTCATTATTCTTACTTTTAAAGTGAGATTTAAAAAAAAACACTTAATCCGTGTGTTATCCAATGCATTTTTTATAGTGAATTTATGCTTGGTGGCGAGGGGCTTTGCCCCTCGACCCCGCCTGTATCTCGACAAGAGCGTGCTAGGTTCGATGTCCTCGGACCCGCGAGGGGGCGTTGCCTCCTCGACCCCCACAAGGGGGCTTTAGCCCCTTGACCCCACTGGTGGCTGCTGCCCCCGGGCCCCTATTTAAATATTACAAAAAACAAAAAAAAAATGGGGGAATTGCGCCGACCAACTATGCAATTTTTTAAAGGAGAGATTTTCCATTGCCATTAATATTTTTAGTGAATATTCACTAGGATTCTCCACTCTGATTATTATTTTTACCAATCATTCATTAAGATCGCTAGGATTTTACAAACTTTTTTAATAATGTGCATAGATTCACCCAGAAAAAATAAAAGAAATTCAAATATAAGGAAAGATTCACCAGGATTTTACACCTTGGACAAGGGGGGGGTTTCTTAAATTTATCCCTGGAACACATCATCAGATATCTCACTTGTGAGGGTCGACTGTCGAACCTGCATTCAGTGCATTTCAAACTGTTGAGTCATATGAGGCACGAAAGGAGGATGAATGTGCCCAGTCTCTTGTACAACCTTCTCTCCATTATGGTAGTGGAAACTCAAAAAGGTAGGGACAACTTTGTATCCCACCATTGTCTAATTAAATTTTTGGTTATAAAGTCTTTGCATGATGCAACACTTAGAATGACCTGTGAGGATTTTGTAAAAGTTGATCAATATAAACCTGAGTAGTTACGACCTAGGGTTTCACCTCAGACACATAGGTCTAGTAGAAAATTGAGCATGGTTGAAGACACCCCTGATGCTTCAACCTCTGGTGTTGACCCTAATGTGAATCCTCCTATTAAATAAAATACTATAGAAGTTAGTTCCTTTGATACTGAGCATGAAAAGAAAAAATCTCCATCAAATTTTGATGATGATGATGTTCCACTTAAAAATATAATAAGAACAAGGGCATAGAAGAGGAAGGAAAAGGCAAGGAAAGGAAAAACATAGCTTGTGCAAAAAGAGGCGCCAAGCCCTAAGAAAAGAAAGGTTGGCACTACTCATCCTGCAGCCAAAGAAAAACATAAAATCCCTCTCAAGAAATCAAATCTGGTTGTTGATATGCCTTCACAGGAAAATCTTGAGCTTGGTGGGACATCGTGTGAAAGCACAAAAGCTCCAATGGGGCAAGAAAATGTAGAAGAAGAATATATATTCGATAAGGCAGAAAAAATGAACCTGGTAGATCTTGTTGCCATTGCAGAAGAATTTGAGACTCAAGAACACGAAGAAAGTTAGGAGTTCTTGTAGCAAGACCAAGACCAAGAGTTCCTGCAGAAAAAAAAAAGAGGAAATAGATCAGGAGTTCCAGTAGCAACTACCAGAACAAGAAGAAGAGGCCTTGAAGCAAGAGGAGGAAAGAGGAATTGTACCTCTACAGCCTGAATCGGTGGGACATCTTGAATATATGCAGATAGTTCTATATGGGAAGCGACCATCCATGAAAATCCTGGTAGGAATCCATAACCCTCCAGCTTTTTCAGTGCATACAACAACTTTGAATTTGTGGAAAGAAATAGAAAGAAGAGAGGAGGAATGGAAAAAGGACAAAAAAAAAATTGGAAAAGAAAATCAAAGAGAGGGATGGGATTATTGAAGAGAAGAATGAGGAAATTGTCTTTCTGAAGGAGAGGGTGAGTGGCATTGCAACCCTTGTGCCAAAAATCTTGGAATGCAGAACCCCTCTAAGGAATTACGCTTTGCACCTGAAGGAGAAATATCTCTCCTTTCGAATGTCAAGAATTATCTCAGGTTTGAACCTCTCCATTGAAAATCTTGCCAAATTTATCAATGCTTATAGAACTACCTCCCCTGAGATGAAAATTTTATTATGTGAATTGTATTTGCATAATTTTTCTGTCACAAAAGACCAAGACTAGAACCCACTGCTTTATGTGGGGGACATCCGATTGAGAGCATTCATGTCTTGGGTACAAAATGAGATTATCTAGGGTGAACAATACAATGCTTATAAGAAGAGGGAATCCAATATTCCCCTGGCCATCAGGCCTGAATCAAAGAACCCCAAAGATATTTATACATACTGAAATAGATTTCTCTTCATGTCAAGCTATGGTAATAGGATTATGCCTTGGATTGAGGTAGTTTACAGTGAGTATTAGGTGAAAACCGCAACAAAAGAGGATACTATGAGGGAATACCTATCCCCAAAATGGAACCTATTAATTGATGAGCTGAAACAAGATGAACCACATTCTGTCCACAACTATGTTGCTGCAATAAAGAGAATTGAAAGATACATCCAACTTGGGAGAACTAAGGGGCGAGATTGGCTTCCCCTAACTTTTCAACCACCTACCCTTATGTGGCCTATACCAAATTTCAGATTCTATAGGTATGACATTGTAGAGGAACAACAAAGATGGAGGAGACTTGATAAGTTGGGAGGATTCTACTGGAATCCTGATTCACCCTCAATAGACACTGATGTTGGATAGTTATCAGTTGCAGACTTCAGAGCCTTAACCAATTAGAAGCATAACTCTTCCCCTAATAGAAGACCAGCAAAATGTTAGGTTGAGGGGAGTGATGAGTCTAGTTTTTGGTCTAGTTATGGGTAGAATCTCTTGTTTATTCATTGAAGTTACCATATACTTTGATATTACATACTGACACTTTTATATCATTTCTCTCAAAACATAAGACATTTGGGATTAATTCCATTTCTGCCAGTTGTAATGATATTTACCTATTATGTGGACTATCTATATTAATCTTGCATGTGATTGATGAATGTTCTTTAAGGTGGTTAAAGCTATGCAATTATTATGTGTACTCACATTTCCATGTAGACATGATTGGAAATGCTAAGTTGAGAAATGCAGCCGCTAGCTGTTCACGCAGAGGGAATGCACGAAGGTCAACTAAGGATGACGACAGAAGATTCCCATGTCAGCCACATGTAACCGCCTTGTGTCGATCTTTAATGACATTGAGCATCACGAGCGTTACTGCATTAGTCGATTCCATGTTTGGGAATGAATGTTTGAATAGATTCCCTTGCATGTGTAACCGCTCTTCCACTCTCTTTCTCGCTTTCCCTAAATGGTGTCCTCTCAGTTAGTGGGAGTTGATTGCCCTATAAATAAGGTTCGGATCCTCCTTCTTCAGGAGGTGATCGCCAAGTTATTGTACAAGATGAGAATACTATCAAACATACTCTTTTGTATTTTCCTTTTCCAATGAATGAAATAAGATTTTGAGTTGAGTATCTAAGCTTAATCTAAGTTTGTGTTAGTTTTAGAGGATACTTATCCAAGGGGGCCCACTTGGTGAGTAATCCATTCTTTTAGTTAGATAGATTAGTATTAGCTTTTGTTCAGTACTTAGTTAGGAATCTGGCATTGACTATTCCTGCAACCACTAGAATTCCATTATGTGACTGTTCCTGCAGCCAAAGTGGGTAGAGTAGTTTCCTATTTGATGCTCAGATTTTCATTCCTATTATGCATGTTCAGTTTAAGTTTGATTGAGTGATGTTTAGCATTTACTTTGTTTCCTTTCATGCAATTTACTTTCAATATAAATTCTCTCTTAGCTATATAATAAAGGTGACTACTTTGAAGTTCCTAGTGCACATACTGTGCTGACCCATTTCAAGTTCACGTCCCTGGGTTGACAATTTAAATGTACCTTCATGATGGTTAAGATGGTTATTTAGGTCGGATTTCCAATCTCTAAATCATGGTTGCAAAGGCTTATTTATTGAAATCATTGTAGGAGGCCAACACACCCTAAACCTCAAAGTAGATAATCTTAATGATGTAATGCAGATCAATTTATCTGAATGTTATTAGACTGGGATTAATTGCAACAACTCATCCAAATAACAAAGGAATTCATTATGATTTTAATTATACAAAGACAAATATAAAATCACTATTATTTATTTAGTTGTTATTGTTCACTCTACATATTTTCAATGAATTAAACAATGGTTCCAATGTCACTTGTTTCTCCCTGATCAAAGAAAAATTTGACTCCACCGTCTGCTTCTAGTATTACTCAATATGCCATGCCCCTGTTTGTCTTATTCATGTGCTAAAATTTTCAGCCAAAAAATGATCTATACACCTTCTCGACTCCACTTTCAATGCCTTTCTCTTTTTCTACCTATCATGCCTCCTATTAATGTATCATATAGCATAATTTTTGCCATCTCTTTCCATGGGTCGATGCCCTCTCTTCACCATTTTGCGGTTGTGTTTCCCCAGATATTTTGGGCACCCAAAATCTCCAGATTGTTGCACCTTTTTTTACCCTTGGCATTCCAACTTCTACCCACCAACAATATTTCATACTCTATCTTTTATTTTCCCAATAATGAGCACTCTAATCTACCCAAACTCCACATGTTGGTTGAGAATAGTCGCCCAATTTGGGCATTATATACTTAGCATTTAATATTACATTAAATCTGAAATTTTAGAATGTTCATCAACATTGCTTTTTAATGATTTTAGGAATCTAAAATAAATTCAAACTCCCAAATAAAGATGCCAGGCAAGGCATATACACGACTCCGACAAAGTTGAATGCTAGCATACCAAACCAAAATGAATAAAAATTGAATGCTATGGTTGTTCTTTTTCTGGTTTCAAAAGAACTCTATTCATCATCAATGCATCTCCCTCTTTGGGTTCTTCTACTTGCTTTGGGAATTCACACTCTCTTCATCAGCTTGTGTTGCATAGTTCTTTGTTGCACTCTTCTTGCTAATGTCTTGTTGTATTTGAGGGCATTCAAAGGCCCTATGTCCAACCTCTCCACATTGGAAACATGTGAAGCTAAAGTAGGTCTTCCTCTACCTCTTCCAAATGACCCTCTCCCACAAGAGTTATCTCCTCTTCCTCTGGGGAAATCTCCTCTTTCCTTACCTTCTTGTGTGTTTGCATAAGACATGTTTGCCTCATATGGCTTCTTTTGGTAACCTCTCCCATTACTAGGTTGTTCTTTTTCACATGAAAATCTACCTCTACCCCAAAGTTATTTTGTTGCTTCCTATTGAGTTTTTCTTCTTCTTTCAAGGCATATTGATATGCCCCCTCCACACTATGCATATTAATCAAATTGATTTCATCTTGAATAGATATATGCAAACCATTCAAATACCTTGAAACTTGCCATGTATCATCTTCTTCATGACCGACTCTTATGCTTAACCGGTAAAACTCTTCAGTATACTCCTCAACACTACTCTCCTTTTGCTTCAAATTTTGGATTTTTCTAAACAAATTAGTTTGGTAGTTTGTTGGTAGAAACTTCGATTTTATTTTTGTCACCATAAGATCCCATGATCTTATTTTATCTTTTCCTTTTTTCTATATATCTACTTGCAGGTGATCCCTCCATAGGGATGTGTGACCCTTCAACTTTGTGCAGGCATATTTCATTTTTTGATCTTCTTCAATGTTGTCATATTCAAAATATTTATCCATTTCAAAAAACCAATCCAGCAACTCCTCTGCATTTAACCCACCTTTGAAACTTGGAGAATCAAATCGTCACTTGGAATTTATTTTTTTCATGGCCTTGATAAATTGTTCTTCATCTGGTTCTAGATCCACTTGGTTCATTTCCTCTCTACCTTCAACAATATTATTTTCTTCATCATCACTTATGTCCACTGTGTGGATTCCTCTTCTCTATACATTTTCATGGCTTCCATCTGTGCTATGAGACCTCAAATTGCCTCTGTCAAATTGGGCTCTCCATCCTTGGGTCCTCTTCCTCTCTGACCCCTTCCTTTGTAATCCATATTGGCTTCTTCTTTAGGTAATTGTTAGATCTTTTTCTCAACACTCAAAACCTCTCTGATACTAATTAATGCAGATCAATTTATCTAAATCTTATCAAACTGGGATTAATTGCAACAACTCATCCAAATAACAAAGGAATTCACTATGATTTTAATTGCATGGAGACAAATATCAAATCACTATTATTTATTTAATTACATTATTGTTCACTCTATATATTTTCAATGACTTAAACAATGGTTGTAATGTCACTTGTTTTCACCTAATCAAAGCAAAATTTGACTTCACAGTCCACTTCCAACATTACTCAATATGCCACTCCCATGTTTGTCTTATTCATGTGCCAAAATTTTCAACCAAGAAATGGTCTATACACCTACTCAACTCCACTTTCAACGTCTTTCTCCTTTTCTACCTACCACACCTCCTATTAATCTATCATATAGCATAATTTTTTCCAACTCTTTCCATGGGTCAATTCCCTCTCTTCTTGTTGTTGTGTTTTCCTAGATGTTTTGGGCACCCAAAATCTCCAGATTGTTGCAGCTTGTTTCACCCTTGGCCTTTCAACTTCTACCCGCCAAAATTCTTTCATACTTTTTCTTTTATTTTCCCAAGAATGGGCGCTCTAACCTGCTCAAACTTCGTGCATTAGCTAAGAATAGTCACCCAATTCGGGCACTATATACTTAGCATTTAATATTACATTAAATTTGAAAATTTTAAATGTTCATCAATATTGATTTTTAATAAGTTTAGGAAGTTGGAATAAATTAAAAATCCCAAATAAAGATGTCAGGAAAGGCATATACACAACTCTAACAAAGTTGAATGCTAGCACACCAAACCAAAATGAATAAAAATTGATGCAAATTGCAAGGATACTTGGATGCTCTGACATCACAAGGATGTATCACCTTATATTAGCTCAAGCCTATATAGTGGGGATATATTAATTGGAAGGTGAGATCAGTATCATCTAATAAAAAAATTTCCTCAAGCTTAAGAATATTAAAAAGGGAGATATAGTCAATCTTAGGAACAACTCCCAACCTGGAGCTATTCCTGAAATAATCCCTTATGCACCTGGGTCATAGGGGCATCCTTTTCCTAAATACTTCCTACATAGGTCCACTTCCAAATAGGATCAAAGTCTCATGTATTTATTCTCACAATATCTCTCTCAAGGAACATACAAATAGGTTCTTATACCCAAAGATCTCACAACCACACAAGTAACACTACTCATGGGAGTGAAATAGAAAGAATACTATAAAAGGAAAACCATAGAAAATATTAAAACCCAATAGTGTAGCAAACCACCATCTACCAATACCCATCCTAAAACAATGCCATGACCCATAGAGTTTCATTGATTACTATTGCATATCCCAAAAAGGTTCCACTCAATGATTCCCATAAATCAATAATGCCTAAAATTAAATAATGAAACTCTAACTATGTATGCAATTCAACAAACCTATGGTAAAGAACTTCCAACAAGGAAACCAAGATCTCAATGTATACCTTTCCACTATTATGATTCTTAATTCAACATAAACATGCTAGAACCATTACAAGTTCGTCTCACTAACACAAAAGCTATATTATTACCTACCAACAAGAAATTCTCTTTGTTTGTATACTTATAATGTGACCATTATCCTATAACAACATTAATCCAAAAGTAACAAAACATAGCTAATCAACACTCATAAGAGTTAGTAACTCAACTTCATCTATCAGATTCACTTGCTAGGACTAATTAGACTTATAATGAACAATAAAACCCGTTGGTCAATGGCTACATAATAAACCTTATTCTATATCTAAGATAGTGTTTTTACAAACATATAATAGTCTTGATACATTACCAAGAAAATAAATAGCCAATGACCCCAAAATGGATTGTTGAGCTACATGATAAAAGTAGACATCCAAATTTGATCACTTCCATATGATCAAAATCGTCTATTCTATTCATCTATTTCATTAATAGTGATTAAATAATTTATTTAATCATTATTTCATTTTCTGCCTAAGGTTCCTAAAGTATCTAATTAAATAAATTAAATACTTTACCTTACCCCCTTTTCTTCTCTAAATTAAATAAACATGACAAATTATTTAATTTAGTCAGTTAACCTATTTGGATTAAAACCAATTTTCAATTCCTCTTTTCTCTCTCCTTGTGATATTCTCCATTAACCTCTTTTAATCTAGATTAAATTAATTAATTTGTGATTAAGATGTGCATCACTTAATCTTGATTAAGTGTCACATCCTCCATAATCTCCCACTTTCCTCTAATCTCTCATTAATTATCCTAATCTTGTGTTTGCACAACCTTAATCAGAATCATTAGCCACATTTGGCTTAACTTTTCTAGTCAACTTTCCCACTTACCCTTTTTAGCCTAGACTCCCTTCCCCATGTGAATTTTTAATTCACATTTATTTAACCAAGGTTCCTTTCTTTCCCATGTGAATTTTTAATTCACATTTTATTCTTCCAAGGTTTACCCCATCCCCATGCAAATGTGACATGTCATTTTACATGTGCCCAAGGCTTCTAGAACCTTGGACTTGTCACATCACCCACATGTGACAAATCTCCAGCTTTTTGGAGACCCTCTCTTATCCACTAGATTCTTCCAATCATTGTGAATTTTTAATTCACTTTTATTCCTCCAAGGAATCTTCTCATCCCCCAAGATCCACCTCATGTACTTCCCTTCCACCTCATTTCCACATCACTCCACCCTAAGACATCTCACATTCCACATGTCAAGATGTGAGGGCTTGTGAGTCCTCAACTCACCATAGCCCTTCATTTTGATCTTGTTGGATCAATCCCAACCGTTGAATTCTCTAGAGAATTCAAATTACCCTATAAATATCCCCTCATTTCCATCATTTTAAGGATCAAGTCTTTTGCAACAAAACTCTTGCAAATTTACCATTTGAGCTCTCATCCATCATAATACTTAGCATCATCAATTCATCTTGCATCCATTCAACTCCATTGGCATCCAAGGAGCACACAACTCTTCAAGAATCAAAGGGCCAACCAAGGAAGGAGCAACAAAGGAAAGATTCAGGTCGCAGAGGGGTGGATTTGCCCTCCCGGGCACTGCAAAGGGGCTGACACACCCCTGTTGTTCAACGTTTCTGATAGTTTTTACTGCAGAAGTGCAGACACACCCCTGTTGTTCAATGTTTCTGACAGTTTTTACTATAGAAGTGCGGACACGCCCTTGCTATTCAACGTTTCTGACAGTTTTTACTATAGAAGTGTGGACACGCCCCTGCTGTTCAACGTTTCTGATTGTTTTATGCAGACGTACGGACACGCCCTTGCTATTCAACGTTTCTAATAGTTTTTACTGCAGAAGTGCGGACACACCCCTACTGTTCAACGTTTCTGACAGTTTTTACTGCAGAAGTGCGGACAGGCCCCTACTGTTCAACGTTTCTGACAGTTTTTACTATAGAAGTGCGAACACGTCCCTGTTGTTCAACGTTTCTGACAGTTTTTACTGCAGAAGTGTGAATATGCCCTCCCAGTTCAATGTTTTCTAACCGTTTTCCGCAGATGGGCGGATTTTCCCACCCAGTTCAGCGTTTTTCACTGCAGAGGGGCGGATTTTCCCTTAACAACACATTCGAGAAGGTAAAAAAGTGGCATTTTAGCTTCGTTTTTGTCTCTTCCTTTTGTTGTTTTATGCTCTAATCTTCTAACCCTGTTTGTTAGTGAGTGAAGTCAAGTTTCTTGCTGATATCTTGAGTATTTTGTTGCAAATCACAAAGGGAAAAAGATAAAACAACTAACATTTGCTTGCAGGGCCTTTGTTTTATTCTATTTTTTTTGGAAATTTTTTCTTACTGCTTTATCTATTTACTTAGTATAAGTAGGGGAAAGTAATATTGGCTACTTGTTGTGTTTGTTTTATTTTGTGTTACTCTAAGGGGGCATTAATTCATTTTCACCCTCTCCCTTTGCACTTTTGTGCGGATCTGAAGGGGGTAGTTGGAAACGATTAGTGTTTTCTTCTTAGCGGGACCTACTTGGGGATTTCATCACCCTAAGGGATGATCTCAACCATGCATACCAGTGGGGTATATAAAGGGGGGAGAGCCAAAGTTATACCCCAATCTAGTTGTGTCGTAATTGGCGAAGCGTTGAAGCTAGGGTGATACCTAGATAAACGTGAAGAGTTGGTCTGAGCCTTTCAGTATCTCGTTGTGGTTCCCGACTCACGCTTGTGAGGGACTGGTGTTCACTATTTGTACCTCACGTACCGAGCGTATATCGAGGACTCCCTAGAAACTTTGTTCAACCTAGAGTAAGACCTTTGTTGGCCATACCCCTTAACACTAATCATAGGATTGTGCTTGTTCAAAGTGTCTTTCTGTGAAAAAACTAGTAAATTTTGATAATTCAAAACCGTCATTGAATCATTTTTCCTTTCCAAAATCCCTCATCCAAACCAAGTTGCTATTTTTTTGCAGAGGGGTGAACTTGCCCCCCTGTTTCAGCATTTTCCACTATAGAGGGGCGAACTTGCCCCCCTATTTCAGCATTTTCCACTGTAGAGGGGCGAACTTACCCCCCTGTTTCAACATTTTCCACTGCAGAGGGGCGAACTTGCCCCCCTATTTCAACATTTTTTTCTGCAGAAGTGTGGATACGCCCCTGCGATTCAATGTTTCTAACAGTTTTTACTACAGAAGTGCAAATACGCCCCGCTGAACGGACGATTTCATCCATTTGACCATTCCAAACCTTCTTTTAACCACCCCAAGTCTTCATTTGACCATTTGATCATCCTAAACATTCATCTATCCAAATCTAGCATCATCCAAATCCAATCCCAATCTAAGCCCCAATCTAGTTCTAATCTGAGTGTTAATCCCATCATCCTAATCTGAGCTTTCATCCAATCCCCATATTAGTTATCAATCCATCCTAGTTCTCTATCTATCATCTATTATTTCCTTCTAATCTATATCCATCATGAATCTTTATCCCCCTCTCACACGGCCAATAATATTAGTCAAGGGGAATCCTAACTCCGTTGATGACGATAATGAATCTTGTTGATCATGAAGATTGTTATATAGATCCTCTTGACGCTATCATTGCTAGTAAGCTCTCTCCAATCGCCTCCCAAAATCCCACTACTTATTCAAACTATCCCACCATGCCTTCATCCACATCTAATAACAGTTCTTATGCTACCCTTGACAAGGGATATCCAACATCCTCACCATCGACATATTCATCATGTCCTCCCTTTCAACCTCTATCCTATCCAACACCCACATCCTCTTATCCTCATTATCATCAACAACCCCAATACCTCTACCTTAATCCCACATCCCAATCTTCTCATCCTAATCCAACACTCACACATTCCTATCACAATCCCCCATACCAATATTCCTTGTATCCTAATCCACCATCTCAACCCTCTCATCCTAATCTACCATCCATATCCTCCTACGCCAACCCACCATACATGTCCTCCTACGATGGTTCACCACCCCAATCTTCTCTTCCTAATCCAACACTCACACATTCCTATCACAATCCCCCATCCCAATATCCTTACATTAATTCCACATCTCCCCATTCTAATCCTTCATCCAAATCTAATCCAACATCTACGTCCTCCTACATCACTCTCCCTTTTCCCGCATTATATCTTAATCCTTCATCTAATTATAATCCTCCATCTCCTCCAACCACTCCTAGTTCCCCATCTAGTCCCATCCACTCACCTAATCATAATCCTCCATCTCCTCCTAGTTCTACATCTAATCCTCCAATTCTTAATCCTAATCCTACATCCAATCCCATACACACATCTAATCCTAATCCTCCATCTCCTCCTAGTTGTACATCTAATCCTCCAATTCTTAATCCTAATCCTACATCCAATCCCATACCCACATCTAATCCTAATCCTCCATCTCCTCCTAGTCCTACATCTAATCCTCATCCACACATCCACTCATATAATCCTCCAATTCTTAATCCTAATCCACTAATCCCTAATCCTAATCCTCCATCAATGCCCATCACTCTACCTAATCCTACATCCCTTCCAAATGTCGCCCAAGGACTCATGCAAGAAGAGACATTATGCCCTCCCACTCTATCATGTATTGTCACTAGTGATGAGGCCCTCCTCCATCCTAGACCTATCACACCCATCACCATTCCTAACATTGTCCAAACGATTGAGCCGATCAAACCCATCGAATCCATTCCATCCGCATCTTCTACTACTAGATCCACACAATCCATTGAAAACATCCAATCCCCTCCTCCTAGTCCTAATATTCACAAACTTCAATCCAATGACCTTCATGAATCCTCCATCCTCCTATCTCCCCCAATTGAGGAGTCCCTCCAACACTCTTCCATCATCATACATCTCACACAAGATGAGTCATGCCAAGCACTTGATCCAAAGCATACAAGCATATCCCCTCCTCCAAATCAAAATCACTCCATCCCATCTACTCCATCTCAAGAACATAGTCTTTCGTCCATTTCATCTCATGATCCATATCCTCAACCAAGTCATGATCCTATCCTCCCATCCACCCCATCTCAAGATCACACTATCTCCTCCACTCCATTCCATGATCCCCTTTTCCTTCAAGATCCAATCACTCCATCTCATGAGCCCTCATCATCCATTTCCATAAATCCAGATCCTATCATAACTAATCCCTTATCCATCATTCCTCCTGATCAAGATGCTGCTATCCCCTCATCTCCATCGCATGATCCTTCATCTCCATCTAGTCTTACCATCCTGATGCCACTTTTGTATCACCTTGGTAATATTACATGCGTCCATGGTGGTCTTCTTGCCGAAGCAAAACAAAGTCTATGCACCACCTTTCCTCCTCCACCTGCTAACACACTCGCACCATGCTTCCAAAAGAATAAGCATCCTACCATAGATCATATGCTTGAGAACATGAACTATCAAGGAAAAGGTTTAGGCCTTCATGAGCAATGTATTTTAGAACCCATTCAAATCCAAGAACATCCAGGCACACATGGTCTTGGATATGTCTCCCAAAACTCGCACTCTAAAGATGTTGGTACAACCTTCGTACATCCTAAACGATCCTCTTCTAAAGGCACAAGAGGTACTTCCCATCGTTCTACCAAGTCATATGCCGCCATCCCCCCTCCTCCATCATATTACCTAAAAACAACCATCCATCTTCCTCCCTCATCCTCTCAATCCATTTTGGGTCCTTATGTCCCTCCATCCATCATTGCTCATCCTCCATCTACTATGGGTTCTTATATCCCTCCATCACACCCCACACATCCTCCACATACACCCTCCATTTTGGGTCCTTATATCCCAAAATCACCCCCTCCATCTTATCCTATTCATCCTTTCATTCATCCACCCCCTCTCCCTCATACACAACATAAAAATCCTACCTACATAACTCCTAATCAGGATCAACAAAGGCACATACCTACACATTCTCCATCTACACATAATCCCTATAAGCCTACCTCCATCGCTCCCCATCATCCATCTCCTCGCATCTATCCCCTTGCTACTAAAAGCACTTTGGATGCCACATAAAAATGTATAAATCCAAATGTCCACATGAATCTAAAGCTCTTGATGTCCCCTTCAAAAGACATGTTGCAGAAAACAGAAAAATCGAATCCAAAATCCCAATCACTCCAAAAGGCCACAAAGGCCCACCAAAGCAACACTCAAAACCATGTGGATCCCAAAGAAAAAAGGTACCATACCTTCAAATGAAACGTCCATAATGACATCCAAAGTTGTTATTCCCCCAAAAAATCATTTACATCCTCCATCTCCTAAATCTATTTTGGGTCCCTACATCCCAAAATTCACTATCCCAATGCCTCCATTATCGCCACACTCTCCATCCATTCCTCCATCTATATTTTCACATCCACCACATGTGCCAATGTTGGTCCTGAACACCTTCCCCTATCACACATCCACTCCATCATTCCATCTATACACTTTTCAACACTCCATCCACTATCCCCCCTATCTCCCTCATCCAACCCCTTTGATTCATCCTCTTGCATAATTCATTTCTTCTACTAAGGTTGTACCAACATCCACTGGTCACTTTACACATGGGCTCTTATTACCTCATATGGAAATTGATGCTTGAGTCCTTCATCCATCTCCTTATCAACTATCCTCCAAATCCACATATCCATATCCCTATCTTTATCCATCTTCATCCACATCTTAGTCCCAAAAATACAAAAAATACAAAAAATCAAAAAAATCAAAAAATCAAAAAAAAAAGGAGGAGAAAATCATTCGTCCAATGGTGAAAACTTGGCAAAAAAGTGTCTTGGATTAGTACCATGATGAAAACCTGGCAAACAGGCATCATGTGTAAATCCCCCATCTAGTCTCCTTCCACGATTGGGGGCAACATCCACTTACACATTCCTTTCCTCCATCTCCTACATCTACCTATCTTCCACATCTTACCCACCATCTTTCGCATCCTATCCAATCCCTCCATCTTCCTTGTGATCTTGATAAAGATAGGGGAAAACCTATATACATGCATTGGACATCTCTTGGCATATATTCCCCTCATCCATACACTATCATATTCCTTCCACACATCTTGCTATCCCTCTTTCCTCATCATGCATGACACATCTAGAGTGGGGGCATCTCGTTATTTGCAATGAATTCCTTGGCGACATCATCCGTCCACCCCTCCAAGTAATCATTTCCATCTCTCCATCCATTTATCCATCCAGTCATCCCTTCCATCTACCAAATCCTTATCTTCCTATACTCTCATCCTACTACAATCCATATCCATTCGCTCCTTTATTTCCCCATCCTTCTATCTTTCTTCCCTCTTGCCTCATCACACATGACACATATAGAGTGGGGGCATCTCCTTCTTTGTGTCTTGGTCATTGAGACATCGTCCATCCATTACTCCAGGTAATCCTCTCCATCTCCCCATCTTGCCCATCCTTACCTCCCCATCCATTTATCCATCCAATAATCTTTGCCATCTCCCAATCCTTATCTTCCTATACTCTCATCCACTAGTACTTTTCCATATTTTAATCCTTATCCTCCCATCCATTTATCCATCTAATAATCCATTCCATCCCTCCAATTTCGTATCCCTCTATCCACCTATCCTTGCATCTTTCTATCTCCCCATCTTTATCCATCCATCCATTTCCCTCTATCTCATCATCCCTTGTCATTGGTATCTAGCTATCAGCTACCCCCATGAAATCCAATGCCATGCTATCTCACTATCATCATTCCTATCTATTTATCACATCTTAACAATATCCTCTCAATCTTCATCTCATCTATCAACCTACCAAAGCATCTTCTTATCCATCCATCCATTTCCCTCTATTATCCCTTATCATTGGTATCTAGCTCTAGGCTACCCGCATGCAACCCAATGCCATTCACATCGTAATCCATCTCTCCGATCTATTTACCAAATCTTTCTCACATCTTCATCACTCCTCTATCCATTGTCTCACCTTTCCAATTCATATTCTAATGATCCGATTACCTATCCCATCCCTGAGCTTCACATCCTACATATCTTACACATATCAACCATCGTCCTATCGAATCCTGCAAGTCTATCTTGTCTCGTCGTATCAGTTCCATCCATTTATCCTGGTCATCTCATCATCCATTTCCTACTGTCGGTCTCTGGTCGAACTACGTTGCCCCTGCGCTTTCACGTAGGCAAGGTCGATTATTTGATTCGCCCCCGGGGTTTTGTCTTTTGTTTGTTTTGTCCTCTTCCATCGACTGTCTTTGGCCTTGTGTCACACTACGTTGCCCCTGCGCTTTCACGTAGGTCGGTCAATCATTTGGTCTGCCCCCTGGGCATTTTTTCCATCTGGTCTTTGTCATCCATCGAGGTCTTCATTTTCCTCTTTTCGCTTTTACCATGGTCTTTTCCTGAACTACGAGGGCTCTGCGCTTTCACGTAGGCAAGGTTGATCTTTGATCAACCCTCGAACCCCTAGGTCTTTAGGGTGTGTCTATTTTGTTGTCTCATCATTTTATCATCTTGTTGCCTTATGTCTCATCGTCTTGTCGTGTCGTCAAGAATGACCCTATCCTAGCTGGTGCTTACACACAACGGTCATCTGTATCACAAAATCCAATCAATTTCTGGTATCCTGCGTCATATCGATCTTTTAGTTTACTATCCATCATCGATCTCAACATGATGTATCCTTCCAAACATACCTCATCAACCCCATCCATCATCTTGATCCTATGGCAAAGGACATTTGAAATTGATTGTGATCTTTTCATGCTTTTGGCTTTTGTTTATCATTTGAGCTCCCTATCATCACTTTTCATGGTCGCCTTGATCCCTCGTATCACGGTGTGCTTTGACTAGTCAACATAGGGGCATATCTTGCTCATTTCTTTGTTTTTGTCTACTTGGTTGTCCCATGTAGTACCCACCAAGATCCCTGAGGTCTTGTGTTATGTTGGGGCATCCTTTTGTGCTTGTGGTTATTCCAATACCTGGCCCGACCCAAGTCATCGTGACTTTGGGGTGTTGGGATAGCCTTCTTATTTGTTGTGCTTGTTTTATGCATTAGACACTAATTCGTCTTGGTTTACATACCCTGACTCCCGATGTCTTATGCTATAGCAAAAATCAATGCTCTAATGATGGCAAATTGCATTAGGATTGCATTTCATTTTTCATTCCATCATCTTGCATATCTCCCCCATTCTCATCCATTCAAATAATCTAATCACACTCTTGGTCTTAGCCTTGCTACAAGCCTTGATCCAATCATCCTCATCATCATTATCATTATTATCTCTGGGATGTATCCTTCCCTCATCAACAACACTCTCATTAGGATGTATCATTCCCTATCCTTGTGTTGTTCTAGGATGTATCATTCCCTCGTCAGCAACACTCATCCTCATCCTCATCCAGATGTATCCTTCCCTATCCTTGTGTTGTTTTGGGATGTCTCATTCCCTCGTCAACAACACTCATCCTCGTCCTCATCAGGATGTGTCATTCCCCATCCTTGTGCTTTTTTGGGAAATATCATGTCCTTATCAAACAACGCTCCATCAATCATCTGCCCAACCTGGCTTGTAGCTTGACTGGGGCAACATCCCATTTATCCTTGAGTCTATTTGTGCTCACCTTTACCTCCCATTTCTTATCATCATCATCCTCATATCCCCTTTCATCATCTCATCTCTCATCTTTTCCCACATCCCTTCATCCTTCATCACTCATCCGCTCTTCTACCCCTTTTCCAGAGCGAACCAGCCCCTTTTCGGGGCGGACCTGCCCCTTTCCGAAGCGGACCTACCCCTTCTGCAATGGGGCAAATCTGCCCCTCTATAGACATTTTTTTCCCTTTTCTTCTCGGGGCTGCCATTTGCAAACCGTGCGTCGAATCAACTTCATTCAAAAGGAAAACTTGCTTATTTTTTCGAGATCTTTCCAACCATACCCTCCATTTTTTCCTATTGAGAAATTTTTCCTCCAACTAATCCCTTCCCTTCCCGGGGCCACCATTTGCACCCCGTTTGTCCGATTGGCTTCATTCAAAAGGAAAACTTATCTAATTTGTTTGCCCTCTTTCCAACTGTACCATCTATTTCTTCTTATCGAGATGTTTCTCGAGACCCTTCTTTTTCCCCCGTCACCCTCTCGAGGGAGCATACCCTTCACATTTACCAATTTTCCCTACCATAGTCAATCCCTTCTAGGATTGGGGCATCCTCATCCATTACTCTACTAATTCAGACAACTCAGGTCCTCCTCCCCACACTGGGGCATCATCTTCTGATTACTTCCTTTATAGAGTCATCTACACTTTCTTTTCTTCGAAGCACGGTTATTCTAACGGTACTTCGAAGAGGGGAAAAATGTAGACATCCAAATTTGATCACTTCCATATGATCAAAATCGTCTATTCTATTCATCTATTTCATTAATAGTGATTAAATAATTTATTTAATCATTATTTCATTTTCTGCCTAAGGTTCCTAAAGTATCTAATTAAATAAATTAAATATTTTACCTTACCCCCTTTTCTTCTCTAAATTAAATAAACATGACAAATTATTTAATTTAGTCAGTTAATCTATTTGGATTAAAACCAATTTTTAATTCCTCTTTTCTCTCTCCTTGTGACATTCTCCATAACCCTCTTTTAATCCAGATTAAATTAATTAAGATGTGCATCACTTAATCTTGATTAAGTGTCACATCCTCCATAATCTCCCACTTGCCTCTAATCTCTCATTAATTATCCTAATCCTGTGTTTGCACAACCTTAATCAGAATCATTAGCCACATTTGGCTTACCTTTTCTGGTCAACCTTCCCACTTACCCTTTTTAGCCTAGACTCCCTTCCCCATGTGAATTTTTAATTCACGCTTATTTAACCAAGGTTCCTCTCTTCCCCATGTGAATTTTTAATTCACATTTTATTCTTCCAAGGTTTACCCCATCCCCATGCAAATGTGACATGTCATTTTACATGTGCCCAAGGCTTCTAGAACCTTGGACTTGTCACATCACCCACATGTGACAAATCTCCAGCTTTTTGGAGACCCTCTCTTATCCACTAGATTCTTCCAATCATTGTGAATTTTTTATTCATTTTTATTCCTCTAAGGAATCTTCTCATCCCCCAAGATCCACCTCATGTACTTCCCTTCCACCTCATTTCTACATCACTCCACCCTAAGACATCTCACATTCCACATGTCAAGATGTGAGGGCTTGTGAGTCCTCAACTCACCATAGCCCTTCATTTTGAT
The DNA here is from genome assembly GCA_007115665.2 of Sequoiadendron giganteum. Taxonomy (NCBI): domain Eukaryota; kingdom Viridiplantae; phylum Streptophyta; class Pinopsida; order Cupressales; family Cupressaceae; genus Sequoiadendron; species Sequoiadendron giganteum. Next base: position 368,261,421 of record CM021106.1, read on the forward strand.
CTTGTTGGATCAATCCCAACTATTGAATTCTCTAGAGAATTCAAATTAGTCTATAAATATCCCCTCATTTCCCTCATTTTAAGGATCAAGTCTTTTGCAACAAAACTCTTGCAATTTTGTCATTTGAGCTCTCATCTATCATAGCACTTAGCATTCTCATTTATCTTGCATTCATTCAACTCCATTGCCATCCAAGGGGCACACAACTCTTCAAGAATCAAAGGGCCAACCAAGGAAGCAGCAGCAAAGGAAAGGTATAACCAACTTCAATCATCAATTGTTTTATCTTGTTTCTTTGCTTCATCATTTTCTTAGGCTAATCTTATTGAGGTGTCCTCTTTTAGTGTTATTGCTTTTGTTATTGCATCATTAGTTTTGTTTAGCATCTCACATTAGGAGTAGAATTTTAAAGGGATCACAATTACCTACCAACAAGAAATTCTCTTTGTTTGTATACTTATAATGTGGCCATTATCCTATAACAACATTAATCCAAAAGTAACAAAACATAGCTAATCAACACTCATAAGAGTTAGTAACTCAACTTCAACTATCAAATTCACTTACTAGGACTAGTTAGACTTATAATGAACAATAAAACCCGTTGGTCAATGGCTACATAATAAACCTTATTCTCTATTTAAGATAGTGTTTTTACAAACATATAATAGTCTTGATACATTACCAAGAAAAGAAATAGCCAATGACCCCAAAATGGATTGTTGAGCTACATGATAAAAGTAGAACTTCTTGTCATGATAGAGTAAGTGGATCTTACCTAACTATTAACCCAACTCAAGAGAAGCAACATATGATTGGTATTAACAAACCACACTATCAATGGTTCCAACAAGTAATTGACCTTAAAACTATCTTTTGTCATATCCACATGTTTCAAACTGCAATGGCCAAATATAGTCATATGACAGACAAATATGATTCATGCCAAGAACATCATTTAGATTTTAACCACATGATGTCACTTTTTTTGAATCCCTTGTCCATTCCTCTATTGTATGGGTCATCACCAATTTTACTATAATCTATGGAAATAATAAATTGTCATAATTCTAATAGCATACGTCTTGCAAATATCACATTACATAGTAGAGTGTTAACATATGAAATCACTATGTTGAGTAAAGAGACATGCTACCTATTTTGGCTAGCATGAAAATGTTTTGAGGAAACTTTTATTAAATAGTACTATCTAAGCTTTGACAAAGCATGTGAATTACTTTGATAAAATTCCCTAAGAACTATAAGAGTAGGTAAGTGGTACCCAATTTGTTCAACATGTCACAAAGAAATATAGGGCTATACTAGGTAATTAAACAATTTAAAGATATTGTTTGCCCTTCTCCGAGATCTTGTAATAATTTACTTATATCAAACACACTATAATGATAATCTCATTTAATATTCTTCACTTGCATAAAAGTAATGAGGTGAAGATTAAAAAATAATTCTCTAACAAGATTCTCAACTTGAGAAGAATTAAATAAATTTAAACAATATCAACTTTATTGCAACTAAGATTGAAAGGTATTGGGTGTCTGAATAAAAATACCACTATATTTTTAGAAGAGATGAGAAATTGTTTCGACTCTTGAATAACATACCAAGAAAGTGAACCCTTTAACATAGAAGAATATAGCTTTACAACATTGCTAAAAATCTTGTTTTTAACGTCTATAATTAGAAAATAACATCCCTAAATGAATAGTATAACTCAGTCAATAATTTGATATGGGTTCACCAAAATATTTACCAATTCATATGTAGTTCAAAACCAATTTGAATAATAAGAAAAAAATTGCTTGCTCATTCAAAATTCCCTTTTATGCAAGGCACCTACTCAAATAGTAGTATGCCCAAGCAAGACCATATGACATGCCATTTGATGTTTGACAATCTAAACATAAAAGCAAAAAGCAAAGGTAATAATTATTTCTTCCAGATCAGGGTACTTCCTTGCATGAGAAAGAGGAAGATTTTATGTTGCCATGTAGAATCACCTTCTAATAGAACATTCCTATGGAAAGCTGACAGCCACAGTATTCCATATTCAGCCATAAAGAAAATTCGTAAAACCTTATCTGACCCGAATTCGATGTTCAATACAACGTCAAGAACTCACCTGGAATTTATTCATAGAACATAGAGTAGGGATTTGGAAGCATAGAATTTCCTTGCTTTTGGTCAGTCAAACATTCTACCTGCTATGGAAACATGTTTACCACAATTTTGAAGCACCTTTTGTTGGTCCAGACATTCCTTTTGCCCATCCAATTCCTCTGGCTCTCCCTACTCAACTCACACTCACCCCCCTACTAGTCTTTCACAATGTCCCACATTGAAACCATACCCTACTCAAAGACAAATTGGCCCCAAAGAAGGCCACAAACTTCCTTTTCTCCTGTTCCTTTCATCCCCCTTTCTGAGTCTTCCCAAAAAATGGGTTGGGTCCCTTCATTTAAGCTTTTTTTTGTCTACCTGAATCGTGCATCCTTCATGTAGGTGCAATTAAATAGGGAGAGAGAGAACGCCATTCCTCTATTCCTAAAATGAGGGATGTGGCATACTCATCTACTCTGGAATAAGTTGGATCAGCTTATTAAAAAGTTAGCATTCTCTCTTTATTTTTGGATTAAATATGTCCTTCAACGTATATTGTTTTTCAATGGAATCTTTTATCTTTAAATTCATGCATTGATATGTCATTGGATACACATAATCTTTGTACTATATTAAATTATCATGTATCAAAGATCACTCTTTGCAATCAAATACTTCTTGTGTATTCAAATTACTTTCATCAATTTTCATTAAATCGCATGGCCACAATCAAGTAACTCATTACGTGAGTTTACAACACATATTACTCATGTCCGGTTAACTATCATTAGCAAAATTTCAATTCAAGAAAGTTTATTTAATATTCAAAGAACACAAACACAAGCCTCTAGTTTTTTGAAAGTTATTATTTGCATGGCTTCATATTGTGTCAATTACAATGCAAGCTCATTTCCAAACTTGGTTTACAAATTTCATGCATGTGAGTTGATGCATAACCATCTCCATCCACCTAGTGTTCCTTTAATATGTATCTATATACATTTTGGTATTGGAATATAACATACTTATAATATCATAGACAAACATTTTTTTCTATATACATACTTATAATATCACCGACAAACATTTAGGTATTGTTCTTTTAATATGTATTTGTATACATTTAGGTATTGGAATATAACATACTTATAATATTGAGCTGGAATAGTACTAGGATGGGTGACCTCCCGGGAAGGCCCAGTGCTTCACCTCTGTGAGCATCACCTAGATGCAATGGGTGCTAAGTGGACCATTCATTATCATGAGAGACGGCTTCTTGTGAACCACTACTCATGAAACATGGGTCAATGAGTTTGACTCATAACACTACATGGTTAAATCTTGATAGTAATATCACAAACATTTTTTTCTCAATGTAGATATAATCTATATCGTAGAACTACACATCAAATAGCTCCTCAATCTTGTGGCTATGTCATCAATTATTAAGGTAGTTATTGTAGTTAGCATCATCATGCCTAACAAACACCTATTAATTAAAATCAGTAAGTTATCATTAATTAAATCATCAATTAATCCACTTAATCAATTCAAATTAATTGAATGATTCTTACCATTTAATTAATTTACATAATTCAATTATCTATAAATTCCCAAAATTACTAATTAAAATCTATTTCTAACTCAAATCTTCACAAATCAATTTAATAAATCATAAAATCAAACCAAACCAAAACAACTAATTAACTATTGTTTAATATAAATCCTCAGTTAAACAAGTAAATGTTACATAAATGAAGAGCTTATCTATTAACGCTTTATCAAACAGAAATCTATGACAAATGAATCAAACAGAAATCTAATGTATACAATCATATCAATGGATCTCTGTTGAACATATATAATTGAGAAACATAGTCATGCATGTTAGATGTTAATCTAACTCATAGATGGTCAAATTATGAATAGGATTGAAGACAAACTTAGGTATGGAAGTTAGGTGTGCTTATCTAAATTCCTTATCTGTTTTTGTTTATGCTTTCAATCAAATCCTTTGTCTAAATTCCTTTATCTGTTTTTGTTTAAACTTTCCTTTGTCCCTTTCATTATAGGACTTTGAGGTCTAGCAGTATGTGTTGTAGCTACGTGCCTGGAATGGGGGCCACATAAAAGTTTCATAACATGTGCTCCATGTTCCCTATTATTTCTATAGTTTATTTTTCATGTTCCTCTGAGTTTCACTCATTTTATTTTTAATGTGTTCCTTGTTGCCTTTTGTTAACTATTGGTGCAAATTTGGTAGACAACACCCACTTCCCCTCTACTATCTGCTAGCCTCATTTTTTTATAACATATTCCTGCATTTAGACAAAAGAATTGAATGACTAGAATATTTGAAATATTGAACTTAGCAACTTTTCAAATTTTCTCCCATAACATATATTGAAGTAGTGGCTGCAAGTTTTGTTGTAACTGTGCAGTCAGACAGATTCATTACAGAGAGTAATGAATGTTTTAATGTAAGAATTTTATTTGGAAGGTCTTAGGTTGTATTGAATTTGTTTTATGGAACAAATCTTATGATTTCAATCCACTTTACAATATATTTATATGTTGCAATGCTTAGAATAAATTATATAGTTAATACTAAAAATCTATAAAAAAATTAGCACATCATCATTTGAAGAGAAGTATGTTCAAATCCAACAAATATAATGCTACTTAAATATGCCCATAATGCAATGTGATGTTCATATTTATTTATAGTGTTTAATTTCTTGATTGTTGAAGTTTTTTTAATATAAAATCAAAACTAAAAGAAATTGAAATTTTGAAAATTAAAAAAATGCCTCAAATTTTATTTGAACTAATCATGTTTTGTAGGTTATTCTTTTTTTATAGGAAAACAAAATAAAGATCTAACTCTTCTTTTAAATCTACTAACACTTTTTTGGTAGGCATGCCCATTGAAGAGTTAATCATTAAACATTCAAACAATTTGTTACAACCTTCGAAGACTTACTTTTCAAGCGATTAGCCATTTAGGTCAGATAGTTTTTGTTAACTAAAATGAATCTACTTTTCATTCTAATTACTTTTTGTGTATTCCCAAAGCTTAGAATTTCATGATGATATGCTCTCCCACCAATTGGCAATCTTTGAGGATCAAAAACAGTTTCAAGTTTTGTTTTTGTATTTATTTTTTTAATTCTGAAAAAGTGGGTTGATATGCTCATCTCATGCGCATTTGTGTGATCTTGAGAATTAGAAACACACTTTTTCATTTTTTAAGCGAGTCTTCATTGGATTTCATCATCAATGAGATAACCTCAACTCTAGCATAATTTTAGGGGAGTATAAATAGTGGGGAGTGAATCAAAAGATGCCTCTTGAAAGTGGAAATCTATTATTCTAGGTTAAGCCCACAAGAAATTTATACTTTTAGGAAGTGAAGAAGAAGAGTGGGTTACCCTCTCTTCCCGACTATTTGACTTATTTTCGTTTCATTTTCACATAATCAAGCCTCACATTCCCTTGTGTTATATCAAGTATATCCCTTAGTTGAGCTTGTAAATCCTAGCTTAAGACCCTTAGTGCACCAAAGGCATATCAACCTAGGAATTTACTCACATTATTCTACAAAGTGATGTAATAAGTTGATGGAAGGAGCTTTTAGAACTCCCATGCACAAGGTCGTGGGTGAGGTTCTTTCCCTATAACTCAAAGTCTTGAATAAGGGTTGAGGCTACCCACTCCTCAAAGGTGGTATATTTGGGAGCCTATAAGGATTGATGTACCTAATAAATAATTTAGACTTTTTTATGCGCATTACATGTCTATTAATGTTTATATCAATGCTCTTGCATTAAGTCAGAAAGGAGAAACTTATCCATCTTGAGCCTTAGGATATTTATTTTATCTTTTTTTAAATGTGTGAATTGAAAAACATGGTCTAAAAATTCACGTAAAATCAAAGTCTAACCGAAAAAAATGATCATGAATCCCTATCCTTCAAATGTGATGATGATGATAGCCTTATTGATCAAGAAAATATATCAATGAACACCTTGAAAATATTATATTGAGCAAGCTAGTCATCCCAAGTAGGAAAAAAAAGCAATTGTTAGATACCTTAAAGGCATAGGATCCAAGCTACCACCAAACTATACCCTTAAACATCTAGGTAGGGGAAACCTTTCAAATCCTAAATCGTTAAATCCTCCATCTAAACTTTCAATTCCCTATCCATCAATCCCCATATCAATGAACCTCCTAGTTGAAATACCATACGTTTTAACACCCATCAAGAGGATTTTTTTCTAGCACAAAAGGAGCTTGCATGCTTCAAGTAAGTCAAAAACAAATATGTGCTTAACAAACTCCATTTCTCACATGAGCAAACAACAACCCTATCTCCTTGCATAAATCCTCCATCAAATGAACCTTAAAAGCTTAAGGAACAAATCAATGAATCTAATCAAATAGATCAACCCAATTCCATCAATCAAACTAATCAATCCAATCAACCCAACAGTCATAAAGAATATTATTCAAAGGCTACTAGAAAGGAATTAAAAGCATGAATCTAAGGAGTTTTTCTACACCCCTCAAGAGCATGAACATGTTGGCATCATCAAAAATCCCCCTAGCATTACCATTCCCACAAATCAATCCATGAAAAAGGATAAACAAATTCCATTGACCCTTTTCATGTTATCCATAAAATCCTATATTCATAAGCCTAATAAAATCCATAAACATACAAAATCTTAATGCTTAAATTTGAAGAGATACACAAGAACTAATTGATCAAGAAAATGCCAAGCTTAAAGAAAATGCACCCATATCACAAAACGATCATCAAGATCCTTGCCCCACATAAGTTCAAACTTGTTCACAACCAACTCAAGTTCAAACAACACCCATTGACCCCAATAATCCTAATGAAAAAAAAATCCTCCCAAACCCCCATCAACCCCATACAAGAAAAAGCATATTAATCATTAGGCCAAACTACCTTTGTTCAGTTTGGATTCCTCAAAACAAGAAATTTGAATATTATAATAGCTCCAAGTTACCTAATTGTGGATTTGTGTCTTTTTTCTATTTGACAAGTATCCCATTACAAAATGAATGTGTAAATTATGAAATATCAAGGCAAAGGATTATGCCTCCATGAACAAGGAGTTCTAGTGCTCGTCCATGTGTATGCATGTCAAGGATTTCAAGGAATTGGATATAGTTTTCCTAACGATAAGAACGGGGATGTTAATGTTATGAATGCTAGGGAAAATTCTCCCACCATCAAAATGGGTACCTCACATCATTCCTCCAAGGAACTTTCTACCAAACCTTCTTTCAACAACCCCATCACACTCATCACCAATCCTTTCATTAACCCCATTACTAAATTTAACCATCTACCTCCTTTGTCCATTATATTGGATCAATGAAAGAACATACCATATGACCTATTCCATAATAATGAATCTATTTCCACCTTCATGGGACTTCAATATCATGTCTTTCTTAAGGATCATGGATCATATATCCAAATTCCTATGCCCAAATATTGCAAACCCCAATAATTTCAAAGGTGAAATATTCAAGAGTCTACATGAATCCAAAGGTCTCATACACCTAAGCCTACTATTCCAAATCTAAAAACCCCAAAATTCAATAGCCAAAAATCCAAAGTCCAAAGTTCATATGGGTTGAGAAATCCAATCTTGAAAACCAAAGGACCTCAAAGCAAGAATATATAAATCTAAATCCAAAATATAGCGGCTCACTATCCACAAAACCCAAAAATTGACAGCCCACTTAGACCCCAAAATTTTGCAATCCTAAATCTAAGCAATCCAAATAGTTAAGTAAAGATCCAATGAGCGAGATCATAAAATCATCTGGGTCCCAAATTTTGGCAATATGGATACTCTAAAATAAAAAATACCCCTACAAATCCATAATCTCCTAATCCAACAAAGCCTAAAATTCCAAAACCCAAAGGACACCACCATATCCCTCAAAATAATTTATCTCTAAATTGAGCATGGTTTGTGAACTCATTGGTAGTGCCTCATATTAGTCCCAAGACATTTACACATGCCTTTATATTCCCATCCTTCTATCCACCCCTCCTACCTACTCCAATCCATTATCCCACATGTCTCCATCACTACACCCCTTTCATCCAAACTTTTGCATAACCTACCTCCCACTATATTTTCCTTGGTAGTACCTTGGGAGAAGTCAACCTAGAAATAAGAAAATCTCAAAAATGACATCAATCAAGAATAACACTAGTAGCATGATCCACTTGAAACAATCATATACATTATAATATTACCATCTTATAAAAAAAAAGATCTTGATTTCAAAAAATACCCAAAAAAATCAAAAATTAAAAAAAAGTTCAACAATGAACACCATTCTTATGGTTCCTTTGGAAAGTACCATAATCAAAGTTTATTTATGGGATTCATACATAAATCTCTAGCATATTTATACCCTAAACTTGGGGGAAATATTCTCCCATCCAATCATCCCATTGATCCTTTGCAATTATTAGCCAATCATCCATATCATACCATCTCATCTATCTCCATCCCCATCCATTCATACCTATCTTTATAAAGAGGTGGAAAATATCGTGAAACATCTATTAGAAACCCTTCAATAGATCCAAGCATAGCAACATACTAAGGATAGGAGCATATCATTCCTATATTATGAAGCCCTTGGAAAATGCATCCTACATTTCCTCCCCCTTCTCATCTCCAATCTCATCTTTTCATCCATTATCACCATCAATAGTCCCATCCTTATATCCACCCATCACCTTCAAAATTATGCTAGAACCATTTTATCCTTAGCAATATAAATGTTGGCCAATTTTAAGCATACCACAAAGTACATTTGAGATGCACACAAGATCCACAATCATACATTCCAAATCAAACCTTAAATATTGGTATCCCCTACCTATTATCCAATCCACAAGGCTAATTGCCTCTAAATCCTATATATATGTCCAACCTATCAAACCAAAGCTCCTAATTATCCAGACACCACACAACTAGCAACATATAATTAATCTTACTAAATCAAGCCACATAGCCCAAAACATCCAAAAGGAATCCATAAGATTCATCCTTGTTTTGCTAAAACACTAGCCTTGTTAAACAACCAATCATCATCATGGGGATATATTATTCACAATCCTCGTGTTAATTAGGATATATCAGTCCAAAATCAATAATATTATCGTTTCATCATGAAATCAATCAAATGTTGGCTTTTAGCTCAAGAATAGGAGCAAAGTCTCATTTTTTTAATTTCTATATTTTATACATATTTCCTTTCTTGTTTGTGTGGGTCTTCTTGTTTTTATTTATGGTAAAATTCAAAAAAATGCACATTATGTTTGGTTTAGTTCTCATGACATATATTCCCAATGAAACCATAGTTCTTTATACAATGTTGTATCTTGAGGTTATGATCACTAGGGTTTGGTTTTATCTATATTATTTATTTTTATTATCTCTATGAATATTTATTTTCTTTTATGCTTTGATTTATCGTTCGAAGTTAGTCCTCTATACATATGGCCCATTTTCATCATGGTCCATTATATCATGATGCATAATTTCTATGGAAAATTAAAATTATTGCTCAAACATATTGAAATTCCTTTATAGATTCCTAGTATCTACTTATTCTCAAAGTAATCCAAAAATATCGCATACTTCTCTATTTCCATTTCTAACATCATACAACATAGTAAAACACCCTCATCTAATAACTCCATCATCCCAGGCTGATTTTCAGCTAATCAACCCATTACTAATATCATGTTCATCCATTTTGAGAGGACACCCGTGTTATTCAAACCTACTCATCCTCTCAAGGAGACATACCATCATCCATTCAATCATAATGCATCCAATCCCAAATATGAAGCTTCTCCAAGTGTCAAAGCATCCTTCGAATCTAATCTCAACCAATCATCACTTTATTATCAAGATTTATTATTCCCACATCAACAATGATGTCAAATCAATCAGTCCTTAATCTTTGATTCTTGAGGCATCTTCTATAGTCAAGTTCCTATATCGACTTTATTTGAAATGGCATTGCTTCTTGAAGTCACAAAAAAAATTTAAAGAGAGGAAAAATATAGACACTTAAATCTCGCTAATTCCATCATGCCTAACAAACACCCGATGAACGGACTCAACGCAGATAACAGACTCAATGTGGATAACGTGGTTAACCCTAATGCCCATGCAGACAGGCTCTCTCAAACGGCTTCTGGCGTGAGCTCTGCTGGTGGCAGGAGGTCTTCCTATGTTGGCAGCCGGGGTAAACATGGTGGGGTCGTGGCGGATCTGGACGTGACTTTTTTGGGTCTGTTGGGATCCACAGGTGGTCGACTTAATGGCCAACGTCGTGGGTGTTGCAGTAATGGCAAGGAAAGAGTGGACTGATCGCAGAATACTTCGGCACAGAGATCTCAGCCTAGGAGACCACTGTCTATCGAGTTTATTCTTGTGGCTAATGCTTTCTCTATTGACTTGACTACTGAGACAGAAGATGAAATCGATTTTAATGCTTCTACCTTTTCCTCCCATGGGGTGATCTATCAGTTTAAGGGTTTTTGGCCCTCTCTCCCTCCGCTGCACTCCTGGATCTCAAAAGAATGTGAGCCTTTAATAACTGGTAAAGTTCATATTTTCCCCATGGCCAAGGGGTTTTTTGTTGCTAAATTTGACATTGATATGGATAGAAACAAAATCTTATGTAGTCACTTTTTTAGCTAGGAGGATAAAATTTTCTTGATGATCAAGCCTTGGCATGTTGATTTCAACCCCTCTTCTAAAACCTTCAATAAAATCCCGATTTGGGTTCGGCTTCCTAATCTTCCACTCCATTTATGGACTGAATCCCTTTTAGAGGAAGTGGGTGAGGCTCTTGGTGATTTTTTTTCTAGTGGATGATGCATCATCTGATATGTTTCACTCTACCTTTGCCCGCATATTGGTTGAAATGGATATTTCAAAAGGGTTGCCTGCCGAAATTTTACTTAAACCTTCTAAGAGTTCTTGGGTCCAAGATTTGGACTATGAGGGGATTCTCTTTTGATGTAGAAGATGTTTCAAAACAAGTCATGTTGTTGCTCAATTTGGTTTTGAGAAAAAATTCATGAAGGCTACATGGTGGAAAGATGCTTCCTCGCAACACTACACAATTGTGAAGAAGGTTGAGCAACCAAGGAGCTTCTCTGAGGTTGTTTCTCAAGAATCACAGGGCCTTGAGGCTTCCTCTCTGGTTGTCTCTACTGACAGGATTGTTGATACTTTGCAAGATAACAATATTGTGACCCCTTTTGAGATAGAGAGTGGGCCTTTGGTTGCCACTTCTTGTGACAATGCTCTGGTTATCATTTCGGGTGGCTCTCTTGATTTGGCCAAGCCTGCTAAGAGGAATACAAATAAAATCTTTAAGACAACGACTGCTAGCTTTCCTCTTCAGGATAATTGTGTGTTGGCTTGGCTTGATAAGGCAGTGCAAGTGGAAGAGGGCTAGATCACTGTAAAGGGAAAAAAATATAAGTCCTCTAAACCTCCTTTTGACATGACTCTCCGCTCCCACAAGAGCAATTCTAAATGTAAATCTTAATGGTTCTTGTTTGGGGGGCCGGTTTTTGGTCGGTTTTTGGCTCTTTGATTGCCTTTTTATCCCTAGTTGTCTGTGCCTTCATGTCTTTTAGTTTTGACAACCTTCTAGTTTAGGGTTCCAAATCCATTCAAAAACTGCTTGTAAAGAGTTTTGGGGTCCCTTCAAAACCTGTTTTTGCCTTAATAAAAAAAAACACCCATCAATTAAAATCATTAATTAGTCAACGACTAATCCACTTAATTGAATTAAACTAATTAAATGATTCTTAATATTTAATTAATTTAAATACTTTCATTATCCTTAAATTCCCAAAATTGATACTTAAAATCCATTTTTAACTTAAATATCCATAAATTAATTTAATAAATCATAAAATCAAACCAAATCAAAATAATCGGTTAACTAATTGTTCAAAATGCAAACCAATTAACTAATCGAGAAAAATAAATAAATCAATCAAATAAATTATTAATCATAAAAAATAATATCCATCTTATCCTTATCCACTCCACTAATCCTCATCTTCATCTGCGTCCTCAAACATCTATAAATTGAGATCATTCCTCATCTTTCACATTTCACAATTCTAATTGAATAGGTAAATGTTACAAAAATGAGCAACAAACATCACCATCAAAAGCTTATCTATTAAAATTATTTATCGAGAGGTTTGTGTGCATGTTAGAGTAGTTGGTTTTATTTTGTTTTCATTATTATTTGTGTTATTTTAGCATTGCATGCTTATAGTTACAACCTATTTATTGATTGTATTTTTCACTCTATCTTTCACATACTAATCCATTCAAACATACCTTCTCAATTTATCTAAATTCTAAATTCATATCTATTCATGCTTATAACATGAGGAGGATTCTTAATACTCTTAATTATATGATGAAACTTACCACATGCAAGGTGTGAATTCAAATCCAACAATTAGGTTATGGGAAACAGTAATAATCAAATACCGAAACTTTATGTTGTGCACTCTAATTTTCCATTACAACCCATATACCCAAATTCCCTTATGTGCCCATTTAGGTATTCTTTGTTAGGACTATACAACCATTCTTATAAGCTTAAAATTATGCTTAAGAAATTCAACACTAACACATGCATACTAAGTGACCAACTTAGTTATAGTGAGCTATTAGTGCAAGATAACCTACTTTATTCAAAGTCTAGTGAGCTTTATAGGCCAAGTGTTTGAACCATACTTTGATATCAATGTAATAACAACTCCTCGATTACTACTATTTTTTCTTCCAAAAAATACCAACTTAATTGACCAAGCATCTTCCATCTAATTTATAAGTTTCAACTTCATAACCTTTCAACCACATTTGTGGCAACAACTCTACCTCATCACTCAACTACTCACACTAGAATGCAATAAGATCCTAATGTTAGGGTCATCCCTAGACCCAAACCTAATCCTTGAGGGTTTATTAATGATGACAAAGAATCAGAGGATTCATATTATGTACACCAATGATAGAGAGAACTTGTATGATATATCTAATCTTTCTTTTAACTCACAACTACTCATTAATTATTTTCTTTAAAGTTAATCCAATTACAATGGAATGATAAAAAAACACATTCTAATAAATTTTTGGTTCTATACCACTCATTAGTGCATGAATACACACAAAACCACATAAGTATCATATCATTCCAATGTCCCATGTGCACACAACGATTGACTCAAGCATACATCATCTATATACAACATGGCTAGACATTGATTTTATTGCACATAAATAGGTGATAAATATCTCTTATACACTTCACAAGTACCCATGGTGGTTAGCTCAAGCATATGCCACCTATACACGTGGTGACTTGCTCATACCCACATCACAAATACACATGATGACTAGCATAGGCACAAATTGCATATACACAGAGTGAAATCCACACTTACAACACATATATATAATACTATGAATCACATATATAATATGAAAAAATTAACCTAACCAATATACGTAGTAACCAACTAACAAAAAGGAAGTAGTTGCAACCCTGTTACAAGCATATTTTCCTTCTACTAGTTCACTAGCACATAATATTATGAGTACATCTCATCCAAAAAGGAGTGTCGATGCATGCCATACTACACCATTGGTCCCATCCTTTTTTTCCAATCCATGACCACCTATGATAACAAGCAAGCATCTCATGCTACTTATTTTATCACTAGCAAGGGAATAAGTATAACAATGTGCATAATACTTGAGATTTTTCACACTAGTACATAGTGATTAACTCACACATACATGGAACTTCCCATTACCTAGTTCACTTACACTTAACCCCTTTAAATTCATCCCAACTAGAAAAAGGAATGTCAGTGCATCCCATATTACACCATGAGTCCCATATTGTTCCCTAGTTATTTGTACTAGTTATGACAAAGGGAAATCATCACATACTACTTTCAATCATCATTGAATAAAGTGTAAGTGTAACTACACACATTATATGAGGCCAACAATAATATGTACAAACCCACTAATCATTTATGTCATCATACTACCTTATAAGTTACATAGTCATGATGTTTTATGGTCTTACTGCAAACCCAAAACTAGTGTCAATATTATTAATCGGGACTAAATTAACCATCAAATCATGAAAAATGTACCTTAGACAAAAATAACATAGGAGGAATGCCTATTTTTGTGGTATACCAATTTCAATACCAAACTCCTAAAATGAGTGGATATTGGAATCCATCAACTACATGCCCCTAGCAAAAGACTATCAAAAAGAATCAAAGTACATTCACTTAGTGCAATTATTATTTGGATAAGCATTATTTAATAGACAAGATTAAATCCACATATGTTATATTAGATAATATTCTACATTCGAGTACATACATTTTTGGTATATTATGATCATAAGTCTTATCACTTATTTATCCACAAAATATCATAAATATAAAACACCATACCATATTGGTAATACTCGCCACTAATGCTCCTAGTCAATAAAGGTCGTTCTAAGGACTCAATCCTAAACTTAACAGAGATCTAGTTATAAATTAGACCAAGTAGACCATCCATAGATACTAAGATTTTTTCACACCATCAAATCATAATGGCTTAAGTTGACATCATTAATGTGAGTTAGTAGGTTTCTATATCTCATCCATAGCCAAGTCATGGTTCAGTTTATCATGCCCTTATTTCTTGGAAGAGTAGGTCTCCCTAATGTGTAGAGGTTGCCTATACTTCTATACATATCACTGACTTGAGACACAATGTCATAGGGCTCAATAAACAAGCACCACTTGTTTTAATTTAAATAAGTTTAGAGAAACCCTCCAACATTCACCTCAAGAAAAATCTCAATGGTAGTGACTCTAAGAGTTCATCCAAGGTTGGAGTAGACTTTGGAAAGACAAATGTACCCTAAATATCAAAATAGATAATCTTGATAATGACGGATCATCTTCTATTATCTCAAACCTATATAGTGGGGACATATTAATTGGAAGGTTAGATCACTACCATCTAACACAAATTTAGCCTCAAATTGAAGCATATTGAAAAGGGAGAGATAGTCAAGTTTAAGAAACAAATCCCAACTTGGAGCTATTCCTAAAACCATCATTTATGGCCTTGGGTCATAAGGGCATCCTTCACCTAAAAATAGTCTACAAACCCACTTCAAAATGGGATTGAAGTCCCATGTAGTTTTCCTCACAATATCTCTCTCAAGGAGCATACAAGTAGGTTCTTATAACCAAGAATCTCACAACCACTCAATTAACACTACTCATGGGAGTGAAATAGAAGAAATCCTATAAAAGGAAAACCATAGAAAATATTAAAACCCAACATTAGCAAACCACTATTTACCGATACCCATTCTAAAACAAGGCCATGACCCATAGAGTTTCATTGATTACTATTGCATATCCCAACAAGGTTTCATTTAATTATTCCCATCAATTAATAATGCCTAGCAAAAATAAGGAAACTTGGTTATGCTCACAATTTACCAAACTTGTAGTAAAGAACTTCCAGCAAGGAAACCAGGATCTCAATTTATAACTTTCCAACATTATGATTCCTAATTTAGCATAAACATGCTAGAACCCTTGCAAGCTCATCTCGATGAGAAAAAATCTAGTTGATTACCTACCAACAAGAAATCATATTTCTTTACACAATCATTATGTGGCCATTATCATATAACTTTAATCCAAAAGTAACAAAACATAGCTAATTAACACTCATAAGAGTTAGTAACTTAATTTCAACTATGAAATTCACTTACTAGGACTAGACTCATAATCAATAATAAAACTCATTGGTCAATAGCTACACAATAAACCTTATTTTCTATCTAAATTATTGTTTAGATGAACATATATTAGCAAGGGAAGAAATAGGCAATAACCCTAACTAAACAACTAAATGGATTGTTGCTACATGATAAAAGTAGAACTTGTCACAACATAATAAGTGGATCTTACCTAACTATCAACTTGACTCAAGAGAAGCAACATATTGATTTGTATTAACAATCCACACTATCAATGGTCCCAACAATTAATTGACCTTAGAACCATCCTTGTCATATCCACATGTTTCTAATTGCAATGACCAAATACATTCATATAGATGTATAGATCCTTGACATTTGTATTTTAACCCCATGTTTTCACTTAATTGGAATCCCTTGTCCATTCTTCTATTTCATAGGTCATTACTAATTTGGCTATAATCTATGGCAATAATGAATAATCTATATCATACATATTGTAAATATCATGTTACATAGTAGGGTGTTAACATACAAAATCACTATACTGAGTAAGGAGGCATGCTACATATTTTTGCTAGCACAAAAATGTTTGAGAAAACTTTTATGAAAGCTTTATCTAAGCTTGCACAAAGTATGTGAACTACTTTGACAAAAATTTCCAAGAACTATAGGAGCAGGAAAGTGGTGCCCAATTTGTTCGGAAACATGTCACAAAGAAATATAGAGTTGTCAAACAATCAAACCATATAAATATATTGTTTTTGAAAAAGGTAAAAATAGGTTTTGAAGGGACCCCGAAACCCTTTACAATCAGATTTTGAATGGATCTGGAACCCTCAACCAGAAGGTTGTCAGAACTAAAAGACATGAAAGCACAGACAACCAAGGATAAAAAGGCAACCCAGGCCAAGAGCCACCATCGGCTACAAAGCCGCAAACAACCAACAACGAGCCAAAAACCAGCCCCCAAACAAGAACCGTCAAGATTTACATTTAGAATTGCTCTTGTGGGAGCAGAGAGTCATATCAAAAGGAGGTTTAGAGGACTTATCTTTTTTGCCCTTTACAGTGATCCAACCCTCTTCCACATGTGTTGCCTTATCGAGCCAAGCCAGTGCACAATTATGTTGAAGAGGAAAGCCAGCAGCCGTTGTGTTAAATATTTGATCTGTATTCCTCTCAACAGGCGTGGTCAAATCAAGAGAGACACCCGAAAAGATAGCCGAAGCCCTATCACTAGAAGTGGCAGCCAAAGGCCCACGCTCAAACTCAAAAAGGGGCACAACAATGTTGTCTTGCAAAGCATCAGCAATCCTGCCATTAGAGGCTATCGGAGAGGAAGCCTCAAGACCCTGTGACTCTTGAGCAACCACCTCAGAGAAGCTCCTTGGTTGTTCAACCTTCTTCACAACCATATAGTGTTGCAGAGAAGCATCTTTCCACCATGTAGCCTTCATGACTTTTTTCTCAAAACCACATTGAGCAATAGCATGACCTATCTCGAAACATCTTCTACATCGAAAGGGAATCCCCTCATAGTCCAAAGCTTGGACCCAAGAACTCTTAGAAGTTTTAAGTAAAATTTCGACAGGCAACCCTTTTGAAATATCCATTTCAACCAATATATGGGCAAAAGTAGAGTGAATATAAATATATTGTTTGTCATTCTCCAAGCTCTTAAAATAATTTACTTATACTAAATAGACACCATAACAATGGTTTGAATAAACATGTTTTGTTTACATAAAAGAAATGAAGTTGATTAAAAAATTAATTCTCTAACACAGCCACTAGAAAAGAAATTAAAGTAATTAAAGTAATATCAATCGTATTGCAACTAAGATGAGAGGTAGTGGATGCCCGAATAAAAATACCACTATATTTTCAAAAAGAGATGAGATTGTTTTCATTATTGTTAACATACTAGGAAAGTGATCCCCTTAACATAAAAGAATGTGGCTTTACAACAATGCTAAAAAAAAAAAATTTGATGGAGGATTTTATATCAAACCCTCTGCCATAGGTTGAAACCTCTTCGGCTAAGAGCCAAGAGCTGAGGGGTATTCATTCCGTCAAATTCGCCCGGAACATGATCCCGACCTCATCCCTTATGATGTCAAAGCCTTGCACTCAGCAAGATTTGATATTTTATGGGCTCATTCAGAACCATTCAACTTCACCAGTAGACCAAAAACCCATTGACAAAACATTATTTTTAATGTTTGTGACTAAAAATATACACCCCAAAATAGAGAGCATAACTCGTTCAATACTTTGCTTAATGTTCATCAAAATGTCTAATGACTCATACAAACTCTCAAAAACAATCTTTGAATAATAAAAAACAAAATATCTGCTCATTCAAACATTCCCTTTTATGCAAGGCTCCTACTCAAATAGTAGTATGCCCAAGCAAGACCATTTAATATACCATATTTGACATTTATCATTCTAAACATGAAAGCAGAAAACAAAGGTTATAATTCCTTCTTCAAGATTAGGGTACTTCCTTGCGTGAGAGAAGAGGAAGATTTTATATTGTAACCTAGAATAGGTTGCTAATAGAAATAGAACATTCCCATGGAAAGCTGACGGCCACAATATTCCATATGCAGACATAACGGAAATTCATAAAACCTAATCTGACCCAAATTCTATGTTTAACACAATGTCTTGATCTTACCTGGAACTTATTCATATAATGTCAAGATCTTCCCAAAAATGGGTTGGGGTCCTTCGTTTACGTTTTGAATAAATGGGGAGAGGGGGGACACCATTTCTCCATTATGGTGTGGAGGACAGATCTCCCTCTCTCTTTACTGGGTACCCAAAACACAAATAGAGCCAACAAAAATGATTCAACCAAAATGAAACTAAAAAATGGCATGCTCTGGTGGACTTTTTCAGCACTTTAGTTGTATTCACAAGTGATACCCTCTCTTAAACAATCATTTCTGAGCAGTCATCTTCTCCACAATTAATGGTCTCTTACTAGTAAATATTTATTTTCAATCAGTAGCATTCACAGAGCCCGAAATCACTTATTTATGTCATCCCAAAGAAGCTCTCACTGCTCTACAAGAAACCAGTAATGAAGAATATTGGCACCAACTAGATCTACCTCCATGCATTTTAATTTTAATTTCATATTTATTATTTATTGTTTTCACCTTTTCAATTTACCCCTTGCTAGCTACCAGCCACAAAAATCACACCAACCAGTGCAATAACTATATGCATAAAGTAACTCACATCAACAAACTCTCAAAACTATTCCAAAATCCAGCAAAATTTGTTACAAGCATATTTTAAAGCAAACGACACAACATCTATATGCGAAGCAAAACCACATTATCTAAGAACAGATTAAATATTGTTTTACTTGTGAGATTGCAAATAAAACAAGAAAATTAATTTTATATCATGACTACAAATAACACAAAAACTCAAATTAGATTGTACAAGATGAATTATAATTGATTTCAAAAGGCCTTTCTAAAGGCTCCCCAAAAATATCATATGAGAAACATCATGTTCAACTGCATTACCACTTATTTTAATATTTATTATCATATAAATATACTAACATCTTCTAACATTAAAGGAGGTGACTCATAAGGACAAGCATGCTCCAATAAATTAGTATAAATAAAAAATAAAATCAAAATTTCAGATCACGAGACTCAGCAAACCCCCCTCGGTCGAAGTCACCCAATAGACTCTTTTGCACTTGCAAATTAACAAATTGTCTATCTTATTAGTGATCAACCAATGTTACTTCACATAGAAGCCTACTATCATATGAGTTGTGACATGAATGATGAACATCCTACCTAGCATGCTCATCCCCTTTAACTATTTTGTAATCGCTTTATAGTATAAGAATATTTGTGGTCTACTTCACTACATCAAACCATTAAGATCCACACAAAAGCCCACTATACTATTCAATATTTTGTATGGCACGTCTATCATGATGCCCAACAACATCGACCTCGCTTTATTCAATAATATTGCTACTAGCAACCTCTGTCAACTCATACAATATAGTATCTTCCCCATATTCAAGAGGTGAGAAGTTCTTGCAACAAAAAATGCATCCAAACAACTTTCTCTACTCCTAGTCAAAGCTCAAGAAAGGAAAATTAAAATTGAACATTTAAATCTACAACACTAGAATATTGAAAGCAAATATTTCTACCAAAAATGTCTCAAAAATTTTGCTCATTCTCCAAGAAAAAAGCTAACCATTGGGGAAAAAATCCTTCAAACCTCCTAGTGTGTCCCCCAACCCCTATTTTAACCCTCGACTCTATCAATCAAAAACACTTTTATAGACTTCCACCATGTAGGACGTTTCATGATCAAATGATGTGTCAAAATAACTAGAGTAATCAAAAGAAGCGCCACTAGAATGAGCAACTTAATGTGTTATTTCCTTTCATTTATGTCTAGAGGACTATTTTCTAGAAAGGCATACATCAACATAGTGTCATAGACCACAACAATTATAGCAATTTTGCTTTATGGTGTGACTACTGGAACTAGTAGATGAAGAAGAGTCACTTGAGTAATAACAAGAACAAGAAGAATGCTTATGCTTATTCTCAATGTTTATAGTTGGAGGAATCTGAATACTACTTTGGAGAATGCTTTGGAATACTTCATTTGCTCATATTTCTTCACTACTATGTGTTTTCCTACCTTTGTAAACTTCTATAATTTTACCACTTTTCTTCTTTGTGAATTGACATTGATATTGAGTAAGCAATTCACAAATGAAATAAAAAATGTTATTGATTTTATCACTAAGTTGTAACATTTCTTAAAAATGTATAAATAGAGCCAACCATTCAAAATAATAGAGATTAGCATATCATCATCAATTTTATTACTTATGGTACTTTATTTATGTTTCAAGTTTTCCATCACAATTTATTGAAAAACATCTTCATCAACATTAAGTTTGGTATTCAACAACTACATTGGAAGATCAATTTTCTTAAATGCTAGTTGTTCATCGTATAAGTCTTTGAGTGTTTTCCAAGCTTCTAATTTAATCGCTTCTATGTGATGCTGACTTATGCAAAACAAAAAGATTTTAATAATGTAAGCGCTCTCTTATTTCATTTTTGAAACTAGAGTAATTTAGCACCATTAATAGAAGGTGTGGGTTGTCAACTAAATCACAAAGATCATTGAAAAACTAATTTATTTCCATGTTCATGCTCCATTCCTTGTAGTTTCTAAATGCTAGTCTCCCTACTTTATGATGAACCTCATTATTCTAATCATGATAACAAAACCAAAAAAAATTAAAGATTCTATTGAAGCTTTGCCTTTACCCTCTAGTAAATCCTTGATACAATACTTGCTATTTTTAAGAAGATTTAAAGAAATCTGATCTTTAAGTCTTATATACCTTAAATAACCTTAATTCTCTGATATACACCCATATAATCTTCAATTGTTCCATTTCTTAAAAATATGATGAGAAAATTAAAACTTATAACCTTTTGAATGAGCTACATCCCAATAACCTCGTCCTATTAGTTTGAAGGATATGTTTGACACCATGATTACATTATTTTGTTACAAGTTCAAATTAATGTTTCCAATGTGATATGAGAATGAATTTATGGCCTGCCAAATTTAAGCATTTGCATATTCATAAAATATTTCAAAACATTTTATTGACAATTATTGGAGTTGTTTAACGCCTTTTGTAGATTTTACATCCAAATTCCAAAGTAGAAACTTCAAAGCAGCAGGCTGAAATGTAACGTCATTGACAATAGAAAGATTTAGATCTTCAACTCCTTTCTGTTGAAATTGTAACGCCCCCCTTTATTTCAATGCGGAAACAGCAAATGGTAAACTTCTAGGCATGAAATATTCAATAGAAAAGGACAGATATCAACATCAATTCTCAATTTTCAATGCAGCAGCAATCATCATCCAAAAATCAAATTCCTAGAGAGCGGAGATCTTCAGAACAAAAGAGGCTATTAATTTATTGTTGGATTGTGACAATATAAAGGAAAAAAATTATTTTTTTTTATTTTTTTTGTCTGTCATGTTATTTGAAGATAATATATATTTTTTAGTTTTGGAGGGCAAATCAATTTTGTAGTAACAATTGAGATTGTAATTTTTTCTCTGATCAATAAGAATCCTAATATTTTGTTTTATGGATGTTTCTTTGACATATTGTCAGAGTTTTATCATCTTGTTGAATGTGATTTGGTTATTCTATTTTGTCTCTTCGTTTTTTCTTTGCAATTAATTTGTGCTGCAAATTTATACGATTTTGTGGAATCACATTTTCTCAACAAGTGGTATTAAAGCTTTTATATTTGCAGTGGCTATGTTAAGACTTGGTGTTTGCTTTGTAATATCAAATAGCGAGAAATTTTGTATACAAGGTTCAAGGAGGAAATATTCAATGGAAAGAATAACTTTCAGTTGTGGATGCTCAATATGCACAATATGTTGGCGCAACAAGAACTGCACAAGACGTTGGTAGGCAATTCAAAGAAACATGCAAATATGACTGATGAGGGTTGGGAAGATCTAGATACAAGAGCTATAACACAATTTGACTGTGTTTAGAAAAGGATGTTCTTTTCAATATTGTTGGAGAGGAAACAACAAAAAGCTTGTAGAGTAGAATAGTCTTTACATGACAAAATCCTTGACAAATCAAATCTACTTGAAAAGGCAATTGTATAGTTTGTGAAATAAGGAAGGTACCAAAATTGTTGATCATTTATATGTTTTCAATACTCTCATGTGCCAATTAACTAGTATGGGTGCAAAAATCGAAGGTGAGGTCAAGGTAGTCATGTTATTATGTTCATTGTCTAATCTTGGAACCACTTAGTCACTTCCATAAGGTTTAGCACAACAGACAATCTTGACTTTGATTGTTTTGTGGGAGTCTTGTTGTTTGAGGATGTGCAAAACAAATCCAATATGGAAATCTCCACACCAAAAGCAATGTGGCTAGGGGTTGGTCCACAAAAAAAAGGGAGGATTCAAGAGGTACATCTAAATCTAAGTCAAGAAGGCAAAAAGGGTAAAGGAAAATGATATTGTAAAAAATCAAAGCAACTTAAAAATGATATTTGGAAGAGATAAGAAGCCAAGGATAACTCCACAAAAGAAGCTAATCCAATTGAATCAAGTTTAGGTATGGTTGGTGAAGTACTTATCTATTTGTAATATTTCACAATATCATGAGGAATGTTTTTTAGATTTTGGTGCTTTGAATCACATGTGTCAACATAGGAGTTGGTTTTCTTCTTACCATACTATTGATGGCGGTGTTCTTATGGGAAATAATGTTTTTTTGTAAGATTGTTGGAATTGGGAGCATTAAGATTAAAATGTTCCACAGTAGTATATGGACATTGATAGAGGTACTAGAACTCAAAAAGAATAATTTTCTTAGGAGTTTTGAATTTTGGAGGTTACAAATTTACAAGTCAAGGTGGAGAATTGAAGGTGTCCAAGGGCATTTTAGCGGTCATGAAGGATACAAAGGTTGGGAACATTTACAAGTTAGAAGGGAGTATTGAAATAAGTGAAATAATAGTGGTATCTGATAATCTACTTGTTTATGGCATTAGCAACCAAGCCATATGAGCAAGAAAGGGATAAAGGTATTGATAATCCATAAATTACTTTCAAATTTAAAATCTTTGAATTTGAATTTATGTAAGTATTGTGTCTTTGGAAGCAATATAGACAAAAGTTTAAAACAAGTAATTGTACAAGTACGGGTATTCTAGACTAATTTATTTCGATGTTTGGGGACCATCCCCTACAATTTCTTCTAGAGGATCACCATACCTTGTGACCTTTATAGATGATTACTCTAGAAAGGCGTGGGTCTATATTTTCAAAATGAAAGTTGATGTGTTTAGTAATTTTAAGTAAGTTTAGAGTCTTGGTTGAAAAGAGCACCAGTAGGTCAATCAAGTGTTTAAGAACAGTTAATGGGGGTGAGTTCACATCTTTGGAATTTGAAAACTATTGCAAAGAAGATGAATCAAAAGGCATAAAACTATAGTTTACACCCTTTGACAAAATGGTGTTGTTGAACACATGAACAAGACTCTTCTAGAGAGAGAAAGGAGAATGCTCAATAATACCAAGTTGTAGCAAGAGTTGTGGGTAGAAGCAATCACTATAGCTTGCTATTTGGTAAATCGGTCACCATTAGTTGCAATAGATTGTAAGATCCTTGAAAAGGTATGGATAGGTCATCCTTGTGATTACTTAATCTGAAAAAATTTAGTTGTGATGCATATGCTCTTATTTCTAAAGATCAACATTTTAAGTTGGACCCAAGATCAAAAAATAATTTTGTTGGTTATGGTCAAGTTAAGGGATATAGACTATTTGATCCTACTTCCCACAAAATTATCATTAATAGAGATGTAGTATTTGATGATTCTCCTCTCATAAATTAAACATAATAGAAGTTGAAATGAACCAATAACATGTACCACAATATCAACAAATTCAATTGGAAACTCATCCATCTACAAAAATTAGGGAGTAGAAAGAAGCTTCAATGAAGATGAGGATGCATAAAAGATATAGGAAAATGTGGAAATACAACCAACTCTAAGGAGATCCACACAGGTTAGAAATCCTCCTATCCTCCTATCAGGAATGATGATTATAGTTTATCTAATGCTTTGCTTTCTAATGATGGGGAACCTAGTTGTTATCAAAGAGTGATGGATGGTATTGAAAGTGTTAAATGATAATTGGCAATGAAATAAGAAACGAATGCCTTGGAGAAGAATAAAAAATGGGACCTAGTAGAACTCGCAAAGGGCAAGAAATTTGTTGATTACAAATGGATCTTCAAACTGAAAAAGGGTGTTGATAATAGAGTTGAAAGGTACAAAGCAAGACTAGTAGCAAAAAGGTATTCTCAAAAGCAAGGCATTGATTTTCATTAAAAAAATATGGTATTTGATAAATTTGTTTCTATTCAAGTAGTATTATCATTAGTTACTTGATCTTGAGTTAGAGCATCTAGATGTTAAAATGATATTTTTACATGGTGATTTGGATTAGAAGATATATATGGAACAGTCATAAGTGTTTGTTCAAGATCATAAGAGATCATCTTTTGCAAACTCAAGAATTCATTGTATGTCTTAAAGCAATCACCCAGGCAATGGTACAACAAGTTTGATTCCTTCGTAGTGGGCTAAAATTTTACAAGGAGTGAGTATGACCATTATGTTTACTTTTAAAGTTTGAAAAATAGTTACATTGACTTGGTGTTATATGTTGACAATATGCTTGTAGCAAGCAAAAGCATGGTTGAGATCAACAAGTTAAAAGCCCAGTTGGCTAGTACATTTGATATGAAGGATCTATGAGCAGAAAAACAAATTTTAAGCATAAAAAACATAGAGAAAGGACCAAACATATTGCACTTAAATACCATTTTGTAAGACAATCTATTGGTGGAGGTGGTATAGTAGCTCTTGACAAAGTTCATATGCAAGAAAATTATGCAAACATGTTTACAAAACCAATAGCGTTAGAGAAGTTGAGGTGGAGCTTGGATTCTCTTCGCTTGCAAAAAAAGGTGATGAATGGGCATGGCATGGGCAAGTATCAAGTAAATTAATGTAAAGGTGGAGATTGTTGGATTGTGACAACAATATAAAGCAAAAAAAATGTATCTTAAAATAAACAAATAAATAAAAACCATTAAAGAGAATCTATCGTTTCCTATCTATTTATTTTCCTAAGTTTGACACTAGTTGTTATGTGGAAGATATCATATATATCTTTATAGCCTTAAAAGGAAAATTAATTTTGTAACTGCAGTTGCATGAAGATTGTAACTTTTTCTTTGACCAATAAGAATACTGATACTTTACCCCACGGATGTTTTCTTGACATATTGTCAAAGTTTTACCACATAAATATGTCTTGTTGAATGTGATTCAATTATTTTGTTTTATCTCTTCTTTTTTCTTTGCAACTAATTTGTGTCACAAATTTATATGATTCTATAGGCTCATGTTTTCTCTAACAGTTTTAGGGCCTCCCATGCACATGGATGAAAGATACAATATAGAGAATGTGTGTGGATTAATCTTCATGGTGGGCATTTGACGAAAAATTTTAAATCTCTCTTGTAAATAAACTCAAAAAAACTTTGGACAATTCAGTGAAGTTAAATATTTTAAATGTTCATAATCAAAACATTTTTACTCTAATAAAATATTTAAAATTTTAGTGGAATTGAACATTTTGAATTTTTATAGTCAAATATAATATATGTAATATATTTAATTCAAATGATTGTTGTTTTAGAGTGCCCTCATTGATCTTTAAATATATGAAGATGAAATAATGATTTTTAATTTGATGAAGATCAACCATATAAATTATTTTTAGAATTATTTATTTATTTTCAAAAAAGATCTTTTATTTGTTTTAAGTGTTTATTATTCCTACAAGATTCAATGACTATTGTTTTTTTATTAAAGTAAAAACAGGTTTTGAAGGGACCCCGAAACCCTTTACAGATAGATTTTGAATGGATCTGGAACCCTGAACCGGAAGGTTGTCAAAATATAAAGACAAGAAAGCACAGACAACCAAAAAAAAAAAAGGCAACCAAGGCCAAAGAACCACAATCGACTACAAAGCCGCAAAACAGCCAAAAACCAGCCCCCAAACAAGAACCATCAGGATTTACATTTAGAATTACTCTTGTGGGAGCGAAGAGTCATGTCAAAAGGAGGCTTAGAGGACTTGTCTTTCTTGCCCTTTATAGTTATCCAGCCCTCTTCCACTTGCGCTACCTTATCAAGCCAAGCCAACACACCATTATCTTGAAGAAGAATGCCTGCAATTGCAGTCTTATAGATTTGATCTGTATTCCTCCCTGCAAACGTGGTCAAATCAGAGGAACCACTCGAAATGAAAGCCGGATCACAAACACCGGCAGTGGTAGCCACAGGCCCATTCTCATTTTCATTAGGGGTTTCAACATTGTAGTCTTGCATGGCCTCAACAACCCCACCATTAGAAACCTCCGGAGAGGATGCCCTAAGGCCCTGTGAATCCAAAGCAACCACCTCAGAAAAACTCCTAAGTTGCTCAACTTTCTTCTCAACTATATAATGTTGCTGAGAAGCACCTTTCCACCAAGTAGTCTTCATGGTTTTTTTCTCAAAACCACATTGAGCAGCAACATGACCTGTTTTAAAACATCTTCTACATCAGAAGGGAATCCCTTCATAGTCCAAAGGTTGGACCCAAGAACTCTTAAAAGTTTTAAGTAATATCTCTGCAGACAACCTTTTTGAAACATCCATTTCAACCAATATGCGGGCAAAGGTAAAATGAAACATGTTAGAGGATGCATCATCCACCAACAAAAAATCTCCAAGAGCCTCACCCACTTCCTCCAAAAGGGAATCAGTCCATAAATGGAGAGGAAGATTAGGAAGCCGAACCCAAATCGAGATCTTGTTGAAAGTTTCAAAAGAAGGGTTGAAATCAACATGCCAAGGTTTAATCATCAGCAGAAATTTATCCTCCCAACTAAAAAAGTGATCACATAAAATTTTGTTTCTATCCTAATCAATGTCAAATTTTGCAACAAAAAACCCCTTGGCCATGGGGAAAATATGGACACTACCAGTAATTAAAGGCTCTCATTCTTTTGAGATCCAGGAGTGCAACTGAGGGAGGGAGGGCCAAAAACCCTTAAATTGGCAAATCACCCCATGTGAGGAGAAGGTGGAAGCATTATAATCAATTTATTCTTCTGTCTCAGCTTTCAAATCAACGGAGATAGCACTAGCCACAGAAAGAAACCCACCTATCGGTGGTCTCCCTTGTGTCGTAGATTTCTGTGAACAGTGCTCCCCGTCCTTTCCACCAGCTCTGCAGAAGCCTCGTTCCCCATACCGGTGGCCATTTTGGCCCTTCTGCCCAACATATTCTCTACGGTCATCTGAGGTCTTCGCACCACCAGCACCCAAAGTTGCTGCGTCCACCATCGCAGACCCCTTCGGGCCATTTGTGCCCTGTGCAGCCTGGTTGCCAACGCCAGAAAGACTCTCGCTGTCCACATCAGTTCTCCCGCTACCGCCAACCACAACCTTCGTAGTCCCATTCCCGTCCTGAGCATCGCCGATTGCTGCACCAAACCCGTCGCAGCCATTATATTTAATTGTTGAGATGATTATGTTTCTTCCTATGGCATTTAGGAATTTTCAGTTTGGATTTTAGTTCAACATTCAAATGACTATTGTTAGTATTTTGATAATTAATGATTTTAAAATTAAAAAAAATACCCAAAAAAGTTGTTCAATTGATTGAGTGCAATTGTTGAGAATGATGGTATGTTCTTTGATTTCACCATTCACCTAGGATCAAATCCTCTAGAAGTGCAATACAAAAAATGAGACAATATTGTATCCCAACTATGGCAAAATGAATACTCCCAAGTCCTTGACTCTAAGCTTATTGAGACTGATACCAACAAGTTGTCCTCTTGAAAATAAATAAATAAATATATATTAGTTTTAATTATTATTTTTAATAAGAGAAGTCTTCAAAAGTTGTTTCTCCATGTTTTTTTGTTACTTTTATTGTATGCTTAAGGCTTCGAATATTCAACACAAATTTTCATCCCCCAAGAAATATTAATAATTGAATGTCCAAGGTGTATCGAAGAAACCAACACTAGGTGCCCCTTTTTATCTTGAACACCACCAACTCCTTTAATTATTGCTCCATCAAAATTAGCTTGACTCCATTTAGCGAGTTTTCATTTCACCATGGCCTCAGATAGGAAAATAAAGTTGCTCCCTAAAGTAGGTTTTGCATGTTTTCACCCTAATTGAACATAATGAAAATTTGGAGAGAATAAAGAATGATGAAGATGCATGACTATTTTATATCATTAAGTTGAAAAACATCATGTTTAAGAAACTATTTACAGTATTGCATTGTTTATTTCTAAATCTTTCAACTCACACTACTCAACAATGTGAAAGCAAGTAACAATCTTGCAAGATCGAAAAGCAAGGATGAAGGAGAGGGTGATGGCGAGAACAAGGTACATTTCATCTTTGGCACTAAAGATGAGTTGGGTGGACTTTTCCTTTAAGAAAATGATGTGTGCATTTTGGACATCTGGCTAGACACTTGCAAAAGTGTAAACTTAAACCCTAAATCTTGTGTGCAATGTTTTGAGGGGCCTAATATTACTACAAAGTCTCGTGTTCGCTAGGCAATGGCGAAAAGAGTGGCTCTACCCAAGGTTTGTGCAAGGGCTTCTTGCTTTCTAAACCTAAGGGCTTTCATGGGACAGTTGCTACGACTAGTTCTATTGTTGTGGCTTCAATAGATGCCAAGTGTGGGAAACTATCGGTTTCATCTAAAGATGTGTTGTCAAGTTTGGAGAAGAACTCTTCCCCTATTCCTTCACCTATGTTGGGGTCTACTTTAGGGGTTGAGGTCTAATATGAGACACTGGTTTTATGCAATCATCGCTTCATGGCTAGCCATGCCTCTCATGGGTGTAGGGTTGGAAATCATCATTGTCCAAAGAAGGGCAAGCTTGTTCCTTTGAAGATTGGCTTGAAAGTCAAATTATGATTGTCATTCTTGGTTCCATTCCTCCTATGCAAAGTTATGTGAAGGAATATGGCGAGGGGTTGTTGCCTAGAGGGGATTGTCTCAACAATGCTAGCCTAGCTCATAAGAAGCAACAATCTTTGGCTTCAAACAAGGAAAATAGGAAGATCATTCAGTGTGAGGAGTGTTACAGGGCCTTTCCTCGCCCTCATATTCATGTCTTGGAAACTCTAATAGAGAGCATCTTGGTCTGTTTGAAGATAAGGATAAGGTTGATGGGAAGGTATAGAATTCCCTAATTGTGTTGACTTCAAGCTGCCTTGAGCATTGTACTCTATCGCTGTTTTGGGGCTTTTGCCTAATTCGGTTTTAAATGCATTTATTATTGGGGTGTCACTCGTTATTTGTTGTCTTGTTCAGTTTTTATTGTTGGCTCCTTGTAGTTGTTTTATGGCTACCTTTTGACTTTCTATCTTGTCTCTTTTGTACTCTATACAAGAGTGAGGCCCTTTCAAAATTCCTTGTTCAGATTCATAACTTCAGTCAAAAGCCTTTACCTTAATCAAAAATGCTATGATGTCAAACAAAAGCAATTTCTTATTGTATGAACTAAATCCGAGATAATCATATGCTTAAAAAAGAATGTGTATGCACAATCAAATTAGTCTCTACCACAAACAAACCAGTTTGGATATTTATAAAGCACACTACTTTTTTCTATGGAAAGTATTAAAACATCACTGAAGTAATTTTAAGAAGTGAATTTGTAAAAAGTGTGCACCGTTTTAAAGTCTCAAACCATTGCAAGATATTCCAACAAGGTGTAGTCATCTCCTTAAATTTCCGAAGGGCATTGGAACCTCACAAAACCTAAATTGCAAACCTATGAAAAAATGGAGAAAGTAAGGTAGTGATTAAAACACATTGAGTTCCCAATTATTCGAAGGATTCCTCTAGAAAAGTCACATGCTAACACTAATTTGTTAAATATCTGGAAAAACCAGATAAAGTAAATTACAAACATGTTTCTCCAATACAGTTCTAGTGCTTCAAAAAATTCAACAATAATGCTAATGGCTACCAAATGATCTCACGTAATAACTCAGTGAAATTTTCATTATTATGAACTAAAAATTGATTATAAGGGGTCGATCCAGATAGACCTTTATGAACTGGCAATCTACGTATTCAATTCCACTTTAGTTATTACAAAAATGCAGGCGCTGAGCCTCTGATTTTCAAATGAATAGGTGACCGTGAGATTGTCTACAAAATACGTAAGCCTCCATTGACATATTTTTGGCTCCTAGAGAGAAGATTTCTAAAAATATTAAGATAATAAGTTTTGTGTTTTCCTTGGTGAGATCTTAGTATAAGTTTCAAGGAACCAGCAACCAAGAGTGAGTTATTAAGATTGATCAATAATCAGTTTAGCATGTTCTGTACAATACACCCAAACAGTGATTTGTGAAAACTTATTTTGCCTCAACTTCCAACATATTTGAAAATAAATAATTGTCTGCATCACATAAACATTAGGTAGCAACCAGGAATTATTGGTCCCTGGTCAGCCTTCCTCACCAACCATGGAAACTTTGCTCTACGGGTTATTGTAGCTGATACCAAGTGCCATGTCTCTAAAATTGTGATCTACACTTCCTCATCTTCTACTTTGAAGAAAGTATATGATAAAATCATATTATTAATGCCATTCATTTTGGGATCTGATTCGAACTCCGGATCAACATAAAAGAAAACCTGCATTTGTTATATAGTAGTGTAAGGTCTAGCAACTCAAGCAAGAAGGAAACAAGGGATCAAATCACAGAAAATAGTTTACTTACAGGCATGTCAATCTTCTCGCCAGGAAGTAGTCGCTGCTCTTCAAAACAGAAGCATTGAATTTTGTTGAAGTAAATAGCAGCCTGATACAATATCAAATATGCCCTAGATTAGAAACAACAGCAAGCCACATCATCCACAAGGTACCTACTGAATTTAATGTTCCCATCCTTGATATTGAGAAACTTATGCATGATGCATATCACAGATATCTGACAACATAGAAATAATCTGTAATAAAATATTGTGGCCAATGGATTCAAAAGTTATTTAAATGAAGCATGTTCTCTGGAATCTAGTGGTGCAGATCACAGATATCTGACAACATAGAAATAATCTGTAATAAAATATTGTGGCCAATGGATTCAAAAGTTATTTAAATGAAGCATGTTCTCTGGAATCTAGTGGTGGTTATAGAGAATTATATAACACGTCCTGCATACTCTGTTACACCTTTGCCAGTGGTAAATTTTCTTCAGCTATATACCAGTATGTTATCTTCGTATACTTCATATGCATATTTAATAGAACTATCTAAAAGGAAAAATGGCTGGAGTTGTGGAGGGGATAATTGGAGTGGTGTAAGTCACATGAAAATTCTGAAATAAGCATTCTGAAGCTGGTTGACAATTAATTGCATCGTTGCTTTCCTATTTGGACCCCTGGAAAGCCAAAGTTGAAATAAGATAATTTGACCAGTGTTCCAGAGTTTCGGAACGGGGGATGCAAGGACACTTTTTATCTCAAAATTTGGAGATGAAAGAGGGAACAGCGGCATATATAATATATAAAACTAGTGTAAAGGTTAAGAGGAGTGGCTGTGTAGGTGAGGACTGCGCACTTGAACAAATGAAATATCCTCATCTTTTTATTTATTTTCTTCTATTTTTGCTTCACTTGCTTCCAGGTAAATAGTAATGAGGATTCAGAAACTCGGACATTTATGAAAAGAAATTTTACAGAGCTTAACTGTGATTTGAAAAAATGTGTTGTTTTTTATATTTGGTCCACACAGCCCCCTGCTGTCTAGGTGAGGACAGCACATCCCTGGATGCCCCCTGAAGCGAGAACCATCCCCTGCAAGTGGTGACTGCAGGGGCAGCAAGATGTTTTGTCCCCATCCCACCATTTCCAGGACATACCCATTTCAAAAACAAGTGAAAACAACCCAGGGACGTGTCGCAGGGGAAAAATGAGATAGAATTCTGAATTTCCAGAACTCATCCATGATGGCAAGGGAAGTTTTCTGTGGAGATTTAAGTGCTTGAACTTCCTGTGTAAAGAAGATTTTGGGACTTTCGAGAAAATTATTCACCTTTATTGTCAGGGACCAGAGGTCTAAAAAAGTTGATCTTCTCGGTATCACTGAGTAAATAGATTGTACTCTAGCATATATACAGATATCTAAATACATGCAGATGCCAGGAGGATCACTGTAGCATAGGTTTAATACTGATGGCACTACACAAGTACTGACCTTTCTTATTTTTTTAATTCATTACACTCGTGAATGACAGAAAAACCAGAGGGGATAGCAAAAAGGTTGGAAAATCAAGCGATTTAACTT
Source organism: Sequoiadendron giganteum (assembly GCA_007115665.2). Taxonomy (NCBI): domain Eukaryota; kingdom Viridiplantae; phylum Streptophyta; class Pinopsida; order Cupressales; family Cupressaceae; genus Sequoiadendron; species Sequoiadendron giganteum. The sequence continues at coordinate 368,294,515 of CM021106.1, forward strand.
TCTGCCCAATGAAGATCTTGGCACACTACCAACCTGATTTATCTTAAGCAGGTTGATCTTTCGGATATCTCTAACAAGATTCTAGACCATTATTGAAATTCACTTCCGAATCTCCTGAGATAATGAAGGTTGCATCTGGATGACTCAAATCCCATCAGTTTTTGAGGTAGTTTGTAAACACACTTTTATCTTGCACCATCACAGGTCAAATGCTACCTTCGAACTTCATTTTGAACTGCCGGTTAAATGGACTTACTCTTGTTGCCAGTTCATTGCTTTTCCCTTAGAACAATTATTTGACACCTTCATCCAAGCCCTTTGTGTTTCCTGCATCATTCAAGTGTTTATTTTGGATTCATCTCTAAATACTTTCATTGTTCCTCATTGGCTCTTTGGCAATCCCTTTTTCAGATGCTAAAAAGGTTTCCTTGGAGTTATGGTTAGTTTCTTCTTTGGTGTTTCTATTATGAATTATCACTTCAGAATATTTCTGTGTTTATCCAGGATTTTTCCTTTATAGATCTTGCATTTTGAAATAAGGACTTGTGGATGCAGCATGGTATCCATACTTGGACTGAACTCAGACAATAGAAGCAAAAATCACAAAAAAAATGCAGTTAATTGTGAAATGGCATGTTTGCCAATTTTTTCCTTATTAAATTCACAATTTTTACATAAATCGTTGACTGCTTTGGACTGAATATAACCCGATTAGACACGATTGTTTCCTGTATAGCAATGATTTCAACATTTTTTTATGGATTTCAATGGGTTCTTTTATGGATTTCAGTGGGGCTTTTTTTGCAGTGAAGTAGGGCTTATGTTTCTACATCAAAAACGTGATGCCCAGTCTCGATTCCAGATCCAAAACTAGTAGAAGAGTCTCCAGTTCCCTGGCCATCTCATGTACATAAAGTCCCTATGCAAGATCCCATTACAATTTCTTCCGTCCAAGAGATAAATTCCTTCAAACATGCATTGCCATTGCCTATAAGCCATACATTCGCTGAATGAACTCTTTGAAATCATTGTTTATATTTGTATAGTATTAAAAATACATTAAAATATAAAATATTTATTGATGTCTATATATTAAGATACATTATATTTTTAATTACTATTAATTCTATATTTTTTAATTAAAATTATTTTATTTTACTTTGGAACATTAGTCAATGGTTCTTTTGATTGACTATTTTTATTACGAAGAATTATTTTATTTTATTTTATGGCGTAAAAAAAATATTAATATTTAAATAATTAATTAATAACATTTTAATTGTAATTTTAAATAATTTCCGTAATTAATTAATTTTGATATATTTAATATAGTGATAAATAGAAAAAATATATATTTTTGAAAAACATTTTTATAAAAAAAAAGTGCCTTTGTAGTAGTGTACCTAATTCCGTCCTTAAGTGATAAAATTGTGAAAATGGTTGCCCCTAGACCCCATTGGGGGTGTTGTCCCCAAACCCCCACAAGGGGTGTTGCCCCTCCACTCTGCTGGTTGCATTGCCCCTAGACCCCCACGAAGGGCACTGCCCTTCAACCCCATTGGGGTCTCCACTGCTAGACCCCCACTAGTTATCAAGATCTCTTGTCAAATAAGAAACTTGATTACATGAGGGGGTAACGAGGAATTGGAATCTAACTCTTGAGTGTGTTGACTTAGATGTCAGTGTGAAAGTTTTGAGACTGGTGGATGAGGAGAAAGCCCCCATGAGCTATTTGTTTGAGGCCATGGATAACACGAAGCAGGTGATTGTCATTGAAAATTTGTAAACTGCAGCATCTAGTTATTATTTATGCACTATTAAGTATATTTTGTGAAATGCAATGTAATCAGCTATATGAATATAAACAACAAAAATCTACATACTACAATTCATGGGCTAAACTCTCAATTTTATTCACTCTTTATGTCTCTATGCTATGTAAGTTTTTGTCCTTTTTTCTACATTTTTTTACATTTTTTTTTATACCCTTTTTTCCCATTTAAATCCCAACTCTTTATGTCTCTATGCTATGTAAGTTTTTGTCCTTTTTTCTACATTTTTTTACATTTTTTTTTATACCCTTTTTTCCCATTTAAATCCCAATTTTTAAAAAAAAATATTATACTATTGATTTGCCGATTTTTTGCCTAGAAGTTTTCTGCTGCTATGACTCAGACTAGACAGACCAAAAATTTCCAACTCAGCAACTTAAATAATACTTAAATTCTTTTAAAAAACATAAAATTTATGCAAAATATAGTTACAACATGATCAATTGAATCTGTAAAACATTGAGGAAATGTTTTCTATTAAATTTAAGTAGAAATAGAGTACAAAATCCCATCATCATACTTATACAATAATACAACAGCGAACTGATAACTATTATGAATTTATGATAATTGTCTGTAAAAACCATCATCATAAATTACATACCCATGCAAGTTAGTAGTTACAAATTACAATAATTTATAATTTCCTCTTCCTCATTCTAATGAGAATTGGAGAGAGGGTCTAGTCCATGCTGTCAACTATGGCTCCTCAAATGGCCTAGAAAGTTGCACCTATAGCTCCAACCTAGTATAGATGGCAACGATTCCTCCTCTACCTTATGTTCAATATCATCTACAATTATGCCATCCAATTCAATCTCTTATGCTTCAATTGTACCTACACTCTCCATAACTTGCCTCTTGAAATCAACAATATTTTCCTTTGTGAACAAGGGGGTCTCCTCATCCTAAAAAATCTATAGGGATCAATATCATCCAGAACTATAAACTCGTGTATTGTGTACACCTTTCTTGTGTGAGGCCAAAGGTTGAATTGCACAAAAGCTAGGTAACTAAGGCATTATTAAGTCAACTTATTGCACTTCTTCATGTGAATGGCCTCAAACAAACTCTCGTTGCACTCACATCCAAAGCACTACAAGGTGGAGATAGAATTCAAAGAACTAGCCTTTAAATATTTGGAGTATTTCCACACAAATCTTCCCACCAAGAACCTACAAATAACATATTCAAAATTTTGTAACCAAGCAATATTAATAATTGTAATTTGTAATTTTCTTACTCGGTGTCCAAGTGGAATCTCCCTCAAATAACTAGTGTCAAAGAAAAAAGCCTCACCCTAGCTTAATTGCAAGTTTGCAACTTTAAAATAATGAGGTCCCTCATCTTAACCTGAAAAAGGCCCACTCCTAACCTCCCCAATAACATCTATGAAGTTATGAAAGAAGAAAAACTTAGGGTTGAGGTAATATCTCATTTCATAAATGAATTGATATAGTTAATTGTTCCACCTCCAACAAATCACCTCTCAAATGGAATCAAATTTGTCTCTATCCCCCTGTAATAGTTTTGGATGGCCTCTTGGCTCTATCCATGGTCTCATAAATGTATCTCATTGGGTTCCACTCCCCATCTGCCAAGCACGAAACCCTCACCAAAGGCTCCAACACTTGCAAACAAAATGAAGTTACAAAATTACAATTAGAGCAAATACTTTCAGATTTTGAAATAAAGAATTCAATTTCATTTTTAAATTGAAATTTTAAGTTATCTCATTGATCTCAGCAACTCTTTTGGCAAAGGCATTATCAAAAACTATCTTTGCAGTCTTCTCTCCATCACCATTTTTTGAATACGTTGAGTCTAGCCATGCTTGACTCACAAACATTTGCTTTAATGGTGTCAACAAACTACAAATGCTTTGCAAGGTTAGGAAGGTAGTTGCAAACCTTGTGACACCCACTCACACAAACCCTTGCCCCTTGCATAATCTCATCAAGATGAAAACCCAAGGGTGATTATAAATGTATTTTGTGATGTTCCTCGCATCTTCTACACCTAGTCTCACCCAATCAATTTTCCCCATGTCCTCCAAAAGTAGGTCAAGGTGATAGGCCAAATAGGGGTCCAAAAGAATGATGATGTCTCTCTTGGAAAAATCTCTCAGTCACCATATATATTCTTATATTGTCAATGACAACTTGCACTATATTTTCTATGCCCATGTCTAAAACAACCTCCTCCAACATCAAGCTCAAAGTTTCAACATTCTTTACTTTGTTAAAGGCAACAATTGAATTCAAGAAAACTATCTTGCCATTGGAAGCCATCAAAAAACTGATTAAGGGTGATCCTTCCATCTATCTACCCATCTAAGAGAATGGTGCATGCGAACTTTCACTACTTTTTTTGTTCTTCTAGAATTGAATTTGCATCTCAACATCTCACTTAAGTCTTTTGGAGAGGGAACCTTGTACCCTTTCCCTACAACTACCAATGTTGTCGCCAAATTCTCTCAATATGAGCTCTTCACCACGTTGAAAGGATGGCAATTGTAATACCAAAAGTTTGTGCACACCTTCTCTAGTTCCTAGTGCACTTCATTGTTCCACCTTGTACCTTGCAACAAAAGTTGTGCTTAAGTACATTTCTAGGTACAAAAAAGCCTTGCGACTAAGCTATGTTGTAATGTCCCCTCCTTGTCTCTGATCAATGGAGTTGTCCATTAGTCTATTCCAGAGTTCCTATAGACTAAGTGGAATTTGGTAAGGGAAATCAGAGCAAGTTTTTTTTTGTGGAGGGTTTTAGTGTTTCAGGCAGGACTATCTATTTTTAGCAAGGTCCCAATTGCATCACTTACTGATTATAGTAAGTCACATTGCTAATCAGTTTTTAAGCCAGTTTGGTGTTTCGGAGTATTTACTATTTTTAGCAATTGCTAAAAATAGTAAGTCCATTTCTGGTAATTGATCCTGGCCAAGGCTACTTCAGCAGTGTCCTTTCCAGTTTGGGCATTGGGTTTTGTTAAGGTTTGATTTATTCATTATTAATATTCCTCATTTAAGTCATTCTTATAAAGTTACTTTAACTTGAGGAGTTGAAGGGTCATTAAAAAGCACCTTGGCGCCTAGTACAATAACTTAAGTTGTTTTTAAAACAACAAAAAGCAATCTAAATGCTTGTTTAGTGGGACGTCCAAGGGAGACATAAGGGGAGTTAAAATATTTTATTATAACTTTAGCTTATGAGGAGAAGGGTGTAGCTTTCGGAGGGAAAGTAATTTGAATTTGAGTTACCCTAATTTCTCCTTGGCATTATATAACCTCACTTTGGGCTTCGTTTTATTATCTCTCAATTGGCTACATAACAGGATGCTGTTGGATTTTCTCCAGAGGTCTACTACTGCATGTTGAGGACAAAAACCCTCTTCATTGGGAGCTGATTTCGGTGGTGAGAGACCCACCCTAGTCAGGTTTGGTGTGATTCTAACCAAGGGTCACCTTTTGCTTCACACATTTCTGATTTCTCAGTGTTTGGCAAAGGAACGATGAAGATTTTTGAGCATTTTTGAGGTGATGATTTTGGGTTTTGGTGTGTTAAGCATAGTTTTCTTTGGGTTTGGTTTGGCATTGATTTCAAGGTGGTTTTCAGAGGTTTTGAATCTGTTTTTAGAGTTTTCTGGACATCATTTTTCCAGGGACAGAATTTAGAAAAAAAAGTTCATAACTTCATTTTGGCACGTGGTAGTGTTCTGGGTTTTTTTTTTTGGAAGCTTCTCTCCAAGGCGCCTCATCGCATGTATTCACTTGCATTTATTGAAGGAAGCCTGATTTTTCTAGGGCAGATCACCCAGCCTAGGGGGGCCGCCCCTATTGGTAATTTTTGGTGAATTTTCTGAGCATTCCGACCTGCTGTTGTATAGGTCTGTTTCTGCTCAAAACAGGGTTGGTTGAGCAGCATATTGTATTGAGTTTCAAGAGGTTTTGGTGGCTTTCAAGCTGGAGATTGAATGTTGCAAATCTGGAACTAATTGACTGCTGTTTGAAGACTTTTTCCAGGTCTGATCTGAACAATATCAAGTCTGATTTCTTGTATGAAAGTCTGATTCTGATATGTTATCAAATGAAATATAATCTTGAAAGTTCTACCTAATTGCAAGCAAGTTCTTTCTGTATTTCCGTACTTTATGTTATCTATATCATGTATGCATGAAACAATGAATGGCATTGAAATCATCAAACAAACATCAGCAAAACAGAAAAACAAATAATCAGGGGCAGTCATTACACATGCTTGAACTGGATAAAGTGGATATGCATCTAATGCATGGACCATGACTAGAACCCACAATTTGTCATATCTATCTCCATTTCCACTACCAAATCAAAATTTATGGTTGCTCTTATGGCTACTTGTTCCCTCACCCTCTCTAGTTTCTTCTCATCTAACAATGTAAGAATTGTCCACCTCTATTTGGCCTCTTCCATGGTTTTTTCACATGGCTTGGCATAGTGACAAAGAATGTATGCAACATGGTACTTGAGGCAATTGATGCCTCCAATAAGCTTCCTCTTGCAGAAAAGATAAATCACACTCCCCTAGATCAGTTTGAGGGTGGTATATTTCCAAGCAGTGTCATAGGTTCCAACAAGACAACTTCCACTTGCTAATGTTTTGCTTGATGTAGAGGTTGACACCATTGTATACTAACTTGTAGTGTGTTTAAAAAATTGCAATTTGACGAAAACTTAAATAAAATTCACATAAAATGTATTTCAAACATAATTAAATAGCAATGGCATTGATTGATTTAAGTTTTTAACCAAAATAATCAGTTTTTTGACCCTCAACAGTAAACCCTGTGTAAAAGGGGGAAAACCCAGGAATTTTGCTTATAAAAATTATAGCATAAATCAAAAATAAAAATAAGAAATCAAATTCAATGCATGTAAAATTGTGAATCATGTTTATAAACCTCATATCAACATTTTAGAAAGAATCTATATGCTTAGAAAAAAGAAAAAAAACTAACTTGAAAACTCAAAATTCCTCAAATCTAACTATAAACTCACTCCAATTCACTCAAGGATGCTCAAATGTTGTGTGACGAAGGCCATGTGGATTTAAAAAGAGGTAAATTTAGTGTTTTCTCAGCACAAAATCTACATACAAACAACATCTGCCAAGTTTCAATGTCTGACTTGCCAAGTACTTGTGAGTATTGACAATGAGTTCGGCTCTAAAACCTGTAAATACTTGCTCAACTAAGACTCGCAAGTTAAAACTATAAAAACTAACCTTGCAAAAATCCTATGAGCCACTTGTCAAGTAGTTGAACAAGTATGCAAAATTCCATAGTACAAGTTTATTATGTCTACACAGACAAGATTTCAGCTGCATCTTGGCCTCTCTAAGTCTAATGAACTAAGCCACCTGTTCTTGTGAAATGATCTTCTATATATGTAAAGATGCTATTTACTAGTACAAAGTGCTGTTTGTTCCTATAAGTGTGTGAGCATGTGCTGTTTGTTCTTATAAGTGTTTGAGAATCATATTCACTCAAACCTCATAATATGCATTTGTTTGGCAAAATTCCTAACAGTTCAATTTTTCAGATTATTGAAAACAACATTTTCAAACTTCAGCTGCCAAAGAGAAATACAAAGGCCACAAGCTAATCACCTACACATATTCCAGACAAATCTGTATGTAATGAATGGAACAGAAATAAAAGAATGATAAGGGTGCAAATAACAATTCTCAAGGTGCTTAACAAAGAAAGTACAAACAGAATAGTAGGCCAAGCTAGAACTATAATGCAAAGCTGTATTCTGCAAAGCTTTAAGTTTATAGAGCAATTTAAGAGGTCGAATGTATATGCCTATCCTTCAGCATGAATAGATGGATAGATGACTATGACGCATAAATATACAAGTGTGGGATGTTAGTGTAAATATTATATTACACCTAGGATAGCGTTCATCCTAAGTGTAATATTGCACCTTATTAATTAAGTTTATTTAGGATATTAGGAAATATTTAATTTCCCTCACCTAGGTAGCTAATAATGATGTGTACACCTTGACTTGAGGTACATAAGTGTCATCACTACCTTGTCAATCCTTGAACAATAATAGTTAGGTGCCACCTCTATTTAATCAAGGGCACCTCTATCTCGATTAGAATAAGTTAACTCACCTCCTAATTAGGAGTGATTGAGAGTCAACTCATGGCCTCTTAGATCAGCGACTTCCTTGAATCATGCATCCAAGAGGCCTATATATTTGTACTTTGATCTTTGTAATTTGCTCCACCATACTGAATATCTTTATTCTTCATCTGGATTTGTGATATAGTCATGGACATGATATAGTCATAGCCATGATGTCCTAGGATTAGTCTTTTCCTAGGTAATGACTCTAGTGAATGTTGGAGTTATTATAAGCTCACCTTTATCTCCAAAATTGTCAGATTGGCTAGGATCCACTATCAATTTTTCTAGTTTGGGCAATCAAGAGCTTGCTAACATATAGCTAGGGTTTTGTCTTGGTTTTTGCAAGACTCCTCTTAGTGAGAAATAGACCTCACCATTGAGCCCAAAAGCATCAAAAATGCCAGAAATTACTATAAACTTGATATGGTTTTAGTTTGTCCTCTGAGTCCCCTAGTGGATTTGTTCTAGTCTGCACAAAGTTTGAGGAGATACAATTCATGCAATCTACTTATAAGATTTAATATGAGGTCATTCTTTTGTTGGCTTTGATAGATTTGAGGTAGCTTTTCAAGTACCATCATCATCCTTTTTCAAGATTTTGGGCTCTCTAAAGGTTGAGAGGCTTTTTCATACTACAAATCTATGGCACTTGTAACATTACTACACTATCTAACCTTACCACTACCATTCATCAAGGGTAATACATGGACAAATATGTTTGTCTTCAATACCTATCATTTTTTGTCATCCAACATACCAACTCCGACTACATTCGTACAATCAATAATCAAAGGCCCCTCTTGAGCCATTCATGATCCCTACCATGGTTGTATGCATCATAATGCCTAGGAATCTAGGATATTCCTTTGATATATGACATTCACTATGGGAATCAATTTCCAAATGTGTAAGGAGTAGATCCACTTGGTGCACAAGTAATTAGCATCATACAATATGTATTGGCAACAAATTTGAGCCACTTTACACACCCTTTTCCTAACCCCTTTCCTAAACTAAAGGCATCTCTATGAAATCTAACATGGTATTTACCTTTATTAAAGCCATGTACGGGGCTTTCATAGTAAGTAATGCCTAAAGTTTAGGAAGATTTTTTGGTCTCTTAAGAGCCATTTTTATGTAATACCACCTAAACTTTGCATTAAGTTTGTGCCTTCTATAGAGTTTAAAGAAATCCCTTTAAGTACATACTATACCTCTATGACATAGGTACCACTCTAAAATTTTGATTTTTCCTAAATACAATCATAAGTTGAAATGAAATTTTAAAGTAGTGAGTGGGGCACTGGGATTGATTTTGTCATTTACTAATTATCTTGCCTTTAGTAATACATAGTACAATACCAAGTACAAGCTTAGCAATCCCTAAAATATTACTTTTTCAATGCTGGAGTCTTCCTAGACAATATTCCTCGTCAAGGTTCTTTGGCTCTTTATAAGCGCTTGACAAAAACAAGCATATCTTTGCCCCAAAAGCCATTTTTTTTACGTTTTATGGCGGCAAAATGCTCTCATTGTAAATGCACTAAGATAAAGTGCCAACAATGCGGGGGTGTTTGCAAACATGTTTTCAAGAATTCCATTTCACTCTTCTATTATCCTCTTTGACAAAGGGAACTATTGGTCCTAGAGAGAAGGGATAAAAAATCATTGTCTTGAGCAAGATCTACTACACTATCTCCATGGATATGTCCTTGGGCCAAGTGACCATGAATAGAAATGTGTTTGGTTACACTAAAAAATGGTCTATGAACTAATGTTTTATAGTTTATGAGGATGTCTTATACCACATAAAGCACATTGAATGCCTTTTCACTACTTGGACAATCATCTAATAGATGTATGGAGACAATTAACCTTCACCTCAAAGTGATGTTCCCTTAAAATACCTTGCACATGTAGATGAAACTAAAATACCAAACAATCCTCCCCTTGGTGACCCACATTCATTCATACTCACAGCACCAATGTGAGCAGCTTGTGAGATGAGCAATGTAGTCACATGACATATGCTAAGATTCCACCTTCACATTTTGCTTCTACAAAATTCAATGTGCTTCACTAAGGGCTTCCGATGACTCTTTGCATCAAAATACATCATGGGATGAGCAATGTAGTCATATGGCATGCATTGAGATTCCACCTCCACCAGCTACTTCTTTGGCAATTGTTCTATATTAATTTCCAAATGGTTCTTGGCATTCATCTTCTTCAATTAGGTCTATTACTCTTGATCTAATCTTGGCACCACTCAACACCCACATAGGGGCTGAAACACAATTTCCAAAATAATACATTTTGTGTTTTCTTTCCTCCTTCATGGATTGGGAAGATCTTCTAAATGCACCTATAGGTATATTTCTTCCCAAGGGAAAGAATGTTATCTGACAAGCATGGATCTTAATCAACTTGCAATATCATTCTTTCTTCACTAATGCAAGAGGCAACACATCTAGGCTGGCTACCTAATCTCTCTCTTCCTTTTCTCTCTTTGGAGCCAAGGGGGTTCTCTCTCTTTCTTTGGGGGCTTCTATCATTGTACACAGGTACCTAACATTGCTTCATTGTAGGGACCCAATACTATTTCCTCATTAGTTACATATTATATTTCACCTAGGATAGTGTTTATCCTAAGTGTAGTTATGCATCTAGTTAATTAAGTAAAATTAGGGTGTTTAAAATATTCAATTACCCTTACCTAGGTAACTAATAATAACATACACGAGTACCTAGCATTGCCACATTGTAGGGACCCATTTCTATTTCCTCATAAGTTACAGTAAATGAGGGTGTTGGTGTAAATACTAAATATTATATTTCACCTAGGATAGTGTTATCCTAAGTGTAATTATGCATCCAGTTAATTAAGTAAAATTAGGGTGTTCAAAATATTTAATTACCCTTACCTAGGTAACTAATAATAACATATGTACACGCTAACTTGAGGTACACAAGTGCCATCATTGCCTTACCAATCCTTGAATGATGATATTTAGATGCCACCTTTGTCTCAATCAAATTAAGTTAATTCACTCTCCCCCATTGGGAGTGATTGAGAGTCAACTCGTGACCACATTTTATTACAAAAACAGCACACAGATAGTTAACCAAGATTGCATAAAAATCTATATAGAAATAAGGAGCACAAGCATCCTTATATAGGATTACAAATATCTTATCCATAGAGGATAAGGATGACAAATATCTTATCCACAAAGGATAAGGATAACAATGCATAGGATAAGATTGACAACTCATAAAGCAAAAAGGTAAATCTTATCCACAGAGGATAAGGATGACAACTCATAGGAAAAATATCTAAAGTCAACACGACTTTATTAAAGAAGATTCCTAAAGTCTATCCTAAAAGCTAATTGACCATTACAATATAAAACATTACTTTAATACATTTCACTTCCTCGATTCATGCATCCAAGAGGCCTATATATTTGTACTTTACTCTTTGTAATTGTAAGATGCTTGGTTCCAATCACACGGAAGATACCAAAACTAATATAGAAACACGACACATCAAACCGGAGAGATTAACACCAACAAACCAGTACTCAATTCAATAGGATCATAAATATCTTAGCTTCCATTACGTGAAAAATTTTGTGCAATAGTCTACACGAGAATGCAATGCAAACCAAAGAACATATACACAGTATTATTAGACTCAAATCTGATTACACTCAAAACATAGTCCAGAACGACTTCTTGACAAGTTATTGGATAGGCTCTGATTCATACACCCGCAAACTAATGGTCGACCTAGAATATGATGGTGTCAATCCACATACCACCCGTCACTTGTTCATCTGGGCGAAATACTCCAATATGCACAATGTTCAGGGATGGCTCCAAGATAGTTGCGTATCTAAGGATTCATGCAAGCAACTGCGTTGATGCGAAGCCCGAGCTTATGGTGTGGTGTTGGATGGTAAGTTTCACAGGTCGAAGTTGATAATGCCAACATAATAGACCCGTCAATCCTTGCGCAGAAGTGTTAGGAGAGATCGTGGCCAAAGCTTGGAGGGCTCAACCATGCTATCATTTATAAATCGCACCCTCTGTGCTTTGTCTCCCTGCGTCCATCCTATGATATCCAAAGTGATTGATCAAAGTGGGAATTGTTGAGCGAATGAACAAAGACACAGTTCTGGAAGGGTTTTTGTCCTACCAGGTCGTTGACCAACTGAGCAGTCAAGTTTCCATGTCTTCATTCATTGATCTCAACCAACGCACAGCATCTCAAATAAATATCATATCCTTAAACGCCAGACCAAAGATTCAGCTAGATGAGACAAAATTCAAATATTACTAAGGCGTCGATTAAAGGGTCGACCAAACACTAAATTTAAATGTTATTTACCAATAATTTAAATTTATTATTTATTTAAAAATTCAGATGTGTTGGTGTTAATAAACACCATCTTCTCGTCATTAACTTGAGACCATTAAAATGTGGGGACATGACAGTCCTCCCTGCCAACATGTTGCTTGCCCTCAAGCAACTTCAAATCCGGATCCTTGAATGTCTTTGCTCTTGTCTGCATCTTCTTTGTTGCCTTGGTCGAAACTTCCTTAGGGCCCGCCTTGGAGAATCCCTAAAGGACAACCTCTTTTCCATCAACTTTGAACTTCAACTCTAGAGTTTGATAGTTTGTTGTGTACTCCCCAAGTGAGTGCAGCCACTGCACTCCCAGGACCACATCTGTCTCACCAATGCCAACTATGTAGAAATCATCCCACACCTTGTGTCCTCCTTGGGTCAACTCCATTTGTTGATTTCGGTGATTGCATGGAATAGGGTAACCATCTGCCACTATCACATTAAATCCTTTGAAATCTTCCGCCCTTAAGCCCATCTTAGCCAGTAGCCCCTCATCAATGAAGTTATGGGTGGCTCCACTATCTATCAATACTGTTACCCTTTGTCCTTGTAAGTCCCCTCTAATGCCGAGAGAGTGATACCTAGGTGCTCCTGAAAGTGTAGCAAGAGTGCCTCCTAAATGTCCTCCTGCCAGTGTCTCTACGTGCACCTCCTCATCAGTAAAGCCTGCAAATTCATCCTCTCCCTCTTCAGCATCATCATCGGAGGTTACCTCGATATAGTGGATGTGTCTTTTCCCATACACGTGACCTCGTACCCAACGTTCCTTGCAATGGAAGCATAATCCTTTCCTTCGCAACTCATTCTTAGATACATCCACCCGTGAGACCTTGGTGGTGGATTCATTGGTTGAGGAATAATCTCGTGAGGTGGCTTCTTTGGCTGCCTTGTTGGAGCATTCTTGAGCACGAGTTTATTCTTCATGGTGGAATCCTCAAGGCTTAAGGCTCTTCGAATGGCCTCCTCCAAAGACATCGGCTCTAAAGCCCTTACCAAACCACGGAAAGACTCAGATAGCCCCTTAATGAACAAGAACATGAACCTTTGATCTGACACCTTTGAAACTATAACAAGAAGCCTTTGAAACTCTGCAACATAATCATCCACTGTCCCACTTTGCTTTAGCCATGTCAAATCTCTAAAGTATATCTCTAGATCTCTTCTATCGAATCTTTCTATGAGCTTTTGTGTGAAATCAGCATATGTGGTGACAAGATTAAACCCTTGGGTCACAATGCCATGATGCCACCATTTGTGAGCTACACCTTCCAAATGTAGGATGGCAAACTTCATTGCTTCATCTTCAATCATAGGCCCGAGTGAAAAGTATGTGTCTAGCTTTAGTACCCATGCTCGTGCTGTCACTTTTCCTGAACCATCAAAAGTTGGGAGAGTCAACTTGCTCACCCTATGCTGCAGATCTCTATTGGAATAATTTGTTGATTGTCCTCCTTTTGATCCATTCCTTGCATTGTGAAACTGAATGAATGGAATTTGACTTCTCATGTCTAGATCAATCTATGCATAGGCATCTATGCTTGCATTGACATCACCTTCATCAAGTCTTTGCTCTTCTCCTCCATTGGTAGGTCCATTCTTGGGTAGGAACGATGGTTGTGTGGGGCGGGTAGCTTTACTGCTCTAAGTTTCAGATCCATTTTGATTGGAATGGCTGCCTTCTGGGCTATTATTTGGTGTAGATCTGAAAACGTTGGTCATGGTATTCATGGTTTGCGTCATCATGCTCATCATTTGTGACGTTTGTTCCTGTTGTTTGGCCATTTGCTCCTACATTTGAGCCATTTGCCTCAAGAAATTCTCCCATTGCTCATCCCTATCAGCCATCTTCTTACCTCTGCCTCCTATTCTGGATGACTCAGCTTCAACCTTTCATCTTTCCCTCTCAATAGCTCGCTGATCCCTTTGACTCAAACGCATAACATTCCCCTAGGCTGGCAAGATCGAGGCTCTGATACCACTGTAAGATGCCTGATTCCAATCACACAGAAAATACCAAAACTAATATAGAAACACGACACATCAGACCAGAGAGATTAACACCAACAAACCAGTACTCAATTCAATAGGATCAAAAATATCTTAGCTTCCATTATGTGAATAATTATGTGCAACAGTCTACTAGAGAATGCAATGCAAACCAAAGATCATATACACAGTATTATTAGGCTTAGATCTGATTACACTCAAAACACAGTCTAGAATGACTCTTGACAAATTATTGGATAGGCTTTGATTCATACTCTCAAACTAATAGTCAACCTGGAATATGATGGTGTCAATCAACATACCACTGATCACTTGTTCATCTGGGCGAAATACTCCAATATGCGCAATGTTCAAGGACGGCTCCAGGATAGTCATGTATCTAAGGATCAATGCAAGCAACTGTGTTGATGTGAAGCCCAAGCTTATGGTGTGGTGCTAGATGGTAAGTTTTGCAGGTTGAAGTTGATACTGCCAACATAATAGACCTGTCAATCCTTGCGCAGAAGTGTTAGGAGAGATTGTGGCCAGAGCCTGGAAGGCTTGGCCACGCTATTGTTTATAAATCACGCCCTCTGTGCTTTGTCTCCTTGCGTCCATCCTATGATGTCCAAAGTGATTGATTAGAGTGGGAATTGTTGAGCGAATGAACAAAGACACGGTTCTGGAAGGGTTTCCGTCCTACCAGGTCATTGACCAGCTACCTGGTCAGGTTTCCATGTCTTCATTCATTGATCTCAACCAGCGCACAACATCTCAAATAAATACCATATCCTTAATCGCCCAACCAAAGAGTCTACCAAATGAAACAAAATTCAAATATTACTAAGGCACCAATTAAAGGGTTAGCCAAACACTAAATTTAAATGTTATTTACCAATAATTTAAATTTATTATTTATTTAAAAATTTGAACGTATTGGTGTTAATAAACACTGTCTTCTTGCCATTAGCTTGAGACCGTTAAAACACGAGGACATGACAGTAATTTGCTTCATTATATCGAATACAAAATATCTTTATTCTTCATTTGGATTTGTGATTAATTCATAGACATTAAGTCCTAAGTAAATTTGTTGTTTATAGGAAAATCTAACATGGGAGACAAAAGGATATTATAGCATTTACAAGAAAAGCAATGCTTGCCTTCTAATGGTTTGTATGCTCTTTTGTCATGTTTTAGGAAATTTTGTTGAATAAGAAGAGTTGGTACTTTGAAGTATGACCATGTTGCTTGTGAATGTCCCAAAGCTCATGGTGAAGACATGTAGCATGGAGCAACACCTTTGTACCACAAAATGATCCAACTACCAAATCCTCATTGATCACTCACCTCTCCTTAAGAAGCAATGGTCACCGTCGTGGTAACTGTAGAAGATATGGAAAGTTGTTGGCAATTGGAGCTTCTATGAACCCTTTCCCTAGGGAAGGAGCTTGACCTTCTCTAATAATCTAGTAGATAGGAATCTCTTGGTTACTTGTGAATTTGACTCTAATGTCAATGAATTGATTTGCTTTTGCATCATGCTGCAATCAAAATTTCTCTTGGCTATTCAAAGCTTTTATGCAACCTCTGGTGTATCCATCAAAGGTAGAAAGTAATGGTGCAAGAAATATGCATTGAACATGGGTAATACAATTAAAATTGCAGGTGGACCAAGATATGATCCATACCAAAGAGGGTAGATATTGCTGTAAGATCCTATGATCCCTTCCTTATGTAAATGAAGCCATTTTCTATCACCAACATTGAAAGTGTGTGACACTTAACGTTGATCATGGCACTACTTGTATTTAGCATTGAACTTCTGCAAAATCATTTGCATTTGCTGCTAGAAATGCTCAGCAAATTTGTAAGCATTTGCAACTCTCTTTTGAGCAAAAGGACTTATTGTTGTTGACTGTGACACAAGATTTGCTACATTGATGAGTGTTGATGCTCAGAAACCCAAGAAAACCTAAAAAGGGATGTGTTGAATAGAGTTGTGCAAAGATCTATTATAAGCTAAGTCACAAGGTACAAATTCGAGTTCAAATTCGGATGAAATTCAGCTAGGGTAAAAAATCCGAAAAGAAAATCGGCATTAAATTCGCCTTATATAAATTTGAATTTAAAAAATATATAAATAATAAATTCATTAAATTGTCAAAATAACTTACATTGCTAAATAGATTTAAAATAAAATGATCAAATTTATTGTTTATTAAAATAAAAAATATTATATCAAATTTAAAAATTAAATATAAATATTTTATATTTATTAAATTAAAATTATTAAAAATAAAATAATATTATGTTAGATTTTGAATACATTATAATAAATTTTAAAAAGATTATAATATAAATGTGTTTAAAATTTTAATTTTAATTTTAATTTTAATTTTATATATTAAATAATAAATATATTATAATTTAAATACTAATTTATTAAATATTAACCTATTTGTGTTTTAATCCCTCTACATAGAAATTAAAGAAGAAAATTGTTGGCTTCATAATCTCAACGACAAAGAAGGACGATGAGTCTCGATTAAAAGCCGTTAGTCTTCCTCTGAATTTAAAAGATTTCTACGATGGTTTACGAGGGGATTTTGAGTCCCGATTAAGGCTATTTTTCAGCGATGCAGTGCGAGGGCACACGTTGTAGCGGAAGAGATTTTCCCGATGAAGAGTGATCTTCCATTTCAATCCACGATTTTTGTACGCACAACGTGAGACTACACCTGCCAATACAGGAGAGGAGAACAAAGGATATCGAGGACCTCATCTATCGAGAGTTTTCATTGTTAGTTTAGGTTTATTCATTTACGCACAAGATTCTCACCTTCATTTATGCTAGGGATTCTCGCCTCTCCTGTTATGTTATATCAGACAGCCGAAATTATTTTAATTTAAAAAACCCTGGCCTTGTTCCATAGGAACTTTAAGACGAATTACAACGAATATTTTAGATTTTATTGAAATTTGCTGAATTTCAAACTTAATACATCAAATTCACCGAATCCTATCACAAAGATTATAAGTGTGTTAAATATAAAAGTAACACTTTCATCCCAAGTGTGATGCTCCATGGAATTGCACAAAAGATGCACAATGTCCTTCTTACTAGTTTTGTTTATCCATCAGTCAGTGAATAGATTTCAGTGGATTTGGTCAATTAATTTTGTCCTTGCCAAAAATTTCTCTAGAATCTTGTCCATTAGATATGATGGTGAATGGTAACCCATAGTTATCCCATTCACTCTAACAAGGCAACTAAGTTGTTTCAACTACTACGATATTATTTTTAGTTAGAGCAAACGCTCAATAAATAATTTATAAGGATTTACAGAATTAGCAAGTTTCTTTTCTAAAAGAAACTGAAGAAGATCGATAAAACAATCTTATCAAGAATATTACACTAAAATACAATATTGAGCATTAATAAATAATTACAAAATATTATTTTAACATTACATGACACGAGAATTGTCATCTTTGTGAATCTATCAACTTCTACAGACACAACATACCTAGTAGTGGGTAAAAATGAAAGGAAACCAATAGAAATTGATTCCTAAAGCTTGTTTAGTATTGGCAAAGGAGTATACATTTCGTGCTTCTTGTTGTTTAGCTTACCTAAAATTTGTCCAAAAGAAATGTTTCTTAAGATCATCAGTGTGTTTTCAACTTTTTTTTATAGAAAAGAAAAAATTATAATTTTTAAAATATAGATTTGTAACATTAATATCTAGTGCGTGGATACTTTTTCATAATTTTTGAAGTTAGAGTAATTACAATTTAGACATAGGTGTATGTTGTAACACAACTTGTTTTGTATGTATCAAAATTGATTTTATATTTTTCTTAAACAAGAACATCAATACTTAGGGCACAATTTTTTTTTCTCAATTTTTTTGCGTGTGTGAAACAAATACCTTGATGTTTGGTGAAAAACCTACATTCACAAAAATAAAAAATAAATATAATAATAAAATTAAAAATATTCAAAATTATATTTTTTGGAAAGCTTATAATAAGAGCTACATACTTACAAAACATAATTTCTAAATTACTTTATTTGATCCTTCAAAAGGTAAAGAAAAAGTGGTTTTTTGTTAGCATTTTGATAGGTGCGAAGGAGACTCCATTATGGATATGATTTAAAACTAGAGGGGTTCTATTCAAGGGGGTTTGCTCTAAGAGGATATTATCTAACCCTCTTCAATCGAAACTATTTAGATGGAACCCCTCAAGACTTAAATCATTATTGTGGGATCACCCATCCACAAACTAAATCTGCAAACTCGAACTAGAATTTGAACCAAAACCAACATAGGTTGTATTATGTGATGTTTTCTACAAACGTCCAAAAGGTCAAATGTATGCACAAGAATTATATGCCTATGCATGTCTACATGCTGCACTTCTACAAATGCCCATTCTAGGAATGGCTATAATACATTAATATACATATGTAGGAAATGAAGGTACATCATGGTAACTTGCAATAAATGCAACCATTTCCCTTATAACACTTTGTATCCTCTATTTTGTTATTTTCAAGAAACTCTGCAAAAAAGCTTTCCAAAATAGTGTTGACATGGTCAATGTTATGAAAAAAGTTAAGACAAGTTAGGATTTCGCAAGTTGACTGCATGTGCTTGAAAATGTCCTGAAGCTTATGCCAAGGACAGCATTGTTGGCTGGAGATCCACTTTGTACTGCATGATGATCAAAATGTCATATCCTCCTAGATCACTAGGAGATATCACTAATTTGGGAATCCAGCCAACTCCATCTTCTTCAATTAGCCATAAACAAGACTGCGATGGAAGTGATTCAAATGCATTCCATGGTTTATTTCATCCATTTTAAACTGATATAGCACTCAGTACTTGCTGCTATTCCTTGGTGGACTTTTAATTCATCCTACTACCATTTCTCATGGACTGCTAGCTCATACACAATTAGGCCATCATCTATGTGACTGCAGGTTCATATATCAATTATGCCACCATTCAAGTACTTCTAACTCATATTTAATGATGTCCCCATCCACATGATGGCTAGCTCATATAGCAATCATCCTTGCCACAATCCCTCTCAAGTGTGTTGGCCAAATATTCTGAAATGACCATTGTCCCTCTCAGGTTTGCTTGCCAAATTTTCTCATAGTAACAAAGTGATATTGAATCTGAGGAAAAAGGGTGTTTTTGAGCCCTCCAGATAGGTGTTTGTCTCCAAGAAGATGAAAAAACCATGACCAAATGCTCACTAGCTGTGAAGAAATCAGGATGCTCTGGCAACAAAATAGCTGAGAACATGTATAATGAAGAAAAAAAATCCTTGAAATCTAATGATTTTAGGGATTTTTCCAAAGTGGTTTCACCTTGACTTGCTCAGTAGGTGTTCTCACAGTGATGCACAACACTGAAAGCAGCAGGTCCAAAACTGTGCACAACAGAGAGATCAGCATCGAGAGAACATGGTAATATAGGAGAATAAGGCCCAGCTATGTAGGGACTCTTCTTTAAGATTAAGGCCCAGTTAACTACTTGAGAATTAACTATTAAGTGATATAACTTAGTCTCAACTACTTTGATTAGGAGTTATTTGTTGTTAGACTAGTTTGATTGATTAATCAGACTAGTTGATTGTTCAGTCAAACTTAGTGTTGCTTTAATGAATTGTAAACTTAAGTTGGAGCCTTACTTAACACCTCATCTAGTTTCTCTTAGATTCATAGTGCAGCTGTCTATTTAAAGGGCACATGTTCTAAGTTTAATCATGGTGCATATAGGATCACTTTTTTAAAATTTCATTACAGTGCAGTGTATTTCTTTTCAGCTTTAATGAGAAGACAGTTGCAGACCAGAGAGTTCGATACTGTGTATCCACTGTTCATATTTTCAGTAGTATGTGTTGTAGATTATTGTTTTGATAAAGTTCTTGTGTTTTAAGCTACCTAGTTTTAGGACAGAATTTTCTGAGTGCAGAATCTGCTTGCCATGGTCTGAAAACTAGCATGGATGACATCAGTAATCATGATTGGATAAAAAAAATTTAATGAGAGCCCTTTAAATATGTTAACTGTGACTAAGAAAATTTAACAAGCTAGAAAAAAATGGCATTCCAACATACACCATTAAGCCATATCAATCTTCAGGTGGAGGTTTAAATTTAAAATTCAAAAATTTATAAAGAATTTTTTTTAAATGAATTAAAGCATCTCCATTCTAATCGGGATTGATCAGCAAAGCTTTGAGCTGAGGCTAAAATTTGTTAGCCAAAAGTTTCCAACAAATTTCACATGATAAATTGCGTTCTGACTCGAACATAAATATAGAAGATTTTAATTCACTGGGGTTCAATGGTGCTTTCACAGAAATTCTGGCCCTGTACATGCAAGAGGAATTTTATATGGTAGTAATGTTGAAGTTGAATGTTTCCAACTGGGAATGGGAGCCGCCATAAACAATACCATAGGAACACTGTAAGCAAACAGAGATATGAAGTGTCTAAAGATACGCGGGGAATTTGTTTCTGTCATTAATTTCATCAAATGGCATTGCAAGCACACAAAATTATAAATGATATCAAATGTTTAATGAGCTACATCACTTCAACAGAGATAAGTTATGCACGACAAATATAAATAAAATTGCAGACTCCTTGGTCAGCAAGGTGGTGATAGGCCTAAATCCTAGACACACTTTACTTGGAAAAATAATTTGATTGGGGCTCTGTCGATTCTACACCAGTACCTCCAAACAATACCTGATATAACCTAGATGGTAACAAACTCTGTTCTAGACTGGTCTGGTTTCCAAGCTTAGGGCTAGTACTGCTAAACATTCAAGATGTGTAGTTAACTGAATCACTAGTATGATGGGTCCGAGTTGGCACAATTTTAGTGCACCTACTACTGTGCCCAAATTTCTGACAAAGAAGTTTTAAAAAACTTGTTTAAATGGACAGCTGCACTTCTGTGCCATGTCACTTCTAAATTGGACAAGAAATGCACTGTGATAGCTGTCTGAAAAGCTTGACAAACTCATGAAAGAAACCATGGACTGTAAAGCAAACCCTATAGACATGAGCATGTATTTGCATGGCAATGCATCTGAAGCTGGAGGATAAGCCGAGTTATCATCAGAAGCTAGTAAAGACTTCTCAAGAATGCATTATCTTTAAAGAAATAGATTTCTGCACAATCCACAAAGCTTGTTGTCCAATCCAATCCATCCTTTGATTGTTCTGAATCTTGCCAATTACTAGTTGAAGTTTGGTGTCTTAGACACCTACACACTGTATCCCTGAAATCTTGCACCTACATAGAGATGCTTTTCATATTTTATATTTGCCTCTTGCAAATTCAAGCCATCAATGAGTTTCTTTTGTAATATTTACATTCTAGTAAAACACCTTAAATATTTTCCATTAAAATCGTCATGCTGAAAAACTCCTTGGAGTGTAACATTCAAACTCAAAAATATGTTTTGCTCAGTCTCCTCAGGTGTATCCCCCAATGTTCAAACACTTACTACGAGTCATATTTAGCAAGATATCTCCAGAAGTCATGAAGCCCTTGTTTCAAATTTACAAGCTCAAAATATCATTCTACTTAAATTTTCTTTCTATTATTGACAAAGGTGTCTTAAGTATCACGAGCATTTGCCTCAACTGCCTATTAAGATCATTTGACAATTGAACAATCTCAAGGGTAAAACTCTGAAGTTCTACCAATGAAAGAATGCTACATATTGAAGAACAATTACATTGAGTAAATAAGCATTAAGATAGACTGTAATCAAATCAATCTCAAATAAGGACACAGTACTAATAATCAAGCACACAAAGCATGGCCACCAAACACTAAGATGTAAAGTTTAGCGGTTTATCATAAAACTCATAAATGTTGATCCCCCACAATAATACATGTCCTTCAGCTTACACAAAAGCAAGCATAGCACCAATTATGTTATTAAGTATATATAAAATAAGATTAATATGACTGCCCTCGTAATGCCACCAGTAATTATATTAGCTGCTATGTTAACATAAATATAAAATAATCAACACACATTATCAAATATTTTAGAATTACCCTTTTATTAAGAAAGAGAGAACATAGAGAATTCTTCCCCTATGCTGTTGCATAACTTGAAAACCTCACAAATAATCAATTGCCAGTTTATGTTTTACAAGCAGACAAGTGATGTTTACATTTCATTTTTAACTATAAGAATTGCATTCCTATTCGCAGACTTCTGTAAATAATAGAATGAATAGTGTGACTTAGAAAATGTTCGAAAATGTTTACCTTCATTGGAGTGATATTGTATGTTGAGACTCCTGTTATGGCTTTTTGACTAAAATTCTCAGCGGTATAAAAGGCAAGAGCACTCTCTCCAGGTTTCACCCTCACCTATGAAAACAACAAGCCAATTGCGTAAGCATCATACACGAATTATTTATCCAAATGGTTCTTCATGTACTAAGAGGTGCTTAGTTCTAACAAATTTAGAAATATGAAGGTATTCTTCAGTAAATTTTCTTTGAATAAACCTGAACAGAAAAATGCTTACCTCTCTCTGAGAAGGTATAAACTTCCATGGCATACCATCAGCAACATCAGCATTGAATTGAATCACCAGTTCCCTAATTCATTGAAGAATGAATTAATAGTTTGTTGGAAATAAATTATTATCCTACTAAGTTAAGTTTCTCAAAATGGTTAGCACTTAGGCATTCACTTTACTTGGCAACAAACTAAAAAAAAACCATAATCTAAAATAATAAAACTTGATCAATTTAGAAACTTATAATTACCATACAAAACATTGAATAACAAAAATAGAATGGGGACGTACTAATGGAACAATTTAGTAGGTCACCTAACTTCTACAAGTAGAGCAGAATTACTAGTCAATCTAATGACAATATGTTTTGGAAGAAACATAAGAGGAACTTCCTTGTGAGCAAGCCTCTTGTTGACTTTTACTATTGATGTCATCACAATGTCTTCTGAAGAGTTGAGATATCATTAATCAAAGTTTTTAATGCCAGTATCCATTTTGAATTAAAAGCAACTATTAGTGACAAAAGATAAATCCAAAAAGGAAATATGTTCGACTATTGAAACACACACAATATGGGATTCTTCAAACTAACAAAAAAAATCAATCCATTGTGTAATGCAATAGAATCTAAGGTAGGAAAAAAAGAAAGATTCTATTGACTATTAAGAGATCATTTTTTAAAAGAAAACAGCCGTCCATTTAGAAAGACTACTTTGAATTATTTCTAAAGCTACCTGCAGGATTTGAAAATCCAAGAAAAACACCTAAATTTCAGACTGAACATTCACAATGATTATGACAACAGAGTATTTGTTAATGATTAAAAATGACAATTATATTGAAATCAGAACTGAATAAGATAGTTGTTTGTTACAATATCAAAAACTAAGGTACCTTAATACTGGGGGTTATTTAGAATAAGTTAGCTTTTTATTTATTGTATGTTGGTTACGTGTATTAAATAAAGTCAAACAGGTTTTTTTAGTTATAAAACAAAAGAAACTTTTAAGTTACTGCAGATGCACAAAGTGAAAAAGTCAACAAGAGTGGAAGTCATTATAAAAAAAGGCCCTTTGATGTAGTAGTGGATGCTTTTTGTTTTTAGAAGAAATTATCTATGCGCATATTGAAGGCTGTGTCTTGGCCAAGCCAGCAACCATATTGTCCTGAATTCAACTTGAGTTAGCATCCATACTGCAGGAAAGATTTCCTCTTGCATCCACAAGTTGGAAGTACTTTCACTTTCAGCAATACAACTCCTCTAAATCCTTCCAGGTTCTTTTGGCATTAACTCCTCTATTTTCCAACAGTTGGTATCTCTCAGTTTTCAAATTATAGCAAAGGAAAAGTTCAAATACAAGCTTTCAGCATTCTATATTTTTGTTTGGTGATTCTTTATCTACAGAATTTTTCAAATTCTTTCAGAATTCAAGTGTTTTCCTCTTTTCAGAATCCAGCATTGATTTGATGTTTCTGACAAATGGCTTATTACAGAAAAATTTGTTAAAACTTCAGTTGTCTATTTTCAGACCTATGGTTGGCAGCAGTGCAACCAGCTATAGATGGGTTTACAACAATAGGATACAAGCCAATTTCTTAGCCTTGTGAGAATACCAATTATAGCTTCAATCCTAGCCACATAATAAGGTCAAAATTGGAGATGTTAAGTAGCATTGTCTGTGGAGGAAGCCATCACTAGTTCAATGGGTGAATTAAGGGAACCATAAACCGGACTAACAGTGGTATCATGGAGTGACATGTAATGACGGATTTTAGAGAGAAATTGCCAGAGATGGTTAAAAATGTGGAGCTCTGTGATGGCTTATTGGTTCTGTTGGTACTGGATGGGATGGAAGTTAAGGAAGATTTATACAAGCCGGATTGGGGATGACGTGAGCCAAATATGAATATGGAGAAGCAAAGCATGGATGGCACAGAGGAAGGGTATTGGATAAAGAGATTGAGGGTAGACATGAAAGAATGGGAAATTCAGGTGGACATTCTGGAATGCTACATGCAAAATATGAATATGGTAATGTGAAATATGGTTGTATCAGTGCATAAAATGAACTCCATGACTAAGCATGATCTAGTTATCCTAACTCCTAAGAATGCATGACGATAAACTACAACTTTCAATTGCCACATTATCTAGGATAAGAATTGGATCACAAATCATCAAGTCTCAGAATTGAGTTATTCTAAGCTCTCTCAACTTTCACATGACTTTGTTGTAGCTAGAACATTACCCGATGGGTGTATTTATACTAGAGGATGAGTACGAGTTGACCATGAGGCAACAAAACATCTCCTATGCAATGTGATATTTTAGTTTGGCAGTTCAAGATCTTCATATTTTTAGAACTCAGATTTTAGGTTTTGCAATAGTTATTTCAGATTTCAAAATTCTTTCATTAACACCAATATTTTTCCACTTTTCAACAGTCAAGTTTAGATTTGAAGTTTCAGACCAAGGCTTACAAAAGAAATTTTCCAAAATTATTCTAAGTTGCCAGATTAGATTTGGGTTCAATCAAACAAAATTTACACAGTTTTTTTCCAAAACATTTCAATCATCATTGTGTAAGGTCACAAAAAGTTGGAAAAGGATTTGAAAAGCAACATAGATTATTCCTAAGATCCTGTAAAAAAAAGCCACAATGAGGTGGGTGACACACAAATCAGGCATTTGCAGCACACAGTAATGACATGGTGAGGAAAATGTCATTCAAAGCAATGGAAATGAAGAATATTGAACAAAAATGGGAGTTGGAGCGAAGAACAAAAACTCCAGCAAGGCCAAAAACAAAACTTAGAGAAAATTAAAAATCTTCATAAAAAGTCTTTGTTGTGGTACTTGTGATGTGCTTCAACAAGTTCATGATGCCGCTTAAAATGATCAAAGAACATAGAAGGTCAAGACTGAATGAATTGTTCAAAAATGTGCTGGACATGATTTACTTGAGTGAAATTCCTCTCTGAGCATCGTCAACACGAGTAATGGGCTTTGCTAGAGGTTGATTCAGTTCTAGACAAAATGGATTCTTGGCCTAATGGATTATAGTTGGTGCTGTGTACTGCTCACCCCTGTAGCAGGGCAGTTTATAAGATTTTATGAGTGTGCTGGTTACTCAGACTGTGTTTAAATTGGTGCCAGCACTGGTGCTCAAATCGTTTTGGCAATATTTATCTTAAAATTGGGTCACATTGGCCTTTCTGAACTTCAGAATCAATTCAGTCTACTAAGAAATTAATTCCCGTTTTACTTCAATTTTTTTAATAGTATTCTGTAGTGCAATTGCTGAAAGAAATGACAGCATTAGATTTTAATAATTTTTAAACTGAACTTGCAAATTTCAAAAAGCAAAAGCAGCTTCATGCTGAAAGTGAGGAAAACACACAGGAAATACATATAACTTTTTCATTAATAGAAGCCTCTAACATCAAAGCTTTCTAATGACTAAAAAACTGAAATCCAGACAACTCTCTCCACATACCGTGATGTTTTGGTGCCTCCTTCTGCATGTCGAGCAATTTTTTCCTCAACAGTCTGCAGAGACTCAGACCTTGTCACAACAAATGAACATACTTCAGGAAGACAAGAAATCCATTCAACAAGAATCCCTCCCCAGATCATTTTGTGAAAGCTTCAACTAGTAAAATTAAAGCATCCAACTTGCCATGTACAACATTCATGCAGTGCAGAAATTACAAATGCATTAAACCTACATACTGGTATATATGCTAAATCTTACCTCACGTCTCTGAATGGTGCCACCGTATCCTGTAGCTTGGCAAAACTTCCGATACAGAGGAACTGCAGCATAAGTGGAACCCACCATCGCCACGACCAGTGCAAGAAGATACAGGAGCATAGCTTGTGATTTATCACCCCCAGCTTGGCTTGCTGATAACTTCTGCAACCCTTTAACAGTATCTGACCTTTGAGTGCTAAATGCAGCTACTTTACATGAATTCCAAGGTTGTGTCATCCTGAATGGAGTATTATAATTGGAATTTTCATACAGAGACTTTTTAAATTTCAAAACTGATCCAAGCATTAAAGGATAATGACAAGTTCCTTCAGGAACACGAGTGGGAGTGATCAGAGCAAACTTTCCTGCCTGATGATATGTGTATAGTTTCATTGTCTGTAATCTCATCAAATAATGTTCATTCCTGCAAGAACGATCATAATTATAAGTATTTAAAGGAGGGGTAATGGAAATCAGTAAGAGAAGTATAAGAAATGGATTCCTCATCAAATAAAGCATTTCAAACAAAAAAATTCAGGCCAGGATCTTAGACAATCCAAGTTATTTTACGCATCCACAATGGCAAAGATAGCTATAATTGGCTCATTTGTGTCTTGTTCAAAGACTGGTGAGGAATTTGGAAGGAATTTGCTAGCTCTAGGGAAGTGAACTTAATGTTTTGTGCTAGTGCTCACATTATTTGATTCTATAACTAGCCCACAACTACTTGATTTCTTTTAAATATTGAATCCCTCTTTTTGTAGCCATTCAAAATTTGCAAATCAAGTTAAGTTTCATTCTTCTCTTCAATGTTGATTCGTAATTTCAATTCAATCATTTGAATGCTCTTAATATGATAATTGTTGCAGGTTGTATGTTGTTTCCTTCCAATCTATTGCAGATCTATTGATTTTAGATCGTTGACTACTACCAAGGTTTTCCAAATTTGTAATTACATCGCAAGTTGAAATATATTTTGTACACACACACAAAAGTTTACAATTAATCCTTATTGCAGATTACAGAGATAGTTCAGACTGCATATAATATTTTAAACTTGTTATATGCCAAAAATTGGCATTGACACAGTTTAAATCTTTCAATATTTATTTATTTTTATTTAACTTTGTGCTTTGTATATTGGGGTGTAGCCCCTCCGGAGGCCATCCCCATAGAGTTGCAACCCTCATGGACCGCACTCCCTGGGGCCCATGGGCTGCTTGCACAAGCCGACTGTTTTTTTTAATTTATATTTTATTTCTTTTAACTTAATTAATATTAACTTTTAAATATTAATATTCATTATTTATATTTTAATAAATATAATTATATATAACATGGAGAGGGTGTTAGAGTGATGCACAAAGATATAACACTATAAATGGTAAAAAGTGCCTTCTTCAATGCCTAACTTTTTGATCAAGATCCAAAGTTAACGATCCGACATCAAAAAGAGTCTCAAAACTGCTTAACGCTTCTGAGGGCCCTTTGTTTTCCTGGGTTGAGTCTGAGTGCTGTTTCTTGGTTGCTGCCCTCAGTCCCTTGAACCATTTGGTCTTGTGGACATCATTAAAATCTTTCTTTCATTCATTAATTCATATGATAGACCATAGTTTCATTTCATACTGCCCTTCAGAAAACGGAGTGTTTTCTGAGAAATAAAACATAACACTTGAAGCTATAAGATTTTCGATTTTGTGAAACATGTTAAAATTTGTATTGTTTGATCAAAAATATGGAGCCAAGGGAATATTATCAAGGATGAGTTTTCAGGAGCTTCTTCAGCAAATGGATTCCCTTCTTCCTATTACTGTGCTATTGTATCTTATCAACTGCTGAAGTGCACCCTCAGAAATCATTTTGGGCATTTAAAGTTCCATATAACTAGCAGTCACTTACACCTGAGTGAAATTAAAAGAATAACTTTAGTCGATATAGAGATTTATCTGAGTTAGAAGAGTTTTCTGGTTTTGAGCTATGGATAGAAAAATGCCTATCTCCCAATTCATCTTCCATTTAAATCAACTAGAGAGGACAAAATCTTAGGAATAATCCTCACAGAAATAAAATGATAAGTTTCTATGAAAATTATATACGCATACAAAACACCATTCTGTCATAGAAAAATCAATAATCTAATAATAAATATAAAAACTTATTATTACCACATATTCTTCATCAACCTACATTTTTCTTCCAGCATTTCTAAAGTGATCGTTGGGAAGCTGCATAGTTATTCAACGCATCAATTGAAAAAAGTAGTTATCTGAACATAACATCTGGGCTTTTTAATAGTAGATAAAGACATGATGCGGGGACTCTAGAGATTCTTTGGAAATAGTTAAATGAAAATGGGGAATGTCAGACCAATTTTAAAACTTGAAGATTAACCAGAGGGCAACCTGGGCAATATTTACAAATTCATTCAAATTTTTACAATATCAGAATTCAACAAGTGATGGCATTCGAAGTCAATTATTCAAGTGGTTATGAAAACAAGAAGAATGTAAACAGAAATGTGTTACCCCGGTTGCAATTCATGTAGATTCTTCAACATCCCAGCCATCCCCTGCACAAGAGATGTCGCATTATATTGAAGAACCTTTAACCCCAACATTTTTCAATTCTCCCCAGCAAGAAGACTGCAAATAATTTCAATACTTCCGGATCTTATTAGGCCAAAGGGGCACAAACTGGTTTTCTAATACGGGAATTACAATAAACCCTAGCACTGTCGAATAAAATATTGCTTATATATATTTGATTACATTAAAAAAATTCAATTTCCTTTCTTTAGTCTAGCATACGTATCTTAGATATGTAGATTTTTTTATTTTTTTTTTTAATCAATTTGTTAGTCTCCTTTATTTGGATTTGTCTAAGATAAACATATTGTTTTTGTTATTAGTAATTGGGCATAGTATTATTGTATTGTAATCATTTTATTTTGTTAAATTAGTTATTAATAAGTTGGTTTTGAATCAATTAAAATATTTTTCAAATATAATTTATTTTTTATTTATTGACTAAGAAGTTTGGGATGTTAGATAAAAAAAAAATTAAACATTTTTTTAAATGATTTTTCATTTTTCTTTTTGTTTTATAGAGTCATTTCATTAAATCTTTATAAAATAAATAAATGTTACTTTTTTAATGTATGTAATTGTTATTTTTTTATTAAAAAAAAATCTACAAAAATCAATTAGTTATTATTTTATAAGATTTGAAAAAGTTAAAATAATAAAATAAAACTTAAATTAAAGCACATCCATAAATTAGCATATAATTTACTAGAGATTTGATTTTAAACAATTAAAATAAAAATTTAAATATAATCTTAAACTATTTGACATTGCCTTTTTTTTATTTTCCAAATTTTATTAACTTCAAAACATACATAAATACAAATAAAAAATAAATTAAAATAGCTAAAATTATTATAATTATTAATTAAATTCTAATTCTAATTTTATTAATAATGATTAATATCCTAAAATATTATAATTAGGATTAGGAATAGAATTAAGAATAAGATAAAAATTATGATTAGAACTATTGAAAAAATAAAATATTATGAATAAAAATCACTAAAATATGATTAATAGATATAATGCTCCAAAATTGTATTCATCTAATATCTTTATTCCAAATCTTATTTTCAATATTAATTCATAGATTTATTTTTTGTAATGTCACTCTAAAATTCATTATTGTTAGGGTTAGGGTTACGACCATATTTATGGATAGTGTTACAACCATAGTTAAGATTAGAGATAGGTCTAGGATTAGGGTAATGGTTTAGAATTTATTGTTAAGGTTAGGGTTAGTATTAGGGTTAGAGTTAGGATGTGAGTTAGGGTTAGGATTAAGTCATGCAAAGAACTAATTAACAATACTAAAATACTATAATTAACAGAACTTACATTTTCTTTTATTCACATTAATAAAACTTACATTTATTTTTTCCAAATCTAGAAAATAATAATTGCAATACTATAAAGACAAGTACTAGCCACTATGTGGCACTTGTTAAATGATATTCTTAATATTATGTGTATCATTAAATATTTATTAATATTTTGATATATAAATCGTTATCAAATTTAAAATGAATAAATAAATAATTTTACACGCTCATGACATGAGGCTCTTTTATGTCATAATAGAACACCTATCAATATAATTATCCTAACTTTAATCATATTGTTCATGCAAATTGATTTTCATTATAAGGCCAAAAAATAATGAACAAAATTACATTTGTAATCATTTTTATACTAGAAGATATATAAAAATATATACTAATAGTACAAATATATTAAATAATGTGTATAAACATTCTAGAACTAAAATGTTTTAGTTAAGGTGGTCCAATAAGAGGCGAGAATGCAAAGTAGTGATTTGGTGATAGAGTGGCATTCATGCAATTGGTGAAGTGTTAGAAAAATAAGTGTAGGAGGTGTAGGGTGTGATGATGAAATAGGGTGGCAGTTGATTTTGTATTTCTCCCTAGCTTAATTCATATGATGTTGTGAAAGAACAATGTTTGGAGCATTCTAGAGTTTGTTGTTGATTTTCTTTTAGTGTTTGGCCCTTATTTTTGGGCTTGTTGTGGTAATGTTCTTCAAATAATATGATTGCTTCTTTGAATTTAAGGAAAGGGTAAAAAAATTAACAAAGGAGTGTGGTAGGATTGGAAAGGAGAGGTTAAAGGAAAAGGAAAAATTATATGGGAAGAACATGCTAGAAAATTTCTCTATTTTTTGTAGAGATGAGGAATCCAAATTTCAAATTATGGGTTATGATAATTTGGGAATTGATCAAGGAGGTGGATGGCTCACCAAGGGTTGGGATTATGATTGCAATAATGCAAATTCTATTGGACCCTAAATAGTATGTGGATCATTGCAATTTTTTTGAGGTTGCTTAGGCTTTAAGCTATGCTTCAATGTTGTTCTCAAATGTTCACATGTACCTTCTTCACAATGACATTTGTGGTGTTGGGAACCAAGTAGAAGCTTTGCCTAACTTTCATCTTGGACATTTTCATGGCTTAAGCAATAATGTGTGTTGTCTCCTCAAGGAAAATACAAATTTAGCAAAGGGGTTGAATGTGAAATTGTGAGACCCCGCTGTAGACTCTAAAATTTGGTCTAAGTCAGCGACTTCAATTTCTTCATAATTCGTGTTTTCATAGTCATGATTAGATAATGTTATTTATTTAATTACTTTCTAAAGTCCTTTCTCGTCTATTAATTAAATAACTGTTAATTATTTAATTAATTTTCTCTAACATTTATTCATCTATTAATTAAATGATCTTAATTATTTAATTAATTCACATTGTTGTTAATCTATCCTAATTAATTAAATAAATGTCCTTTATTTAATTATGTCATTAATTAACTTTACCCTCCTTAAATTAAATAAACTCTTATTTAATTTGTCTTTATCATGTTTTCAACTATAATTAAATAAATGTTTGAATTATTTAATTATTCATTTTAACCTTTTCATCACTCAATTAAATAAATCTTATTTATTTAATTACTTCTTAAATGTCAAATTTTGAATTAAATAAATCATTTAATTCATAAATCTTTATTTTTAATACATTCCTTTGTATTTAGATAATTGTTTAAGTTATCTAAGTATTCATTCTTACTCTACTTGAGATCTATTTGAATCCATCAACTTTTCTTGATTCAACATTTGATCGTCTTTGTGAAGAGACCTTTTGTCATAACCAATTAGTTATCTAGTTAAGACCCTTATGCATGAAGATATTTATTAATTAAATATTTTTATTTAATTAATTAATTCATGTGTGCATTCGAACAGATCATTGTCTAAATTCTATCTTTATCATTTTCATTCAAACTCTTATTCTTCTAATTTTTGAAGACTTTCAACTAGAGATTAAATCATTATTTAATCTTAAAGTTCATTCTTCAATATTTTTGAATAGTCTTAACACTAGATTGAATTATTATTTAATCTAATCTTCATCCTGCAGAATTTTCCAACTCGCGTTCTAATTGACACAAATCTCACATCGCATGACATTCATCAATTTTGATCGTTGATCTCTCTTTTGAATCTGAGTTGATCGTTTGAAAAACAATTTTCTATAAATTGACTGACTTTTATCATTATTCCTCTCCTAAAATCGATATACTTTGGAAGCAACTCGTAATCTTTGATATTTTTTTATAATCACATACACATTAAGGCTATACTTGCACACTTATTGAAAATTTGAGGGCAATTATACTATAGAAGGCAAAATGGAGAAGGACAATAGAGATAATTCGAAGGAGTGGATAAATATTCGGTGAGAACATTTCATTTATTTTCTTTGTTTATTTCTTTGTACTTTTTTGTTTAATGTAGGTTAGATTTATGTTTATATTACTTTACCTAGTTTTCTTTCTAGCAATTTTCCCTATGTTACAATTGGTGAACCTGACGTGAAGACATCATCTTCGCAAATTCGTAGACATTTTTTATTTTCTTTTGTAGGTATCATACAAAATGATGCATCTGACAGACGAAACGATGCAATTGTTATCATGAACCGTAACTGACAAATCTTGAGACACATCTGTGGATTTTTGCGACACAATTGATTGATGAACCCATGACGCATCTGACCGATAAGA
Organism: Sequoiadendron giganteum; assembly: GCA_007115665.2. Lineage (NCBI taxonomy): Eukaryota > Viridiplantae > Streptophyta > Pinopsida > Cupressales > Cupressaceae > Sequoiadendron > Sequoiadendron giganteum. The sequence continues at coordinate 368,327,921 of CM021106.1, forward strand.
ATTTTTTTTTAGTTTGAAATTTCATTTTATAATTTTTCTTTTGCTTTTATTTTAGCTAATGTTTTCTTTGCAGCGTGTGTTTTAGGAGGATAACATAGTGTTTGCAGGATGTAGCATAGAAGACATAAAAAATTGAAACTTCTTTTCTGCAGGACGAGCAATGAAGATATATTTGAAAACTACTAAAATAATTTTCTTGCAAAACCATTGATGAAGATAGATGGATAAAACTACTAACAATTTGCATGCAGAACCTATGTCAAAAGCTTTAAATTCAAAAACATCTTGCTTGGTAGATTAGATAATTTTCATTTTGGGCTTAAAATTAACTATTGTCGTCCATGTCTGTACATGTTTAGATTAGAACCTTGATTTGGTATATCAAAGTATCCTCTCCCCTTGCGAATTTGTGCGATCCTAAGTGCAAGAGAACTAATTGCCGACTCTTGAAATTGGGAAAACGTTGGTGATTAAGAGTAACCAACGTGACTCAAACCGGTTACGGGCTTTTTTGCAGAGCCACTCCCAACCGATATACAAATTCTAATGCCTGAGGAAATTCAGTATTACAGAGATCCCAGGGGATAAATATTTGATTCCCCAGTACCCTTGTGGTGCATTGAAACCTGCAAAGTGTAACCTCTGTAGAATGGGATGATATTGCCTCTCACATGGCTTTCTAAACAGGTGCCCAGACTAAAAACACCAACTTGTTATTAGATTCAGCCCAAATCCTTCTATTTACTGGTGCAGCAAGTCGGACCTGTGAAGTCGTCTCACATCTTTATGGTTCATTATAGAGATGAGAAGTATGCCATGGGATTTTCATGGGTATTTTAGCTTGGCTACCCTAAGAAGTGTGTGTCATGGAGGGGATCCAGTGGGGTCAGCTAATAGTCATCCACCTTGGATATACATAGTTGGGGAAACCCAAGTGAGAACTCAGTAAATATTGTCACTGCCAACCTTAGGAATTATACATGTATTTTGGTTTTAACATATTCACATTCATTGAAATTGAAACACAGTGTTTTTTGTTTGTCTTTAATTGCCAAAATTTGATCACGAAACTGAGTTAATCAGAAAACCTATCATCAAAACACCGCATGTGTAATTTTGAGTCGCATCTGAGAAACCAAACACTGCATGTGTAATTATGAGTCGCATCTGTTAAAAATAAAACCGCATGTGTCTGTCAACAAAATTCAGTTTCCAATAGGGCTAAATTCTGAGTCGCATCTAAATTGTGAGTCGCATATGACATCAAAGTCGCATCTATCAAAATGTAAACCGCATCTGTTTGCGTAAGTCATAATTTCCTGTCAACAAATCAAGACTTAGATTCATCAAATAAACGCATCTGCAAACCGAAACGCATCTGTCAATTTCAGAGATGCATCTGCAACCCGAACCGCAATTGACTATCAGTAAAATTTCTCAAAATTTACAAATCATGGTCCGAAAACAAACTGTCATTTTTATCTTTGTTTCTTATAGTCAACCTTGGACAGATACTGAAAATTTGCTCAAAAACCTTGCATTGTTTAGGTGTCATTTAAGTTTTAGATAGACGTCTTAGTTGCAAAACTTAGTTACCTCATAGGAATTTGCATATCTTAGAATAGGCCAACTTTCCACATTATTGGACAAGTTCATGCTTCGATTTGTCATTGTCATTGAACATAGTCACTTTTGTCTTACTACTGAATCCTTCCAGCTAATTAGTCTAGTTTGGAAATTCACCTTGTCATTTTGTCCTTATCCTATATCAGGTTCCTTGATAAAGTTAAGTCGTAGCCTTGATTAATCCATAGGTGGTCGGTTATATCCTCTTAGAATCATTTACCGTCATAGTCTACTTGAAATATTTGCATATAGTCATCCTAGCATATGTCATTTTAGAAATCCTTTATTTTAGTGGCATTCTATATATTAAAAAAAAATCCCAAAAAAACATAGAATAGAACATACATTTCTAGAATGTAGTTTTGCATTGCCTCATCTTGAGCAACATTTTCATGGTTGAAACAAGGTCTATAAAGAAACAAAGAGAGATGACAAACCCGTAGGACTTCATTAATCCTTTCGAAAACCAACCATCAGGGACAAAGAGACCACACAAAACTTTGCTTGAAAAACATGTCACTAGAGACACACATGGGAGAATTTATGTAGAAGACATAGATGTTGTCATTCAAGATCCTGAATTTGCATCCTTTATGGATGAGTGTTTGGTAAATGATCCTCAAAGATATCTAGAAAATATTCTAGTAGAAGGTGTCACACTACCACCAGGATTTGAAACCAACCCAAACAGTGACATCAAGTGTCTCCATTCCTCAAATCACCACAGCGATACCAACTAGCATACCTACTCAAACATCCTCAATTGTAAACACGACCCCATTCAATATAACACAAGGTTTACAATTTACTGCGGGACCGTCTTCATCAAACCCCTTTGGCACAAACACTGCTAGTAAAAGACCCAAATTTGGTATGAACACAACATGAGCTATACCTCACATCAACACCAATACTTCCATTCCACACATAGGAGCTACACAAACAAGACATATTCCTATACCAAATCAGAACATTCAGACATGACATATTCCTATACCAAATCAAAACATTCAAATAGGGCATATTCCTATACCGAATTAGAATATTCAAACAGGATATATACCCTCACCAAATCACAACTCGTTGCAAAATGTTGCATTTCAGAACACTTACATCAATTCTAATAACACAACCAACATGTCATTGACACAGGTAGATTTTTTGCAAAATCAAATGCAAGTCCTCCAACAACAAATGGATAATATGTCAATGTCAAGCAAGCAAACTATATCAGCACAAGATTTATGTCCATGTCCTTTTGATAAAGCATTGTACATGAACCCCTTCCCGCACAGATACATTATATTGAATTTTCCTAAGTATAATGGGAAGAGGAATCCTCTAGAACATATTAGGGAATTTTCTACAACATGCATGGACATCTCGTATGACCCCATGTACCTTATGAGACTCTTTCCATGAACCCTTGTTGGGATAGCATTGGAATGGTTCTCTAAACTACCATATGGGATAAAATCATGGGGAGAATTAGCTAAGAAATTTGTGGAATATTTGCCTTTAACATAGACAATGAGATCATGATAGCTACCTTGTGTCATACCACGCAAGAAGATGGCAAAAATTTCACCACCTTTTTCCAGAGATGGAGAAGTTTAGCTAGTCGATGTCTAGTTGAGATGCCAGAAAAATAAAAGGTCACAATATTCCTTGAAAATCTTCATCCAAAACTGCGAAATGACTTAAGAGTGCATTGTTGTACCTCTTTCCTAGACTTGGTGCAAAAAGGCATTATAATGAAAAGGGCCTTATTGACAAAGGAGAACATAAGATGCCAAGTAGAAATCCATTTGTTCAAAACCAAAATGTCCCCAACGATAGAAACAAGTTTTGGTCTAGAAACAAAAATGTAACAAATGATGGTATTGTTGATGCTAAGACCCTACATGCAGGACCTGTTATCACACTAAGAGGCTACAACCCATCTCAAGACATGGCTAACAATCCTAATCAAATGGCTAACTTTGTCCAAAATTCACAACAACAACGACCACAAAGGAGATTTCCTAAACGTGAGTTTACCCCCTTTGGGGAACCAATCAAGACAATTTACAAAGAACTAATTAAACATAAACTCATACAACCTCTGGAGCCAAAACAGTATGATCCTAGATAGTTTAAACCTTCATGGTGGGATGATAACGCCTATTGTGAGTATCATCAAATGAAGGGACATAGCCTACAACAATGCTGACAATTGAAGAACATCATACAATATTTTGTTGAAGACAGAACCATAGAATTCAATGGGCAAAAACATACCAAAAATAATGATCACAAGGTCTTCACAGATCTGTTACATGACCATGCAAAAGGAAAAGCCTCCAATTCAGGAACTAAGAATAATACCTCAGCCAATTATACCAATGCTAAGTACAATTTTAAACCAGGTACTATAATCAATCATATTTGAGTTGTTGATGAAAATATCCATACCATTACCATAAAGAAGCATCCTGAATGTGCTATCAATACACGCAAAACTAAGATAACCCTTCCAAGTCCTTCATCGAAACCACAACTACAGTCTTCCAAGCCTAAGTATAACTTAATTGATCAATTGGGGAAGACCCCAACACAAATATCTATCCTAGTACTGTTGACCTTATCACCAGATCATCGAGCCATTCTCGATAAAGCCTTGCAAAGCATAATAGTCCCTAACAACTTAGATGTCAATCATTTCAAAGAAATGGTAGGATACTTAACCAATTCCCATCATGCCACATTCTCTCAACAAGATTATTCAACAGAGAAGACCAATCATAATGATCCATTACACCTTGAATTTCTTGTCCATCAAACCAAATTCAGACAAGTCTTGGTAGACGGAGGAGCAAGGTTGAATCTTTGCACCATGAAATTGGTTAAGGCATTAGGTTTCTCAAAAGCATGTGTGGAAACAACTAAGAGTATAGTCATTAAGGCATATGATGATGAGGAAAGGTCATCTAAAGGATTTGTCACACTCCCTATCAAGATTGGCCTTGCAGTAATGGACACTAGTTTCCAAGTCTTGGATCTCACCCTCCCCTATAATCTTTTGTTTGGTAGACCTTGGATACATGCTATGAAAGCCATACCTTCCACTTACCATCAGTGTCTTAAATTCTTGTACAATGGCACCGAAATCACAATTGATGGTGATTCTGATCCTTTCCAATATTGCACAAGCCTACATAAAATACCACAACAATAGGTACCATTTAATCAAGAGGCTTCATCCTCTACCTTATCCATGTATGTTGATCCATCAACTCTTACCAATTCCATTGCATCACATACACCGTCATCCACTCCTAAGGTCGAGGTCCAAGATAAGGGTTGTGGAGAATATAACATGAAAGCATCCTATTGTGTTAATCAATTGATTCCTCCTAAGTCATATGGGTTACCTACAATAGATAGGAAACAAGCAATTGTCACAATACATGTTCCTCCTACAATGAAATTCACAAAATAGGGAGATTTAAGTAAAGAAGCTATGGACCAAGAAGATGTAACCTCCTAGTTGTATAATGAAGACAATGAAAACCCTCCACCATCTATTCAAATATCTAAGGATCAATATGGAAAAGGCTTTATGATAATGCAAAGCAAAGGATATGATGAACATAGTGGGTTAGGGCTACATCAAAATGGAAGGAATAAACCTATTATTGTCTCACAAAGACCAAAAGGCCTAGGGCTAGAGTTCCAACCGATTAGAATTGGTATTCCTAATAGTTTTTTATTGTTACAAGAGGAAGTAAGTTCTTATGAGGATATCAAGATATCTCACGAACCATTTGACCCATTCTTATATTATATTAATATATAATATATATTAAATATTAATATATTATATAATATTAATATATATAATATATATTATCTCACTCTCCCTCTTTGTCCCTCTCTCCCACTCTCCCTCTCCCTCTCTCCCTCTTAGGTCTTTCTCTCTCTCCCTCTCTCTCCCACTCTCCCTCTCTCCCTCTCCCTCTCTCTCTCTTTCCCACTCTCCCTCTCCCCCTCTCAGGTCTTTCTCTCTCCCTCTCTCCCTCTCTCCCACTCTCTCTCTCTCCCTCTCAAGTCTCTCTCTCTCTCAATTCTCTCTCTCTCTCTCTCTCCCTCCTAGGTCTCTTCTCTCCTCACAATCTCTCTCTCTCTCTCTCTCTCTCTCTCTCTCTCTCAAGTCCCTCTCACTCTCAGGTCTCTCTCTCTCCCTCTCCCTCTCAAGTCTTTTTCTCTCCCTCTCACATCTCACTCTCTGCCTCCCTCTCTCTCTCTCTCTCTTAGGTCCCTCTCACTCTCAGGTCTCTCTCTCTTAGGTCCCTCTCACTTTCAAGTCTCTCTCTCTCTCTATTGTGATTCCCCTAACCCAAACGAATATGAATGGGATTCCCTTTCCTCTACCAGCATGATGGACCTAGATAAACTATTTCGCGAACTTGAAAAAATGCTAAAACCCACACCAAATCCATCTAGCCCTCGTCCTATAAAATCCTTGTTAAGAGAATAATGGCTTAAGCTTTATTATTGGGAAACCCTTGATCCTTCCTCTTGGGAACCTAACGAACCATATTTTGATGACCTAGCCCTTGCAATAGTCCCACATCAAAGTCTACCTGTCCCAAGGAAAAAGAACAAAAAGGAGTTAGTCCAAAACTTTTGTGACCATGTTAACCACTCTGTTTTCACCTTGTCAGCCTCCACATTTGATAAATCCGATGATGACATGCCCCTCATATATCCCCAACTTATCGATTAGGATCAACAAGGTAAACCCATCTTAGACATATTCGAGAAAGATGAAGTGGTAGCTGAGTTCATGGGACTTCGAGAAGGCATACATAGAGGGGATCATAAAGTTGGATTTAACATAGACTTGGATTACATGGCATATTTTGGGGAGTCTGTTCACACCTCCAGTCGCAAAAGTGAAAACAAAAAGAAAAACAATAAAAACGATGAAAATGATAAGTCCCTAGGTGAAAACTGAAAGGCGCCTTTGGACGAAGACATAGTAAAAATAAAGGATGCATCTGAGGGTGAAAACCTCTCTAAGGCACCCAAGGATGGAGGTTTGAACATTCTACCATTTGATCAGGAAGAATCACCAATGTTAGTCGAAGAGTTTATGAAAATCAACATAAACACTGAAGAAAACCCTCAGGTGATCTATTTTGCAGCATCTTTGACAGAGACAGAGCAACCAGAGTTTCGAGACTTCTTTACAAAGAGATAAATAAAATTTGCATTGCCATATGCCAAAATGCCTGGGCTGGATCCAAACCTTATATTGCATCATCTACCATTACAAACAGGTGTTAATCCCATCAAGCAAAAGCTAAGAAATATGCATTCACAAATCACTCTACTGGTCAAAGCAGAACTCAAGAAACTATTGGATTTTGGGTTTATTAGATCCATAGACTATGCAAACTAGATTTCAAATCTTGTGCTAGTAACCAAATCATCTGGGGGCATCCACATTTATACAGACTTCAGAGATATCAACAAGGCATGTCCTAAGGATGACTCCCCTTTACCAAACATTGACATGATAGTGGACCTTACAGCAAGATATGAGATGCTATCCTCATGGATGGTTTCTCTGGGTATAATCAAATTACAATTGCAGCTAAGGACCAACATAAGACAACTTTCACATGTCCATGGGGAACATATTACTAGAATGTTATGCCTTTTGGGCTCAAAAATGTTGGAGCTACATATCAATGCGCAATGACGACTATTTTCCATGACCTTGTACATACTCTCATGGAAGACTATGTCGATGATCTAATAGCTAAGTCATTAACAAGAGCTAATCATTTGAAAGTCTTTGAAAAAGATATTCCAAAGGCTGGAAAATTACAAAGTAAGGCTAAATCCAAAAAAATGTGTCTTTAGCGTTAAATCAGGAAAACTTCTAAGGTACATCATTTCTAGAAGAGGCATTGAAGTAGACCCAACAGTGCTCACGATGCTAATTTCTGTTAAATTACTATAGATGGCGATGAAGGTTGATAATGCAAGCGAGGGTTTCAAGGGTGGTGGTAAACAAGATCTGCAGAAAGATTTGTAGGGAGGTCCAAACGTAACAAAGCAGTAAGAAGCGAAAGATGGTGGACTCCCAAAAGAAAAGCCAAAGACATGGTGAATTGATTTAGTGGAATGTGTGGAGGAGGATGCAAAAGTCTTTGAAAGGTCTACACTTATTGGAAGATTCCTTGATAAACGATTTACAAGGAAGGAGATCAAAGAGTGGGTGTCAGAAAATTGGCAGGGGGTTGTAATGGTAAACTATCTTCTGAAGGCCTTTTTCATTGTGGTAATGGAGAACAAAGAATTAAGGAACCATGTACTGGAAAATGACAAATGGAAGCATCGAGAGTCTTTCCTTTATTTGAAAAAGTGGGAAATAAATTTTAATCCTTTGCGGAGCAATCCAAAAAGTGGCCCAATCTGGATACAGTTATATAACTTATTGCTCGAGTATTGGTCTAGCCATTGCTTGACAAGGATAGGTGATTCTATGGGCTTAGCGGTCGAAGTAGATATGAGGAACAATGAATCTCTAATCTATGCCAGGATTCAAATTTTGGCGATCAATGACTTACCCAAGGAAATAATCTTGGCAACAAGGCAAGGTGATTGGAGGCATACAATTGAAGTGGAAACACCGATGACATTTTGCTTCAATTGTAAGCATCGCAACCATATACAATCTGAATGTAAAAGAAGACCAAAAGCCTTCAAAAAAGTATGGAAAGTGCGAAGTAGAAACCAAGCCCGATCAAAGGAAAATGTTGTAATGAAGGAGAATATGTCGGAAAGGGAGCCTTGGAATATTGTAATGGTGGAGCCTCTAAACTTTCAACTGGCTCCTTCAGAGCAATTGGAGGAAGGGGAAGTGGAAATCTTCCAAGAGGATACTATGCCCATTGTCCCATTGTTACAATATGGGGAAGACCTGGAGGCAAAAACCTCTATCAACATGGATGGAGAATCTAGTAAAGAGGACGCCTTAGACATTGCGGAACCTAGATACATCATTCAATCAACAAAAACCAACTAGGCCCAAAAATTAGGGAGAAAGTCGAACAAACAAAAATGGGAAGAAGAGGCTCTCAGGGGTGACCAAACCTCAATCAGGCATTACATGACAAGATCCAAGGAGGATTTCCCTCCCTTGGGAGGAAATGAGAATTCTAACGTGGAATGTTAGGGGCCTAAACACCCCTAATAGGAGACGACTGGCGAAATGCCAGTTGGACTATCTAAATGCGGATATCATCATGTTGCAAGAGACAAAATTGGCTGACCTAGAAACACATTCATTCCTCAATCAATGTAAAAAATGGAAGGGTATCTTTGTCGATTTTGGAAGGCGCCGTAGGTGGACTGGGTGTCCTCTGGCTGGATTCGAAATACAAGGTGACATTGATTTCATCTCAGAAATCCTGGATGCATTAAAGGTAATCCCTTTGGTAACAAATTTTGAATTTTTTTTATTCAACATCTATGGACCAACAAGAAGAGAAGAGAAGAAATTGATTTGGGAATACCTTTCAAAAGAAATAAAACAAGTGAAGATTGTTCTGAGGGGAGATTTTAATGTAATTCTGAATCTCACGAAAAAAAAAGGAGGCACACGTAAGATCACACAAGCACAAAAAGACTTCTACAAATTTGTTGAGACAAACAATCTAATTGATATAAAACCCCCAAATGGTACATTCACATGGACCAATAGGAGGAAATATTTTACTAATATCTTAGAAAGATTAGATAGGTTTTTGGTATCGGATTTGTGGTTGTAGGAGGAAGCTCTCCCAAAGGCGTTCATTAGATCGTCACCTATCTCTAATCACCTTCCTATTGAGCTAATAATTTCAGAACGCACCAAACCATCGAGAGGTCAGTTTAGGTTCAAAAGGATGTGGTTGAGGAATGAAAAACATTGTCGACCTCATGTGAGATTGGTGGATGGAACTGATGCCCATAAATGGCTCGAAGATGTTCATTTTCTTCAAAAAATTGAATTGAATAAAGGAGAAGCTCACACGTTGGAACAAGGAAGTTTTTGGAAATATATTTGTGGAAAAAAAATGGGCGAAAAAGGAACTAGCTAACTTAAGTGAAGTGATTATGATTCAGGGTATGAAAAATGTTTAATTTGAAAGGGAGAAAGCCTTGTTGATGGAATATAGTGAGTTGCTTCTTAGGGAAGACTTATATTGGAAGGAAAAATCCAGGGAATCTTGGTTGTAGGAGGGTGACATTAACACTTAAGTACTTTCATAACTCAACAAAAGTCAAGCGAAGTTGGAACAAAATTGTTCAGATTAAAGATGTACAAGGGCAATGGATTAGCAATGATGAAGAAATTCAAAAGGTCAGTGTCCTTTACTTTGTAAACTTGTTGGGAATTGATGGGACAACATACACCCTGGAGTGCAATATGCTGGAAGATATCGAAGGTGTGCTAAGCATCGAAGCCAAGGACAAACTCACTGCTCGTGTCACTCTAGAAGAAGTGTGAATTGCTTTATTTCAAATGAAACCTGAAAAATCCCTTGGTCTAGATGGCTTCAACGCTCTCTTCTATCAAGTGTGTTGGAATTTCTTGGGGAATGACCTCCAAGGGGTGGTGGAGGAATCAAGGCGAAAGTGCAACGTTCTTAAGGATCTCAATGACACCAACATTGCACTGATTCTAAAAAAAGAGAGCTATGAAACTTTTGTTGACTTCAGGCCTATATCTCTTTGTAACTCAGTCTACAAAATCATCACAAAGGTAATGGCGAATAGGCTCAAACCCTCTTGCCAGTTATAATCTCAAAAGAACAAACTGGCTTCATTCCTGAGTGAAATATCATGGATGGAGTTATTATAACACATGAAGTTTTGCATTCCCTTAAGAAGTCTAAGAAGAAGGGCATGATCATCAAACTGGACTTGAGTAAGGCCTATGACAGGGTAAGGTGGCACTTTCTAATAAAGGTGATGGAGAATCTAGGCTTTCCGAAAAAATGGCTAAGGTGGGTGTTTGCCTGCGTATCCACCCTAAGATACTTAGTGTTGATAAACAGATCCCCATACAACTTTTCTGAAAGTGCACGAGGCATTCGCCAAGGGGATCCATTATCTTCATTCCTTTTTGTGCTAATGAACGAAGCTTTGAGCCGCCACATAGTAAGATTAAGGAGATTAAGGCTTTGGAAAGGTATTTTGGTTGCAAAAAATTCCCCCCCCTTTCCCACCAGCTCTTTGCAGATGATACCATGCTCTTATGTTCGTCTTCTACTGAGGAAGCAGAGATGGTAAAATTGACACTTGAAAAACTCAAGCTAGAAGCAGGCCAAGTAATAAACAAAGATAAATCAGTGATTTTCTTCTTCAGTACAAATGTTTGATTGCAAAGACGTATTGCAAAAAGCTTGGGATTGGTCTCAGGTAATCTTCCTTCGAAATACTTGGGTATCCCCCTGTTTATCGGGCAGGGCAAGTCTTCGATGTGGGAAGAATTGTTGGGGAAATGCAAAGCAAGATCGAAAGGCTGGCGGGGCAGGTGGCTCACCCTTGTAGGTCATTTGCTCATGGTTAAAGTTGTTATTGCAGACATTCCCATCCACCTAATGTCATGCCTGAGATTGCCCAAAAAGGTGACGAAAAGGTTGACGGGTATCCAACACAATTTGTTGTGGGAAAGTACTCATGAAAAGCGAAGAATCTCGTTACTTAGTTGGGACACGGTGTCAAAATCAAAGGAATCAGGGGGTGTGAGCGTAAGGGACTTGTCTTCTCAGAGCGAAGCCCTAGGTGCAAAATTTATTTGCCAGATGTTTATAAAATCACAAGAGTCGTGGGCTAATCTTCTCACTACGAAGTATTTGGATTCTCAAGTGGCGAATAGGATTCTAACCATAACCAACCCAGGCAAAGGCTCCATGATCTGGAATTTCTTTTTGTCATGTAGACCACTCATAAAAAACCATGTAATGTGGGTGGTAAGGGATGGAAATCGAGCCTCTTTCTGGCTTGGCTTATGGAATGGGTATGAACCCCTATCGAACTTTGTGAGTTTGGAAGCGATCCAGAGGGCCACGACTGTTCATGGAGAGTCCATTAAAGGGTATGTGAATATTTGGGATGGGGGTGGCAGGTGGGAGTTTTCCTGGAAGTCAATTTATTGTCTCAGCCCAAACCAAAAGATTATACTGGATGCGGAGGTGGCTAAGCAGAACATTCTATTCACAGGCGAAGAAGACACCATCAAGTGGTGTGCGGCTAGCTCAGGGGATTATTCATTCAAACTGGGTTATGCGGTCTCAAGAAATGAAAAGGTGGACCTAGGGTGGCCATCACACCTATGTTGGGGCACCTTCGTTCTTCCAGAGGTTGGAGCCTTCACATGGACAACTATCCACTCTAGGATCCTAACTGGTGACTGGCTTCCAAAAATTGGAATTGTTGGCTTGCATAGATTTGTGTTGTGTCTTAGTAGTGGGGAAACAGTGAACCACCTACTTCTCCAATGCGAAGTGGCCCAGACATGTTGGCGTCACTTCTATGCCAGGCTTGAAATTTAGGGCCCTCTCCCCAACAGCCTCATTGGTGTGTTTGCAGCATGGCCAAAACTGGGGAAAGGTTCAGCTTTGGCAGGCTTGTGGCAGGAAGTCTCGATTATGCTTGTGTGGCACCTATGGCGAGAACGTAATGCAAGGATATTCCAAGATAGGAATTCCCATTTGAGTGGCATCATTGATAACATTGAGCGAGGCATTTGCGAGGACTTCAACATGAAAGCAAAAGTAAAAAGGTATAAATTTGTTTTTGCCTGGGATAAAAGGATGATTGCTAACTGGCCACTAATCGCAACACCTAAAGCCAACCTCTTGGCCTCAAAGTTAGGCGAGGGAAAGCCTAAGTGGTTGCTTCCCCCATAAGGCAGGCTGAAACTAAACTTCGATGGGGCCTTGTTGGGCAACTCGGGGCCTTCGGGGGTCGGTTTTGTTCTAAGGATGAAAAAGGAAAGTTGTTGTGGGCCTCCTCCATAAGACTACCAGTGGGTTCTAACAATGTGGCTGAATGTTCAACCCTCTATGAAGGTGCAAAGTTCTGTGTAGATAATGGAATTCATTTTGTCGACTTTGAGGGTGATTCACATATAGTTGTTAAGGCAATATCCTCGAACTGCGCCCCCAACTGGCGGTTGAATCTCTGGGTGTCAAAGATTAACGGGCTCTTAGATCAAATTGAAGGCTTCAAACTCTCACACGTCTACAAGGAAGCCAACAATGTGATTGATATACTTTCTAAGGTGGGTATTTCTCAAAACTGTCAGATGGTATGCTCGAACTTCCCTACCAGTTGGGTTGGTCTGGCTGATGCGTGTTGTGTAGTTTTTGCACACATGCCCCACTGAAAGTGGGGACCCTCTTTCTTCGCTTTTTGGTGTTTTGGCCCTTCTTTTTTGGAGGTTTTCGCTTGCTTGGGCTCATTCTTTGATATCCATCTTGCCAATTGAACTGGCACACTTTTGAATATTATTGAAAATCTTGAGTTTTGACTACATTTCGGAGTTTTCATTGCTTTTAAGAAAATTCGCCTGGGTCGGATTCTCTCGGTTTTCTTTCAATGTTCGAGAGTTACTGCTTTTGACCCTGTTTTCGGGAAAATCTGTATGGTTCGGATTTCCCCAAAGTCTGTTGCCATGTCGAATCCCTAGGTTTTTGCGGTTGTGGTTGTCTTGTCAACCGCATTAATGGTGTTTGTGCGAGTGTTTTGGGGCTTTGATATATTGAATTTTGGGAAGTAATTGATCATTTGAGTTTGTTTATTTTCTATCATTTGAGCTTGAGTCTTGGAGCTTTTGGTTTCTTGTTGGATTGTGATTTTTGAGGCTGTTTTGAATGTGCATTCGATTTTCATGTTCGTGGATTGTATCCTGCTTGCATTCAATGGTTATCTATTGGCATCACTAGTTCCAGTCCTTTTGTTCCCATGGTATGTTGAAATGATCCTTTACTTTGTTGATTTCGGATTGCTTCGCTTCATTTGTTTCCTGGTCCTTCGTGATTTCTTGATTTCCTTGGGTATGCGCATCATCATTGGGAATTTTGGGGGTTTGTATTGTTGTACCAGTCCGCTTGGTTGGTCATTGATGTTTATTCTTGGTTTGGTATTATTTCTTTTGGGCGTTTGCTTGCATTGGTCTTAAAATTCTCCACTTTGGTGTGTGAGCAAGTCGTGCCTTGTTCCCTGTGCTTTCATGGCAGACATTTTAGGGTTCTTAACCTAGGGCATGGCCAATCCTCCTTGAATTGCTGTGAGGAGTGTTCTAGATCTGTATTTGATTCATTGGAGGTCTAGGTTAAGTTATTGTCAAAATATAGGCCTTAGATCCGGTGTTATTTGAATTATTTTGGTGAAAGTAAGGAAGATGTGGACGGGTTCGGGTTTTTGAGGTCCTCACAGAATTTTGCTTCCCCCGGATTTCCCTGGCTTTCCTTATTCTTTCTCTTTTACCACCTTTTTCCCAGATTTCATTTGTCTCGTCAAAATCCGCTTCCTCTGGATTTTCCCGATGTTCGCAGTCGGGTCGTTTTACCAATTTCGCACTTTGGTGATAATATATCTGGCTTTCGCCAAAATCCGTTCCCTCAGGATTTTCTCAGATGTTCCGTGTCAACTCCTTTTTCTCAAGTTAGTTGTAACTGTTGTTGTTTTCGCCAAAATCCGTCTCTAACTGATTCTTTCGGGTTTTCTGGGAAATGGTTGAATTCGATGGTTATGGAAGAATCTATTTATTGATAATGTATTTGATTGATTAAATGAGCTTATGCTAAGTGTTTATAGTGTTATTCATTTGTTAATTGATGGATTAAAATGATGTCATGGGATTTTGCATGCTTGGTTCGCTGGAATCCACCTGGTCCGAATTTTCCCGAAAATCCTCTTCAGGGTGGAATTCGCGAGGGGGGCTAGATCCGGAACATTGAGATACTGATTTCCTACACTTGTTGTTTCTTGTAGATCTGATTATGGTCATCTTTGTGTGTCTGAGGGCAGGATCAGGATAGGATATTGCTGGTCAAGGCAAGGGGAAGGCAACACATCCAAGTGCAGAGAAAGTGAAATTGGACAAAAGGAGTCAAATTCTTGAGAGCAAGCTGACCTCAATTTGGTCAGGAATTATAGATACCAACGTGGGCATGTGGGACTATGAAGAATTTAAGGCTAAGATGTCAATATTGAGCCCTCCTTTGTTGGCTAAGAGAATGGTAGACTCCAGATTGGCTCATGTGGCAGGTTTTCCTTCCACAGTGGAGTGCTATGAATTGGTGTTTGAGTGTGCCAGAAATTATGATAGAGGGACACAGAGGATAATTGGTCCCCAGGGAACGATTCTTGCAGGCTTCAGTCTGGTCTCCATTGCTGCAACTTTTGATATGCCTGACAAGTCACATGTGGTGGCTTTTGATATAGATGGTGCCAGGAAGTATTATGAAGAGATGACATCAAGTCTCTTGAGAGGACGATTAGGGTTTTTCCTGTGCCACCTGTTGCTGAGCTGGATAGAGTTTTGTTGGTCGTACATGGTGAAGAAGATCGAGCTAAGGACAAGGCTGGGGAGTAGCTATATAGGGTTACATTGAGATTTGTGCTTCCCATTATTCACATGTATTGGGCCAACCTTTTTGGTATCTTGGCAGTTTTGGATGAAATTAATGCCAATGGCACATTTCATATTATGTTCGAATATCTTTGAGGCCGACCTCTTGTGGGTCATGTTTTTATTGTAAATCATCTTTTTGGGGCCGACCTATCTTAGGGATTCTCTATAAAACAGGCATGTCACCTCATTTGAGAATATAGATAGATAAGCATATAGGAGGATAGAGAGAAAATAGATAAGTGATATTAGAGCAACTTAGAGTTTATTCTCAAGCAAGTGTTGTAACAGGAGACTAGAATTGTTGCTATTTTTGATGATTTAATATAAGAGAGATATTGTGTTTGGTTTCTATCTTGTGGAATTTCATCTGGCATGGTTCTTGTTGTTCTATCTTTGAAATTGCTTATAAGTTTATGGTTAAATGATTTGGTAATGCTTAGGGTTTCATGTTTGGATTGTTTGTAGCAATCTCTAGTCCATATTTTTTGCAGTTAGCTGATTGTTAGCTGCTTTGCAAAGTTAGCCTGGACTTAAAATTGTTCTTAGTTCAGTTATAAGGGTTTGTTCATCTCAATTGCAATAGGATTGGCTGAATGAATGTTTGTGATTTGAAAATATTTAAATACCTTAGAAGATTGCACTATTTCTGTGAAATTGCAGATTCATCCAGGTCAAGTAGAAAGTAGTTTATGAGAGATTGGTCCATTTTGAGCATTTTATCTTTTGGTATTTTCAATCTTAGGGTTAGAAGTAGTCTTATAATTATCTTCGAAACCTTTATCTTTTATTGTTTCTTTATTATTAGGGTTCAAATCAAGATTCCAAGTATCAATTCGTTGTTTAGATTTGATAAATTCAAAGTCTAGTGTTTGCTCGTAGTAAGGTCCCATTGTGATTACCAACATTTTCATATTTATTACTGAGTTGTTTTGTTGCATTGTCAAGACCTGACACTAGAGACCTTGGGGTTATCTCTTTTCCCATAGAGATTTACCTTTCAAGAGAGATAGGATATCATATTCTATCTGAGTTGTTGTGCAGAAAACATCATCAATAGATTGGCACTAGAAGGGGGGCTTTGAACAAGCAAATTGGAGCGTTTCTTAAACGCCATCTCTCCTGAGAGGCTTAGAAGAAGAACTAGATCTACTTCAAGAGGAGAAGAATTTCAAGAGTTACAAGCCCCTACTAGGTCAAGAAGGACCAGAGGAGGGGAAGAATCATCATCAACTCACCCACTTCCATCATCCCCATCATCTTCATCTTCATTTGACTCTGAGGGAATTCCCATTCCATAGCCACAATCAGTCATAAATCAACCATTACCACCCCCACCTCCACCAATGACATTTTTGGATAATAATCTATCCCCACTGATCTTTAATAATTACAATGTTATGCCCAAGAACCCTGAGCACTTCTGTTCTAAATTTCATACTCATGACCCCAACAGAATGACAGAAGAGCACATTAGGATTTTTTAGACTTGCCTAAGGGATAGAGGAATTAACCATGAAGATGTTGCATGTAGGCTTTTCCCTTATTCTCTAGGAGAAGAGGCCTTTTATTGGTACAATCACTTACCTGCTGCTTCCATCTATAATTGGACTGAGTTAGAAACTGTATTTCTGCAAAAGTTCAAGATTCCCATTAGTGCTAATGAGCTGTACTTGCATTTTACTAGAGTGAAAAAAAAGATTAATGAGCCCATAGGATCATTCAATGATAGGTTCCATCGAGCATATACCTGACTCCAGGCACCTTATGCTGGGAATGAAAATACTGCTTTGGAGGTGTATCTTGAAGCCTTGGATAGCCTCACAACCACCTTCCTTAAACAAAGGAATAATCCTCCGAATACTTTGCTCACTACATATGTAGAGGCAGTAAAAGTTAGCACGGACTTGAGGCAACATTTATCAGGACCTTTACCATCCTTAGGACTTGCTGCTCACCCTGGACAAATTCAAGCCCTTAACCAGGCTTTGACCAGTCATGTTCCAATAATGAATCTGGTACCTTCATTACCTTTGGTCCCTCATCCAGGTCCACCTTTAAATCAATCTCAACCTATGACCTCTTATCCCCAGCAAAGAGCTAATCAACCCCTTCATCAACAACAAGCTGGCTTCCCTACATACTTGCAGAATTCGAAAGTCTTGAATCAGGTTGTTGGTTCTGGAAACATACCCGGATATTCTTTTGGTGGTAATCCAGCACCACCTAACAGTCTAGATAAGGAGAGGTTGGATGAATTATCTGAGCAAATGAAGAGGTTGAATATGGAGGTAACTTATTTGAGAAATCAGAATAGCCAGCTCCAGGCTGCCCAGAAGAATATACAATCTAACTATGGCAGGGAAAACAAGAATATTGAAAGAGGTCAATACTTTGACATAAATCAAAATTATGACAAAGGACAAGGTTCTAGTCATAATTTTGATAGAAATCAACAAGGGGGACAAGGATTTGACAGAGGACAACAACCTAGGCAGAATAGGTCTTGGAATACTGAGCCTAAGAATGGAGGGATTTATACTCCCTTGGATCAACCCGCTATTCAGGAGAAGCCTCCGAATGGTGTATACTTAGCAGAAGCAACTTTGTCTGGATGATGCAGGCTCCATAAAACAAGTCAACACTCTGAGTTCGACAGTGCCGAATTTCAGACTGTAGCTTTTATCTTTCAGTATGAAGTGGAAAATAATTCTACTAGACAGGAAATAGTACCTTCAAATCCATATGATTCTCCAGTATTGGTACTTAATCATGCCCCATTCCCTAAAGGTGAGAAAAATTAACCAGAAGAGGTATCTATTATAGAGGATGAGGTGGAACAGGTGTTGAATGAAGATGAGATTTCCAAGTTGTTTAATGAGGAGAGTGAGAATGATAACGACCCTTTAGATGAGGAAGAAGTTAGTGTTGAAGAAGTTCAGATGTTTCAACAACCAGAGAAGAAATATGATTTAAGAAATAGGCCTAACAGGGGTCCACAGGCTGGAGGTCGTTTGACTACTTCTATCCCTCCTAACAATTTTAATACTCCACCAGATCCACAAGCTAGTAATAATCTACCTTATCCTCATGTGCCAATGCAGTACCTGTTGAAGGGGAACAATGTTGAAATATACAAAGATAAGCAAGTCAGTGGCTACAAGGAATCTCATGCTGACCTGAATGTGGAGCAATTGGGCAAATATGTGATTGAAGAGTTCAAGAAAGTAAAGGTACATCTTTCTGCCTTTGAATTATTAAGAGTTCCTGCCATTAGGAATGCAATTTTTGGATCACTTGGTTCAAATATAACATCACAAGGGGTAGCCACCAATGAGGCTGCTACCAGGTCTTCTAGTTCTCAAACACCCAGAAGTTAGGTCCCACCTATAGACAAGAGGGGAGATAAGGATAATGGTCAGGTTGCACAAGCTGATACTCATTTGAATCTATTTCAAGGTAAGATGGAAACTCCTCCTTTCCTAATTTATGTTCATATCTTCAGAAAGAATTTGCATAATTGTCTTCTAGATTTAGGAGCCTCTACAAATGTTATGCCTTTTGTTGTTTGCAAAGCATTGGGTATTACTCTGATAGCCTCTCAAAAGAAGGTTACTCAATTGGATAAAATGGAAGTGAGTGTAGTTGGAGAATTGAACATGATCCCTATGCAACTTACATCAGATCCTAGGGTGCAACAAGTGATCAATACCCAAGTGGCTGACATTCCTAATACTTATGGTTTGATCCTAGGCAGATATTTTACTAAGGCACTAAATGGATATACATCTACAGACCATTCCCATATGTGGTTACCATGGAAAGGAGTCCCAAATCAGATCAGAACTGAAAGAGAACCCAAAATGAAATATGTAATCACAGAATACCAAAAAATCTCAAATGAGGTGTTGGTGTCTGAGGTTAGCATGGGGAACTATGTGTTAGCTGCATCAGTTATGACAGATGAAGAAGTTTTTATGCTGCAAGATTCTTTAGATGAACACATCTGAGAGAGTAGTAATCATGGGACATTGGTTGAACAAGAGAATGAAATAAGTGACCAAGAGGACATGCAACTTGGTTTGTTGGATAACTTCCAGGAGTTTATCTAGAAGTGTATGGAATATTAGATACAACTGAAAGGAAGCATGACATTCGAAGAATTATTTCTTCCAAGTTGGTGTAGAGTCCATGATGCCCCTCATTCTAAGTTGGAATGTGACTTGTGTCAGACTGTTGTCCGGCAGATACATAAATACATTAATCTGGTTCCACCTATTGGACTTAATATGCAGGAAGAATTAAACAGTGATAAAGGTAAGAACCTAATACTTCTTGAAGAGCCCCCTATCCTCGACAAAGAACAAGATAAATTGAAACCAAAGGAACCTGATGGTTGTTGGACACTAAGATTCGATGGATCTAAATCCAAACAGGGTGCTAGAGCAGGATTCAAATTGATTAGTCCTAAAGGTAAGAACTATTTTGCTGCTCATAGACTCCAGTTCCAATGCACTAATAATGTCGTTGAGTATGAAGCTCTCATCCATGGCTTATTAATGGCATCAAGGAAGAAGGTTAAGATATTACAAGTGTTTGGAGATTCAGAGATAGTAATCAAATAGGTAAGAAAATAGTATTCTTGCCGTGATAGAAGAATGACCAATTATAGGTATAGAGTGTGGGATCTCATTAAGGGATTCGATGCTTTTAATATCCAGTTAATCCCTCGAAACAAAAATCAAGTTGCTGATTCTCTAACACAAGCTACTAGCACCTTGCAGCCTCTATCACTTTCAGGATTGAAGAAATTTATAGTTGAGCTCACTCCAGTGCCTTCGGTACCTGACAACATTACTAATTTCCAGGTATTTGAAGACGATAAGCATATTCTGGACTTTATTACAAGCTGTGATGTGTTTGCTTCCCAAGTTATTGATGAGATAGAGCCTCAGGATGCAGAAATTGACTTCGGAGGAATCATCAATATGAAGACTAATACCATTCCAAGAGGTATGGTACAACTTGAACGAATCTTTGATTTAGATAAGATAATAGATCAAGAACAACAGACTAAAAGGGAGTCTCTCAGTAGCTAGTGTGAGACATATAATATGGGGACATCACAGGAGTCAAAGAATGTTTTTATTGGAAAGGTATGTACTCCGGAAGAAAGAAGATACCTTACATACATATCATGATGTAATAGCTTGGAGTTATCAAGATTTGAAAACATATGATACTTCAATCATCACACACACCATTCCTTTGAAGTCAGATGTCAAACCATTCAGGCAAAGACAGAGGCCAATTAATGCTTTGTTGGAACCCATTATTCAGATAGAGGTGTAGAAACTGCTTTCAGCACACATTATATTTCTAGTGAGTCATTCTACTTGGGTGGCGAATTTGGTTCCGGTAAGGAAAAAAAATGGAGAAATTAGATTATGTGTAGACTTTAGGAATCTCAAATGATGTCCTTTTTGGACGGGTATTCTGGATACAACCAAGTTATGGTGCAGTATGAAGATAGGCACAAGAATGTCTTCACTACTAAATGGGGAACCTTTGCTTACAAAAGGATGCCATTTGGATTGATCAATGCTGGAGCTAAATTCCAAAGCGCTATGGAAATTGCTTTTAAAGATATAATTGGTAAGTGCATCATTATTTATATGGATGATTTGACTATTTTTTCCAAGAAATGAGGCGATCACATAACAGATTTATGCAAGGTATTTCAAAGATGTAGAGAGTTTGGCATTTCACTTAATCCAAGGAAATGCATTTTCAGAGTCACAGAAGGAAATTTATTAGGACACATTATCTCAGAACAAGGTATTGCTATTGATCCTGAGAGAACACAGGATATCTTGAAGATTCAGCCTCCTGCAAGTAAGAAAGAGATGAAGTCATTCTTTGGTAAAATTAACTTTGTTAGGAAATTTATCACTGGATTTGCAGAGATAGTCAAGCCATTGAATGCTATGCTAAAACAAGAAGCAAAAATAGAATGGAATGCAGAAGCTAAGGAAGCATTTGCAGAAATCAAGAAAGCTATTGTTGAGGCTCTTGTATTGGTGAGTCCGGATTACACTAAGCCTTTTTACATATATTCATTCGCTTCTGATCACTCCCATGTTGCAATGTTAACTCAAAAGTCTAATCAAGGTGATGAACATCCTATAGCCTTCATGAGTAATCCCTTAAAAGATGTAGAGTTAAGATATCATAATGTAGAAAAATAGGCCTATGCGTTGGTTAGAGCAGTGAAGAAGTTCAGGCATTATATCTTGAGGAATAAAGTTTTTGCCATAGTGCTTGATCCTGTAGTAAAGTTGTTGTTGATGCAGAAAGAGTTAGGTGAATGAAGGGCCAAGTGGGTGACCATGTTGTAGGAATATGATATGGAAATCCAACCCATGAAATTGGTAAGGGGACAAGGACTTACAAAGACAATGGCTGAGACCGGTCGAATCTCACAGTTCAACATTATTACCTTCAAGAGATATCTCCGGGAGATTGGTATGATGAAATCATTTTCTATTTGTTGAATCAACAGTGTCCTGATCACCTTAATACGGTTCAGAGGCGGGCCTTGCGCTTGAAGAATGGAAGTTTTATGATGAAAGGAGCTATCTTGTACAAAAGAAATCATGAGGGTGTATACTTAAGATGTTTGGGAAAAGAAGCTGCCAAAGTGATGATTGAATTTCATGAGAAATATGGCTCAGGTCATGGTTTTGCATCATCCATTGCACATCAGATCTTGAGGGCAGGCTATTATTGGCCCACTTTATTCAAATATGCACACAAACATATGAGAACTTGTCACATATGTTAAACTACAAGTAAGGAAAAACATGCAACTCTTCCACTCCAGCCTGTCATAGAGGTAAAACCATTTGCTCAGTGGGGTATGGACTTTATAGGTTCAATTAATCCTTCATCTTCTATGGGCCACAGGTATATTCTTACCATAACTGATTATTTTACTAAATGGAAAAAGGCTCTTGCTTGTAAATAGTGTACTTCAGATGTGGTAATCAATTTTCTTGAATCAAGAATTATCAATCGTTTTGGTTGTCCACTATCTTTAGTCTATGATAATTGTCCTACATTTGCATCCTGAAGTTGTCTAATTGGGCATATGATCATGGGATTGTTATTAAGTTTTCATCAAATTATTACCCTTAGGGTAATGGTCTAGCTGAGTCTTCCAATAAAAACCTACTGACAGTTATCCATAAGTTGTTAGAACAAAATCCTAAGGATTGGCACACCCAGCTCCGATTTGCTCTTTGGGCTAACCGTACCAAAAAGAAGGCATCCATAGGAACCTCTCCTTATCACCTAGTGTATGGTTTGGAACCTATGTTTCCTATCCAGTTGAAAATCCCTACCCTACAGTTTATTAACGAGTACTATAATGAAGAAGATAAACGTAAGGCCCGTTTGGCTGAATTGTTGCATTTGGAAGAGAAAAGAGATGAAGCCCTAGAGAACTTTGCTAAACATTAGGGTTTAGTAAAATGATGGTTTGATAGGAGAGCTAAGGTAAAGGCCTTTAGGATTTCTAACTTAGTTTTTTACTAGGATAAAACTCATGATCGTAAGGGAGAGCATGGTAAATTTGATAAACTTCGGCTTCGTTCTTACCAGATTTCAGAAATTTTGGGAGATAATGCTTTTTTTTTGAAAACCCTCACTGGTGAGGATATCCTGCTGCCTGTTAATGGGCAGTATTTGAAGCATTATTTTCAACCTTGAACTGCTTGCAACTCATCCTGTACATAGTTAGAGTAGGTTTTCTTTCTGCTTTGTTTTTGTTGCTGGTTTTACTTTGGTAGTTTAGGTTTGCTTTGGTTTGTTTCGCTTTTCATTTTTTTTGTTTTTTGTTTTGGGATCTTGATTTCTTTGGGGCTGTTGCACCTGTACAACAGGTTATTTGCTTGGGATTGTTCTAAAATTTCTTTTATAAACTCCCAATAGTTTTTCAGAGTCAGGTGGTGGACTTCTTTTATCTGATATTCCTTGTACTTGGAATTAGAATCACTTGTTTTAGATACACTTTGGAATATATTTGGGTCCCACATTTTCACACTAAATTAAAAAAATTTGGAGTTGCATTGGGTCTTTGAGTGATTTGACTTGGTGAAAAATCTTATATTCTTCTTCAGTGCCACTGTGTTCCTCATCCCTGAGTGTGAGTTTCATTACTTGTAAAGGTGAAGAAGAGAGTTCTATAAAACAAAAAAAAAGAGATAAAATTTTGAAAATTTGAATAAGCTTCACCTTATCAGGAGTATCCTAGTAGCTCTATCGGGGCTATAGACACCTGACTAGCAGTAGAGCTATGCTGGGGAGGGTCACGACGATAACCTCGTCGGGGCTATGAATACTTGCTGGCAGCGAGGTTCTATCTAGGTTGCTTTTGAAGTTTGAACCTTTATGTAGCTTGGTCAAATTTGCTCTGGTTCCCATTGCACTTACAGGATAGGAATAAATGCATAATACACACACTTGGACTCTGGTATAGGAAAATATCTTTGTGCTTGTGGTTTCTAAAACTTTCTTCATAGGAGTATTGATGAGAGGATTGAAACCAGAGATTCTAGGTTCTTGATTCTAGTTTATTCTCAAAATGCTCTGGAGCATTTCCTCAGCGGAGTTGTCATTTGTTGTGTAGATTTTGCACACACACCCCACTGAAAGTGGGGACCCTCTTTCTTCACTTTTTGGTTTTTTGGCCCTTCTTTTCTGGGGGTTTTCGCTTGCTTGCGCTCATGCTTTGATATCCATCTTGCCAATTGAAGTGGCACAATTTTGAATATTATTGAAAATCTTGAGTTCTGACTGCATTCCAGAGTTCTCATTGCTTTCGAGAAAATCCGCCTGGGCCGGATTCTCCTAGTTTTCTTTCGATGTTCGAGAGTTACTACTTTTGACCCTATTTTCGAGAAAATTCGTATGGTCCGGATTTCCCCAAAATCCGTTGCCGTGTCGAATCCCCAGGTTTTTGTGGTCGTGGCTGTCTTGTTGACTGCATTAATGGCATTTGTGCAGGTGTTTTGGGGCTTTGATATATTGAATTTTGGGAAGTAATTGATCATTTGAGTTTTTTCATTTGTTATCATTTGAGCTTGAGTCTTGGAGCTTTTGGTTTCTTGTTGGATTGTGATTTTTGAGGCCGTTTTGACTATGCATTCGATTTTCATGTGCGTGGATTGTATCCTACTTGCGTTCGATGGTTATCTATTGGCATCACCAGTTCCAGTCCTTTCGCTCCCATGGTATGTTGAAATGATCCTTTACTCTGTTGATTTTAGATTGCTTCGCTTCATTTGCTTCCTGGTCCTTCGTGATTTCTTGATTTCCTTGGGTATGAGCGTCATCATTGGGTATTTTGGAGGTTTGTGTTGTTGTACCAATCCGCTTGGTTGGTAATTGATGTTTATTCTTGGTCTGGTATTATTTCTTTTGGGCGTTTGCTTGCATTGGTCTTAAAAATCTCCACTTTGGTGTATGAGCAAGTCGTGCCTTGTTCCCTATGCTTTCATGGTAGACATTTTAGGGTTCTTAACCTAGGGCATGGCCAATCCTCCTTGAATTGTTGTGAGGAGTGTTCTAGATTCGTATTTGATCTGTTGGAGGTCTAGGTTAAGTTGTTGTCAAAATACAGGCCTTAGATCTGGTGTTATTTGAATTATTTTGGTGAAAGTAAGGAAGATGTGGATGGGTTCGGGTTTTCGAGGTCCTCGTGGAATTTTGCTTCCCCCGGATTTTCTCGGCTTTCCTTGTTCTTTCTCTTTTACCACCGTTTTCCCAGATTTCGTCTGTCTCGCCAAAATCCACTTCCTTCGGATTTTCCCGGTGTCCGCAATCGGGTCGTTTTACCGATTTCGCGCTTTGGTGATGATATATCTAGCTTTTGCCAAAATCTGTTCCCTCCATATTTTCCCAGATGTTCCGTGTCTCCTCCTTTTTCTCGGGTTAGTTGTAACTGTTGCTATTTTCGCCAAAATCCGTCTCTGGCGGATTCTTCCGGGTTTTCTGGGAAAGGGTTGAATTTGATGGTTATGGAAGAATCTATTTATTGATAATGTATTTGATTGATTAAATGAGCTTATGCTAAGTGTTTCTAGTGTTATTCCTTTGTTAATTGATGTATTAAAATGATGTCATGGGATTTTGAATGCTTGGTTCGCTGGAATCTGCCTGGTCCGGATTTTCCCGAAAATCCTCTTCAGGGTGGAATCCGCGAGGGGGGCTAGATCCTGAACTTTGAGATACTAATTTCCTGCACTTGTTATTTCTTGTAGATCTGATTGTGGTCATCTTTGTGTGTTTGTAGTCAGGATCAAGACAGGATATTGCTAGTTGAGGCAAGGGGAAGGCAACAGATCCAAGTGCAAAGACTTCAGCCATCTCAGATGCAGAGAAAGTGAAATTGGACATAAGGAGTCAGATTCCTGAGAGCAAGCTGACCTCAATTTGGTCAAGAATTACAGATACCAATGTGGGCATGTGGGACTATGAGGAATTTAAGGCTGAGATGTCAGTACCAAGCCCTCCTTTGTTGGCTAAGAGAATGGTAGACTTTGGATTGGCTCATGTGGCAGGTTTTCCTTTCACAGTGCAATGCTATGAATTGGTGCTTGAGTGTGCCAGAAATTATGATAGAGGGACGTAAAGGATAATTGGTCCCCAGGGAAGGATTCTTGCAGGCTTTAGTCCGGTCTCCATTGTTGCAACCTTTGATATGCCTGACAAGTCACATGTGGTGGATTTTGATATGGATGGTGCTAGGAAGTATTATGAAGATATGACATCAAGTCTCCTGAGAGGAGGATTAGGGTTTTTCCTGTGCCACCTGTTGCTGAGCTAGATAGATTTTTGTTGGCCGTACATGGTGAAGAAGATTGAGTATAGGACAAGGCTGGGGAGTAGCTATATAGGGTTACATTGAGATTTGTGCTTCCCATTATTCACATGTATTGGGCTGACCTTTTTGGTATCTTGGCAGTTTTGGATGAAATTAGTGCCAATGACACATTTCATATTATGTTCAAATATCTTTGAGGCCGACCTCTTGTGGGTCATGTTTTTATTGTAAATCATCTTTTTGTGGCTGACCTATCTTAGGGATTCTCTATAAAACAGGCATGTCACCTCATTTGAGAATATAGATAGATAAGCATATAGGAGGATAGAGAGAAAATAGATAAGTGATATTACAACGACTTAGAGTTTATTCTCAAGCAAGTGTTGTAACAGAAGACTGGAGTTGTTGCTATTTTTTATGATTTAATATAAAAGAGATATTGTGTTTGGTATCTATCTTGTGGAATTTCATCTGGCATGGTTCTTGTTGTTCTATCTTTGAAATTGCTTATAAGTTTATGGTTAAATGATTTGGTAATGCTTAGGGTTTCATGTTTGGAATGTTTGCAGCGATCTTTAGTCCATATTTTTTGCAGTTAGTTGATTGTTAGCTGCTTTGCAAAGTTAGCCTAGACTTAAAATTGTGCTTAGTTCAGTTATAAGGGTTTGTTCATCTCAATTTCAATAGGATTGGCTGAATGAATGTTTGTGATTTAAAAATATTTGAATACCTTAGAAGATTGCACTATTTCTGTGAAATTGCAGATTCATCTGGGTCAAGTAGAAAGTAGTTTTTGAGAGATTGGTCCATTTTGAAAATTTTATCTTTTGGTATTTTCAATCTTAGGGTTAGAAGTAGTCTTAGAATTATCTCTGAAACCTTTATCTTTTGTTGTTTCTTTATTATCAGGGTTCGAATCAAGATTCCAAGTATCAATTCATTATTTAGATCTGATAAATTCGAAGTCTAGTGTTTGCTCGTAGTAAGGTCCCATTGTGATTACCAACATTTTCACATTTATCACTGAGTTGTTTTGTTGCATTGTCAAGACCTAACATTAGAGACCTTGGGGTTATCTCTTTTCCCATAGAGATTTACCTTTCAAGAGAGATAGGATATCATATTCTGTCTGAGTTGTTGTTGTGTAGAAAACATCATCAACTTTGCATTTAAGGCTGACGTGTAAGGAGTCAAATAGTTTGTGGATCTGGTGTTCATCAGGTTGGTGATGCTCAAGGACTGTCTTTTATAGTCATTCAATTCTATAGGTTCTGAAGCTCCTCTTGCTTGATCTTCGACCGAGCCTAGTGGTCGCTTGGCTTGCAAATGGGAGGCCTTTCTTGTACATCTATTGCTCACACTAGCTGGTGTGGTATTGTACCTGGAAGGTTGTAGGGGTGAGAAAGGAATCGACGCCTCACAAAATGTTGTAAGGGAAATGCCCCATGTGCAGATGGAATTCTTCTCTGGTTTAATAGAACGAGTGTTGCCCTCTTGGCAGCGGTTTTCCCATAAAAATAAAAAGAAAAAAATAAGTAGACCCAACAAAAGTAAAGGCTATAATAGACATGTCACCACCAGCCAATATCGATCAACTAAAAACACTACAAGGGAGACTAGAGT
Organism: Sequoiadendron giganteum; assembly: GCA_007115665.2. Taxonomy (NCBI): domain Eukaryota; kingdom Viridiplantae; phylum Streptophyta; class Pinopsida; order Cupressales; family Cupressaceae; genus Sequoiadendron; species Sequoiadendron giganteum. Next base: position 368,355,739 of record CM021106.1, read on the forward strand.
CTATTAGACGCTTCATAGTACAGTTAGCAGACAAGATACATCCATTTCAACATTTGCTCAAGAAAGTGGTACCATTTGCAAGGACACCCAAATGTCAAGAAGCTTTTTAGAAGATCAAAGATTATCTACTTACACCACCTGTGTTAATGTCGCCTACAGATACCCAACCTTTGATACTCTATATATCAACAACTCAATCAACATTAGGAGCCTTATTAGCACAAAATAATGATGAAGGTCATGAAAGAGCTGCATATTATTTCAACCGTACTTTGGTGGGATATGAACTAAACTACAGTAACATAGAACGTGCTTGTCTTGTAGTAGTTTTTGCTACTCAAAAACTTAGGCACTACACGCTAAACCGCCAAACCATGTTGGTCACCAAGATAGATCCTCTGAAATATCTCCTAAGTAAAGCAACACTAATAGGTCAATTGGCTAAATGGGTAATGATACTTAGTGAATATAACATCCAATATATTGAACGAAAAGCTATAAAAGGGTAGGTTATTGTAGATCAGATAACAAACACACCAATTAGGGCTGACCATTCTTTGGTGGCAGATTTTCCTGATCAGTTCATATTCAAATTTGACACTAGAACCACAAGGAAATTATACTTTGATGGAACTCATACTAATCGTGGTTTAGGAGCAGGCATACTATTTGTTACACCTTAAGGCGATACTATTCCCAAGTCATTCAGAACTGCTTTTCCTTGCACAAACAACATAGTAGAATATGAAGCCCTTGTGATAGGATTAAGAATGGCAATCCAATGGAAGATCAAGAGTTTACATGTTTATGGAGATTCTCAGCTGGTAGTCCGAAAAGTCAATGATGAATATGAAACTAAAGATGAGAAACTTGCCCCCTACAAGCGCATGGCCAACAATTTTAAGCAGTACTTTGATAACATCAACTTTCAGTAAATACCCCGTGTTCAAAATAGGGCAACAAATGCTATGGCAACCGTTGGTTCATTATTGGATATACCTAGCAATGTGCCTAAATTCAATTTTTTGGTAGAACAACTTTTGGTTCCCGCCTATGACGTCCCAAATTTTGTGATGGTATGTACGATTGTTGGTCCTAATTCCCCATGGTACAAGGACATATATGACTACCTAAATGCCCAAATATTACCCTTAGACTTGTCAAATAACCAACATAGGACCTTTATCCATAAGTCTATCAAATATACCATCATCAGAGATACCCTTTATAGATGTGGCTTAGATAATACCTTACTGAGATGTATTGATGTTGAAGAAGCACAAGCAACCTTATGTGTGGTACACGAGGGTATCTGTGGATCCCATTCTAGCAGTCCTACCTTAGCCAAGAACATGAGATTAGGATATTATTGGCCTACTATGGAAAAGGATTCATATATCTTCATCAAGAAATGTCGACAGTGTCAGATACACAGAGAATTGATACACGTGCCAGCATAGGAGCTCTGTTTGATAACTTCACCATGGCCCTTTTCCCAATGGGGACTTGAACTCATAGGTAAGATAGACCCTCCATATTCCAATGGCCATAAGTTCATCATAATCATAATCGAATACTTCACCAAGTGGATTGAGGCTATTCCTATGACCTATATCTCCGACACACAAATTTCCAAGTTTATCCTAAACTACATCATTTGTCGGTATGGTGTACCCCAATCCATGTCATAGATAATGGTCATCCTTTCAAAACCAAGAAGTCTACCATCTTTGTGAATAGTTCCATATCCAACATCATTTCTCCATTCCATATTATCGACAAGGTAACAGCCAAGCAGAGGCATCTACTAAAACAATCATTAGAATCCTCAAAAAGACTATCAATGACGTTGGTCATAACTTGCATTTATAGCTTAATCTCGCCCTATGGGCTTACCGCACAAGCATCCACACTCTCACTGGTGCCACTCCATATTCTTTGGTATTCAGTTATGAAGTTATCTTACCTATTGAGGTTGAAATTCTTTCCTTAAGGGTATCACTGAAAGGTCATATTGACGATGAAGAGTATCATGTATTCAAATTGCATGAGTTAGAATTCCTAGATGAACGAATAAAAAAGGCATTAGATCATCTTCAAGCATATCAGAACCGTCTTCGTCATAGCTATAATAGGAAAAAACTGAATTGACACTTTGACATTGGTGACTTGGTCTTAATGGAGAACTCGAAGAATCAAGCTGAAAGAGAAAAACCAGGCAAGTTTGATCCTAACTGGTTAGGACCTTACATTATTAAAAAATATTTTGGATCAGGAGCATGTCAACTCTCTACCTCTGAAGGAGAACCACTTTTATCACCAATCAACAACCTTCATCTAAAGAGGTTTTATGCATAGCTTATGAGAACCGTGTCTTAATCTAAAAATACAAAAACAAAAAAATTGTTACCTTGATGAAAACCTAGCAGATAGGCATCTTTGTAACACCAAAATAAATAAATTGAAAAATTAATAAAATAGTAAAGAGAAATAATCCGTCCAATAGTAAAAACCACTTTGGTGGCACTTTGGATAAGTACCATGGTGAAAACCTGGCAAACAAGCGCCATGTGTAGTCGACTTCGCTCTTTCGTCTACCATCATTTCAATCAGAATTTTCCACTATCACCCATAATAAATGGTTGTCTTATCCATTACTTAGAAGTTTGACATCAAGTCCACTCCGTCTCCCCACTCCATCCCATAGGTCTTATACCTGATTGGGGGAAAATCCTTGATCTACGTCATTTAGACCTTGTACATAACAACCCAACATCAAAAATTATCTTGAAAAAGCTCAAAAACATTAGAAAATGTCTTGGAAAAGAATCCAAAAACATAAAAAAACTCCAAAAAGACAAAAAAAATCAAAACATGTCAAAAATCCCCAAAATAGAGTCAAAGTCAGTTGTGTCAAGTCAGTCATAGACATAATCAAACTACGTTACCTCTGTGACTAGAAGTAGGCAAGGCCATCTATCAATGTGCCCCCAGGCATTAGGTCTATCTTTCTAGGTTTGTCACGTCTCACACACATAAAATCATGACTCGTTCTTTGTACATGTAAAAGTCAATGGTCATGTCAAACTTTGAGATCTCTATGTGTATAACGTAGGCAAGGCCATCAATCGATGAGCCCCCTGAGGCTGCACTAGGTCAGTCCATTAGGGTTTATCACATTCACTATCATACATGTCATATCATCAAGTTAGGTACATATTTTCAGTTAGTTATGTCAGTCAAAGTCTAGTCGAACTACGAGGTCTCTACGTGTATGACGTAGGCAAGTCCATCAATCAATGAGCCCCCGAGGCCGCACTAGGTCAGTCCTTTAGGGTACATCATGTCAGTCAAGCATAAGTCATCTACTATCAAAAAACACACATGACGGTCAAAACATCAAGAGTCATGCATCAAACAAGCCAAACAAGTCAAAAATATCATCAAGTCAAATCAAACACATTGTCAAAACAATCAACTTATGTCTTATATAAGATGTGTCCTTGATAACAATCATTATCAAGTTATCATAGCCTTATGCAACTTGTCGCATCAACGACATCAAACTCAACGTCTTATATGATACATGTATTTTTGAAACCAGGCTTTGTCATGCCTTATACAAATAGTCACAAGATTGAAACCAGACTCAACATCTTATACGGTATGTGTCATCCCTAACATTAGGCTGTGTCAAACAATTAAACAATCAAACAAGATCAAATTTTGGCAAATATATTTATTGGATTTTGACATTTTTATGGCTTATTTGGTTTTATTTTATTGGATTTTTCATTAAGTCTGGTTACTAGCTTTCTCAAGGATGTCCCATGAAGGATTTAGAGAAGCAAGGAAGTCTCAGGACTCTTTTTATTTGACTACTATCTATCGTCTATCTTTTAAACTTGGTTTTCAAGTCAGGCTACTAGCTCTCTTGAGGATGTCCTGTGAAGGATTTAGAGGAGCAATAATGTATCCTGACTTTGTTTTTTTCTTTGTTTCCTATCTATGGTTTGTCTTGACAAAAAGACTGGGGCAATTTAGCTCTGAGTATGAGTTAAGACACTCCTTGTCTGCGTCTGTCTATTTTTGCAAATGGATGACTTTGTACACTATGGTCTATCTCATATCATGGTGTGTACTATCCATTTGTGTCATGTCCCACCCAATGATGATTTAATGCAAAGCTTAGTATGTATTTCGCAAAATATCTAAGATTACATGTGCTTCAAATAACCATCTTTTTCAATACTAACAGTTTGAATTATCCACACTAAAATTTCTTCTATCCTGCATAATGATGAACTCCTGTGACACAAAAATAAATTAGATAATCTGCATATGCATACATTTTACAACCATTATTTAAACATTGCCATATGTCTGTAGGAGTTGAGAAAATATAACTTCACAAACCCCGAAGATCACCTGCATGCAAATAACCTGTCGCAAAAGAAGAGATGGAGACAAACAAGCAAGGGTTCTCTGAAAACTGAAAATGTATATATCAGAGAGAATGAGAGAATGAATTGATATGAAATACAATGGGATCAATCCTTATAAAAAGGAGATCATGCAAACCCTAATAAAACCCTAATAGGAAAAACCCTAATAGAAGCCCTAATAGGAAAATATTTAATAATTAATATAATTATTAAATGTCACTTTATGCAAACTAACGTGAAATCTTAATAAGGGAATAAAGGTAACTTAATCAACATAATTAAGTTTAAACCTTTACTCTAACACCCCCCCTTAAGATGAGCAATAGTGCAGCTACAAACAAATGCAAGAAAGCAAAGGTAACTAGAATGCAAGAAGGCAAACATGGGTCCCGACAACTAGGCCAGATCAGGTACCCAAATACAACCAAATCTCTATAAAAAGGAGAAATAGAGAAAACCTCATGGGAAAAAGCTCTACTCCAAAAAGAGATGCAGAAAGCCAAGAAGAACATCACTGAAGCAGAAGAAGCTGAAAACAACTGTCAAAAGATGACTGCTATGGTGTTGAAGATGGAAGATCCCTTCTAAGGTGAAACCAAGGAAGAATTAACACAAACAATATAATAACCCCCCCATAATGTTGAACTGGGAGAGCCTGACAGATCCACTGAAATGATGTGAAACACCCTATAGTGCATGAGGAAGGAGAAACAACATCCGAAAGTGCATAAGATAGCACCTGCAACTGAAAAAGTGGTGTACAAAACAAAGCACACATGCATGAGGCTGGAATCATATGGATCCATGGTCGTCGTGGAGGGACATTCACTGAACAAAGGTGTGATGGCAAACAAAGGAAAACTACACAACCCCCCATGGTATGGATTCACTATCGCCGTGGAGGGACACTCACCGGACAAAAATGTGATGGCAAAACAAAGGCAAACTACACAACCCGTCATGGCACTTTATAATAATAGTGCGAGTACAAAATATGGCACAACCTTATGTGCAAAATCCCCAAAATACATGTACAATAGTGTGGCACTTTATCTCAGTGTGTTTACATAAAAGATAGCTTACAAATGATGATCAAAATGTCCAAAAAAGTATAAAGCTTGAAATACATGAAGAACAACAAAAAACAAAGCATCCCATGCAAACAAAAAGTTTCCAAGAGCAAATATGTCCAGATAATCCACCAGAGTGTGAAAACATAAATAATTGAATAAAATATACCTAGAGTGAAATCTGGAAAAATTGCATGGATGAAATAGAAAAGCTCTGAAATACGGTTCCAACGCTGCTGAGATTGCAAAAAAACGGAGAAACTGATCAAAAGTTATGAGCTTGAGACTGAAAATAGCCCCTTTGTCTTCAACTGGCTGTAGAATGCACCAACAAAAAGAAGAAGTGATGAAATCCACACCACTGGAAAGATGAGAAAAACAGCTTTCCAACGATATCTCGTTTGCCAAAAAATGATATCGTATGCCCAAGTTATGGCCTCTGGAAGAAATCAGGTCCAAAGAGGGAAAAAGCCAGTGCTGGGTTAAATTTGACGCTCATAAGACCGTCGCAGCAAAAAGACTGGGTTAAATTTGACGGCCAAACAACCGTCACCATAAAAACATTATTTGGCTTATTTTGGAAAAAAATGTTTTTTAAATTAAAAAAAACTTTACAAAAGTTAATTTTTTTTAAAAATTTTTTTTAGGCGATGGGGGGGGTTCAGTCGGATGTGACTGGTGGGGGCAATACGCCAAAGGGCCCGAGGAGTAAACTTCAAATGCAAGCCCTTTAACTCAAAAATATTTTTTTCTTTTGTTTTTAAAAAAAAATTCTTGAATAAAAAATCGAAAAAATTTACATTGAAAATTTTTCGCAATAAAATAAATATTTTTTTGATGAAAAAAAAAAATTCCGAAATTTTTTTTTACCAGGCAGGCGACGGTCGTATTGCAATTTTTTTTTGCCTCAAATTTTCAACTTTATCCAGAATGGACGAATGAACAGTCGATTTAGGGGTTTTGGACCACTGCGGACGCAATGGTGAGGTCCGTTTGAGCTGAAAATACTTCAAAATTGTAGGTATGCCCTGGATCAAAAGAACAAACCCCAAACCCTTGAAGCTCCAAAAATCTTCAAAACAAGAACAGGAAGTAGCAGGTGTGGAGCTCTGTTACCATGTAGGAGTTGAGAAAATACAACTTCACAAACCTCGAAGATCACCTGCATGCAAATAACCTGTCACAAAAGAAGAGATGGAGACAAACAAGCAAGGGTTCTCTGAAAACTAAAAATGTATATATTAGAGAGAATGAGAGAATGAATTGATATGAAATACAATGGGATCAATCCTTATAAAAAGGAGATCATGCAAACCCTAATAAAACCCTAATAGGAAAAACCCTAATAGAAGCCCTAATAAGATAACATTTAATAATTAATATAATTATTAAATGTCACTTTATGCAAACTAACGTGAAATCTTAAGAAGGGAAAAAAGGTAACTTAATCAACATAATTAAGTTAAAACCTTTACTCTAACAATGTCTATATATAGAGTACATCATATAGTTATGCTGCATTTTAAACAAGTATAAACAAATAGGCATATCCATCGCATTTAGATAATCATGGCATGCATCTATTTACCAATCATATATATATCATGCATTTCAAAAACACAAAAATATAGGCATCTATCATATCTAGGAAATCATGGCATAATAAGCATTCAATCATCATAAGGTACATAATGAAAAAATTACATGTACATAGCATTATATATATAAACATCACATTTCATCTCATAATCATAAATCGCATACATCCATCATCATATAGAATCCACATCATATCATAGGTTGCATTAACACATCATAATGTAGAAATGATCATCCATAACATATACATATCAGATAGACGATAACATATCATATAGAACACATGCATAAGAAAAAGAAATAATCATAAATAGAACATCATATCATATGAAACGCCGCCAAAAATGATATATATATCGCTAAAAATAACATGTGTCATAGGTACAATGTCAGAATGTATCAATAAATAAAAGGATCTTGCAGAATCTATGATCCAAATATAACATGTCACTAGGTGGCGCTCCCACTACTCTCATGTGGAGACTGTGAAGATGACTGGTGATGGGAGCCTGATGAACTGTGTGTAGAAGGAGGCCTATCATATGGTCTAGATCTGCGAGGCCCTCAAGCCCCTCTCACTTTCCTCGTTTGAGTCTTGCTCTATGACCTGTCGCTACTTGCTTACGAAAAACTAGGAGCTCGTCTCTCAAGAGGAACCACTGACTCATAAAGATCCCTATAATATGATGCTCTCTCCATGGATCTGACTAACTCCTGTGCAAAACTCTCAGCCAAACCATTGCAAAGACCTCTAATCTCAGTAAATTGTTGCTCTGCCTCCTGCCTCCTAACCATTGCCTGGTCTCTCTCCAAGAGAGCACTATCCCTCTCCATCTGCATAACATCTCGCTCTACAGTCAACACCTTGACCCTCTCCTCCAAGGCCTCTACTTGGGTCTGTAAATTGACTTCTCTATCTCTGGGAGCCTCCTCATCCTATCCTCACCTCTCCTCTACATCGACATCCCATCCCTCCACAATCCTATCTTAGAGCTCCCTCTTCTGCTCCCCCATCACTACCTCCTCATCATCTACTCCATATCCTGCCAGAATCCCGAGGACATCAATATCCATGTCCTCCCTTTGAACCTCTGCCTCTGCATGCTCTCCTCCAATCTCAGCCTCTCTACCACTGCCAAGATCCAACATTGATATGTCCTCACCCTCAGCCTCTGCTTCGCAGATAGGTGATAGTCCACCTACTTGACCACCTCTACCACCTTGACCCCTACCATCATCCCCACCTCCTCTACCATCTCCACCTCCTCTACCAACCCTGCCTCTGCACCGACCTCTGGGCTTTGTACCTCATCTCTCCATCGGTGTCAGTTGATCTGGATCTGTGTAAGGCATAGGATGATTCTCTACCCACCAAGTATCATAGGTTGTTGTGGTACCAAGATCTTCCACCCCACCCCTCCATCCCCACTGAATAGGCTGTAACGATTGAATGTTTGCCTCCGTTGTTGCCACAGGTATCATGGGCCCCCATAAAGGAACCTCCTTGGAAGACCGAGCAAACTCTGCTTGACCTCGAGGCTCATCCTGAACCTCTCCAAACTATCTCAAGACACGATCTAGCAAGTGTCTCTCAATAATATGTACACTGGAAACAATCCTCCCAATCAGATATTGTGTCTGTCGTCAAAAGGGTAAGTGCCTATCCTCATCTGACCAACAACCACAATCCATATATGGTCTCCATTTAAACTGCACCAAAGTATCCAAAGCATGCCACCAATAACCGGTATCTCCAACATGGCTCCTTGCAATGTTTCTCGCATAATGGAAAACATAAGGGGATCTAGCATCACAATCAATAGTAACTAGGGGACGAAACACATCAATGTGTTCCCATGCCCAGACCATCAAAAGGGTAGTGCCACATCTCATCGACTGGGCGTCTCCATATACAAATCATTATCAAATTTAAAATGAATAAATAAATAATTTTACACACTCATGACATGAGGCTCTTTTATGTCATAATAGAACACCTATCAATATAATTATCCTAACTTTAATCATATTGTTCATGCAAATTGATTTTCATTATAAGGCCAAAAAATAATGAACAAAATTATATTTTAATCATTTTTATACTAGAAGATATATAAAAATATATACTAATAGTACAAATATATTAAATAATATGTATAAACATTCTAGAAATAAAATGTTTTAGTTAAGGTGGTCCAATAAGAGGCGAGAATGCAAAGTAGTGATTTGGTGATAGAGTGGCATTCATGCAATTGGTGAAGTGTTCGAAAAATAAGTGTAGGAGGTGTAGGGTGTGATGATGAAATAGGGTGGCAGTTGATTTTGTATTTCTCCCTAGCTTAATTCATATGATGTTGTGAAAGAACAATGTTTGGAGCATTCTAGAGTTTGTTGTTGATTTTCTTTTAGTGTTTGGCCCTTATTTTTGGGCTTGTTGTGGTAATGTTCTTCAAAGAATATGGTTGCTTCTTTGAATTTAAGGAAAGGGTAAAAAAAATTAACAAAGGAGTGTGGTAGGATTGGAAAGGAGAGGTTAAAGGAAAAGGAAAAATTATATGGGAAGAACATGTTAGAAAATTTCTCTATTTTTTGTAGAGATGAGGAATCCAAATTTCAAATTATGGGTTATGATAATTTGGGAATTGATCAAGGAGGTGGATGGCTCACCAAGGGTTGGGATTACGATTGCAATAATGCAAATTCTATTGGACCCTAAATAGTATGTGGATCATTGCAATTTTTTTGAGGTTGCTTAGGCTTTAAGCTATGCTTCAATGTTGTCCTCAAATGTTCACATGTACCTTCTTCACAATGACATTTGTGGTGTTGGGAACCAAGTAGAAGCTTTGCCTAACTTTCATCTTGGACATTTTCATGGCTTAAGCAATAATGTGTGTTGTCTCCTCAAGGAAAATACAAATTTAGCAAAGGGGTTGAATGTGAAATTGTGAGACCCCACTGTAGACTCTAAAATTTGGTCTAAGCTCGGGACTTCAATTTCTTCATAATTCTTGTTTTCATACTCATGATTAAATAATGTTATTTATTTAATTACTTTCTAAAGCCCTTTCTCGTCTATTAATTAAATAACCGTTAATTATTTAATTAATTTGCTCTAACATTTATTCATCTATTAATTAAATGATCTTAATTATTTAATTAATTCTCATTGTCTTTAATCTATCCTAATTAATTAAATAAATGTCTTTTATTTAATTACTTCATTAATTAACTTTACCCTCCTTCTTAAATTAAAGAAACTCTTATTTAATTTGTCTTTATCATATTTTTGACTATAATTAAATAAATGTTTGAATTATTTAATTATTCATTTTAACCTTTTCATCACTCAATTAAATAAATCTTATTTATTTAATTACTTCTTAAATGTCAAATTTTGAATTAAATAAATCATTTAATTCATAAATCTTTATTTTTAATGCATTCCTCTATATTTAGATAATTGTTTAAGTTATCTAAGTATTCATTCTTACTCTACTCGAGATCTATTTGAATCCATTAGTTGTCTCTTGATTCAACATCTGATCGTCTCTGTGAAGAGACTTTTTGTCATAACCAGTTAGTTATCTAGTTAAGAACCTTATGCATGAACATATTTATTAATTAAATATCTCTATTTAATTAATTAATTCATGTGTGCATTCGAACAGAGCATTGTCTATATTATATCTTTATCCTTTTCATTCAAACTCTTATTCTTTTAATTTTTGAAGACTTTGAACTAGAGATTAAATCATTTATTTAATCTTAAAGTCTATAATTCTTCAATATTTTCGAACAGTCTTAACACTAGATTGAATTATTATTTAATTTAATCTTCATCCTGTAGACTTTTCCAAATCATGTTCTAACTTACACAAATCTCACATCGCATGACATTCATCAATTTCGATCGTTGATCTCTCTTTTGAATGAGTTGATCGTTTGAAAACCAATTTTCTATAAATTGACTAACTTTTGTCATTATTCCTCTCCTGAAATCGATATACTTTGGAAGCAACTCGTAATCTTCAATATTTTTTTATAATCACATACACATTAAGGCTATACTTGCACACTTATTGAAAATCTTAGGGCAATTATACTATAGAAGGCAAAATGGAGGACAATAGAGATAATTTGAAGGAGTGGACAAATATTCGGTGAGAACGTTTCATTTATTTGTTTTGTTTATTATTTTATACTTTGCTGTTTAATATAGGTTAGATTTATGTTTATATTACTTTAACTAGTTTTCTTTCCAATAGTTTTTCCCTACACTACACCCGCCTTTTGTGATCCTAATGACTTTATGTTTCTTTGTTGATATTATGACTCTTGCTCAATGTTTTCTTGTTCCTATGTTTGGACATTATACAAGAGTATTGTGGATGATGGTTGTGTTTTTATCATAACCCTCATCTTTGAACAATGAACAATACCCATTTTTGTATAATAATTATGACTATATGTTTAGAAAATAAAATTTCAAGTAATTATGTGAAATCAAATAAACAAGACAAAACTATTTTGTTATTTCTTTACAACTATTATGAAGTCTCTTTTCTTTTCAATCTAATGTATATAAATCATAAATCAAGCGCATTTTGGTATTTTATTAAAAAATAATTAAAGTTAAATAAATATGAAAGAATAACATTAGTAACATGGTTCTTGAAAAACAAAAGAAAATGCCTAAGATTCATTTGGTGGTTACAAAAAGATCATACAGGAATTACATGCATTTCTGAAACAGACAATGATTGGAGATCGTGCGAGAATTAGGGAAATCATGCTTTCTTTGTTTAAGAAGGCACAACAAATTAATGAGGGTGCATGAAGAGGAGAACATGCGCTTTGGGAAGATAACATTGAAGGAAAAGCATAGAGAGGAGACCAACATCAGGAAACACGTAACTGTAACAAAGTTTCCAGGTAGCAATAACCTTCATACTTATAGCATTTGACTTAGATCATTATAAATATCATGAAAGTACTTGAGTTAATATTGTAGAAATTAGATATGCTTATACTTCTCTACAAATCTGGAGTATTGTCTTTGGTCTAAATCTTTCATTCTGAGATTAAATGAACAACAAATTTAATCAATGTTTTGAGTCGATGTGGTCATAGGAGCTCATAAATACTATCATTTTATTTTGATGCCTTTTTCTTCGATTATTAGATTTTTTCATGTCTCTTAATCGCCTTATTCCCTTGGTTTCTTTTCTAATTCATGGTTAGTCGGCTCCTTCCATCACTGGCAAATCTATACGTTAGAAAAGAAAGACCTTAGTTTCCTTGAATAGATTTGTCACCCCATGTTTTGGCATATTAAGAGCCTTAGAGGCGTGATTCTTGATGTCCCCTTGGTGCAATAATTAATTCATTCAATCAACCAGATTCATTGTTGGCTTATCTCGATCTTTGCATGTTAGGATAATAGAATGTAGGACCTCCTCCTCCCATGTTGACTTTGTGCCATCACATGATAGTGAAAGAATTCCTTCAGAAAATCCATGATATTAACTTAGTTGGGCAGATTCATTCCTATAGTATCGTCAAACGTTTAATGTTTAGTCTCCATACCTTAATCAAATCGATTTCCTTATGGAGCTATGCATTTTTCATGTAGAATTCGTTCTTAAAGATTTGAAATTATTGCGTAGGTTTTTTCATTCATATTCAAACTTTAACTTCCTCAAAAGTTGACCCTGCACATCTCCCTCTTGCTCCATTAGTCAAAATGCCTAGATCCACTAACTTTTCTTGTGTTCCAGATATCGTTCTAGCTAAATCAAACTGTGCTCATTATGTTGTGAATTCATAAGGATTCAGGAGTAAAGATTGTGAAAATTCTATTGCAGTTACTGATTATTAATCTCCTATCTATAAAGATTATTTGACTGTCAAAAATTAATTCATAGCAAATACTGAAAAATAACACAACTGTAACTTCACAAATAAAAACCACAGGAATAGAGAAGAAAACATGCAAAATAATAAACACAATATTTTTGGACAAATTATCCCTCGAAAAACCTTAAAGGGAAAACCAGTACTGCAAATGAGGAATTTTATTAATCTTCAATGAATCAAGAGATATATAAACTGCTTTCCTTTTACTAGCAAAGCTCCGACAATATTCTTCTCCGAAAATTCTTCGCTTAATTTCTCCTACTGAAATTCCATTGTTGCTGCCTTCAATACTATCACTGAACCCTTGCTATCACTGCAAGACTATTTTCTCTCACTGCAAATCTTTCTCAAATGAGTGTGTTCTCCAAATGCCCATTGACCCCCTTTTAAACTATTCTCATTGGCAAACCAATGGCCATGATTTAATCTCAATCAATGGCTAAGATTAATTAGACTCTAACAAACCCTAACTAACTGGTTTCTAGAAGTCTCTAGAGGAATCAATCAATCAATTAATTAATTAATTATCTCTAACTAACTCCTTTCTAGAAGTCTCAAGAATAAAATAATAATTCTTGGGAATGGAGAAAACAACTGTTCGAGCTACAATAAATTAACACTCCCTCTTAGTGAGGAAGGTGTTCTGCATGACACCCAACATATCTCTGAAGAAGATGAATTTCACCTTCCCCAATGCCTTTGTCAAAATGTCTTCTACCTCATGATATGTAGGTATATACTGTAGCTGAATAATCTCCCGCTATACACAATCCCTTATAAAATGATACCTGATATAGATATATGCTTAGACCTATCATGAAACACCGAATTCTCAAACAACTTGATGCAACTCTTATTGTCATAGTGTATCATTGTAGTCTCAACCCTCTGACCTAACATGGCTACCAAAAACTTCCAAAGCCATATCACCTCACACATCGCCATGCTAGCTGCTATGTATTCTGCCTCTTTAAAACTCAGTGCTACAGACTTCTGCTTCCTGTTGTACCAAGAGACAACTCCTAATCCCAAGCTAAAGCAACACCCTGAAGTTCTTTTCTTGTCCATTGTACCGCCTGCCCAATCTACGTCAATATAGCCCATCAACCTGATACCATCACCTCGAGCATATCTGATCCCATACTCGATTGTACCGCATAAATACTGTAACACATGCTTTGTTGATGTCTAATGCACTCTCTTTGGCTCAACCATGAACTGACTAAGAGAGTTTACTGGAAATGATATATCGGGCCTGGTGTTGACCAAATACATAAGATACCCAATCAAATGCATGTATATGGTGGGGTCTACATCCTTCTCCCTAGATGTGTCTACCTTCTTCCAATTTGTGATCATAGGAGTAGACATGGGTCTACAATCCTCCATCTTGAACCTCCTCAAGATTTCAATGCAGTATTTCCCTTGTCCAAGGAAAATCTCTACATCTGTCTACCATACATCCATGCCTAGAAAGTAGTGCATAAGCCCCAAATCCTTCATCTCGAACTCTGCGACAAAGTCTCACTTGCACTCCTCTATGAGCCCCAGTAAACCTGTTAAAAACAAGTTATCCACATATAGAACAAGAATGAGAACCTCACCCCCAACCACCAACTAGTAGAGGTTAGCACCTGCCTCACTCTTCATAAAGCCCATTCCCTACAAGTATCTATCAATACGCTCATACCATGCCCTGAGATCCTGCTTGAGTCCATACAAAGCTCTCTTCAATCTACACACGTGGGTTTCACTGTTGTGTGCTACAAATCCCTCTAGTTGTTCTATGTATACCTCCTTTTTCAATTCACCATTAAGAAACACCATCTTGACATCCATTTGATGGATTTGCCATCCCATCTGTGTTGCAAGAGAGATCACGATTCGTATAGAAGTATACCTGTCCATTGGAGCGAATGTCTCCTCATAGTCTATTCCCTCCTTCTAAGAGAAACCCTTGGCCACAAACCTTGCCTTGTATTTCTCGATGCTACCATTTGCACCGTGCTTGATCTTATAGATCCAACGTGATCCAACCACTGCCCTATTTGTCAGTCTAGGAACAACCTCCCACACATCGTTTTGCACTATTGAGATATATTCCTGAACCATCGCATCTCACCACACTTGTTGTTGTGTGGCGTCCTGATAGCTGGAAGACTCACTATCTACCAACTGACTAACTCAAGCCATATAGTCATTATACCTGGTTGGTTATCTTCGTTGTCTATTACTCGTCCTAGGAGCTCCCACAAACTCCTGAGTATCCATTTGTGTTTGTTGGTTACTGCTACCAACTGTAGAGGATGAAGTATCAACCTCCATGTGTTCCTGATGCATCTCTTGGATCTACTGCATTTGTTGCTCCATACTCTGCGAACTCTTAACACTTGAGCCTATGCTTGTACTAGTAACTGTACTTGAGCTTCACTATCCTTGATCCGATTGTTCGATCCTTGGAGCTTCTGCTGGCTACTCACTCTGATCATCTATTGGAAAATATCTGGACCTTCTAAATGCCTTGTCCTCCATGAACTTGACATCATGCCTAAATATAATCTTCTTGGCCCCTGGAATAAATATCCAATATGCCTTTGAGGTTTCACTGTACCCCACAAAGTACCCTCTCTCTATAGTCTAATCTAACTTGGAACATGTAGCCCCTAGAATGTGATAATATGCCAAACTTCCAAATATCCTGAAGTGGCTGACATCTGGATTCTTCCTTAAAAATGCCTCCTTTGGTGTCATATTGCCCAATATCTTATGTGGAACCCTATTTTGTATGTATACTATTGTACTGCATGCCTTTGCCCATAAGTAGCATGGAATATCTTGGTCATACAACATAGCCCTTGCCACCTCCGATATAGACTAATTCTTCCTCTCAAAAACCCCATTCTGCTATAGGTTGTAAGGAACAGTCCATTCTCTCTTGATTCCTTCCCTGGTACAAAACTCTTGGAACTCTTTCCCTTTGTACTCACCTCCATTGTCTGACCGAAGAACCTTAATCTTCCTACCTATTGAATTATCCACAATAGCTTTGAACTCTTGGAAATGACTGAAAACCTCATCCTTGGTCTTCAAGAAGTATATCTAGGTCTTCCTGGAGAAATCATCAATAAAAGTAACAAATTACTCGTATCCTCTAAGAGACTTCGTCAACATTGGTCCATATACGTCTGAATGTACTAGATCAAGAACACCCTTGGATCTAGTGTCACTCCTTGGAAAAGATGCTTTCAAAAAATTCCCCAACACACATCCCTTACATACATCATCATGCTCTGTGCTCACCTCTGGAACACCTGTCACTGTTTCACGAAGAAATTTAAGTGCTCCATGATGTATATGGCCCATCCTCTTATGCCATAGCTCTCCTTGATCTATAGAATTATCATTGCTCATCAGTGCCTTATGAGTATCAAACTATAACTTGTAAATTCATTCACTCTTAACTCCAATAGCTATGGGTGATTTCCAATCCTTATGCTTGATTAACACATTTTCCCCTCTAAAGAGTACATTGTAGCCTTTATCCTGAAGGAAAAATACGGAAATAAAATTCATACCCAAGCCTGGCACATGCAACACATCAAGAATGAGAATCGGCTTGCCATTCTCCCTCTGAAATAGAATAGTCCCTTTCCCAACTGGATTTAGTTTGGACATGTTCCCCATAGAAATATGGATTTTGATGTCCTTTGTGCAACTAGAGAAGTATTCTCTAACTCATGTCATATGAAATGATGCCCCACTGTCTATATACCAAACACTCTGTGAGGTTAAGCTAACCATATAAACTATGAGAGCAAGTTCATCCTCCATTCTACTAGAGAGCTCATTTGCACTTGTTGAAGTTGCGATCTGCTTCTTGCCTTTCTTCTTCCTTTACAGGAAATCGCTGACATAGTGGCCAAACTCATGACAACCATAGCACTTGACTTTAGACAAGTCCTTCTTCTTCTCACCCTTAGGATTTGATCCTTTGCTAGACCCCTTATTTGCTTTCCCTTTTCCTGCTAGGGCAACGTTTTCCTATTCTACCTCACTTTTTGACTCTTACTGTTGGTACCACTGACAAGACTTAGTCTAAGCTCCTCTTGAGTGAAGTCACTCCATAGTCAATCCCAACTTGGTAAGGTGTCTCGTCTATTAATAACTTGAACAAAGACATCCCACTGCTTAGTAAACCCATTTAGGGCTATCCGTACTAGCTCTTCATCATCTAGCTTATCTCCAGTAGCTGCCAACTCATCTTTGATGAGTCTAAATGTGGTGAGGTAACTTGTAGTGTCTTCTCCCTTGTTCATTCAGGTAGTCCTCAAATTTTCTCTAAGAATCAACTTCCTGTTAGTGGTAGCATTCTGGTACAGATTTAGAATGGTGTCCCACATCTTCTTCATTGTATCTAACTTTGTGATATGTCAAACAATATGATCCTTAACACCATCAAGAATCAACCTCTTCACCTTGGAATCTTCCTTATTATATGCTAAGAGCTGTGTTGGATCTGTAAGTACAGCTACAACACTGGTCACATATTTCTTGATACAATTCTCTTCCAACAATAAAGAAATTCTAGTTTTCCAGACACCAAAATTTGAGGCTCCATCCAATCTGTCCTGATTTCTTAAACCTGCTGAGGCCATCTCAAATAAAAATAATAATAATAAAAACAAATAATTTTGAAGAGGTAGAACTGGGTTTTATAAACCCTCAATTTTCCTTCCTGTGCCTGCGCTGAGCTCTTTCTGCCCTCATATATGCTCTGATACCATGTGAAAATTCTATTGCAGTTACTGATTATTAATCTCCTATCTATAAAGATTATTTTACTAATGAAAATTAATTTTCACATGGTTTCTAGAAATCTCTAGAGGAATTAATTAATTAATTATCTCTAACTAACTCCTTTCTAGAAGTCTCAAGAATTAAATAATAATTATTGGAAATGGAGAAAACAACTGTCCGAGCTACAATAAATTAACAAACATTATAGAATGGTACAGGGAAAGGGTTGGTTGATAGGAAATTCAGGGCAGACATATTCATCTATAACCAATTTAAAGACAATGATAAACAACTCCTTTGTAGCCTCTAAACAATCTCTAATGCAATTATGAGTCTGTTATAATAATAAAGTTATTAAATCCATTTATGAAAAAAAGTTAGTAATGTGTGCAGTAGCATGTAAATCAGAATTGATATTTCCTATTAAGGATAGGTTCAAGTTTACTTTACGTAATAATCTTTCCTTGAAATAAAGATGGTTTCTTTTATATTTACATTTTTTCTAAACTTGTAAGATTAGGCAAAATGGTTTAGCTAATATTTTAATCATTATGATGTTCTTACCTACCGTGAATAAGTAGAACTATACCTTCTTTAATAAGTGCATAACAGATTTCAATTTTATTTTATGTATCTATCTTTCCTCGTTAATAATTTACTTATTTTATGAAAAGTTAGCTTTTTATATATGTAAGTTTAAAATTATTAGATTTAGATTCCTTTCAATGAATTGACATAGAATTAGAAAAGAAAGATATCAAAAAATTTGATGATTAAAGAAATCGTTGCATGGTTCTACTAATATTTTACGAGAAAATTGTATTTGAAATTCTTTTGATAGTTGATTTACTATGTAGCAATTTATCGAAGTAGTAATAGCTTAGAATAAAGAATGTTCTTTTCTTGAAATGTTTAATATTTAAAAGGAAATTTTATATTCTTATGTTAGTTAGACATTTAATTCATTATGATAGGTTATAGTTTCAAATGGAGATAGAGTATAGAATGAAATGCAGTATGTAGAACAATATTAAACTTTAGAAGAAGTAATTACTTATTTTTAGAAAAATTATGCTTTCTTTCTTTCTTTTAATCAATTGAGGAAATTGTCCAAAACAAGTTTAATGGGTTGATTTGAGTGTTGTTGTAGGGATTAACAGGTCATCATGCAACTGTTGCAAAAGTTAGCCAACACGTGCCTCAAAGTAATGCTGCGAACCCACTCCTTGAAGCCTGGATGATGCACCGAAGATTCAATTTTAGTTCTTTTAATTCAGTTGTTTAAAACTTTATGGCTCTTCTCGAGCCTTCTGCATGTTTTAAGAAGCTTTAAAGACATCAAGTCAGTTTTAAGTTAAGGAAGACTTTTTCAATGGCTATCCATGCCATTGTAAATTTAGGATCTAGTTAGAAAGTTATCTATAAAACTATAATCTCATAAGTAATAAAATAGTTAGAGAAAAAGTATCGTTATGCTGTTTACATGGATTTACAAATCACTGTTGCAATGAGTTATCTGGTTTCTGTTTATTGGTAACTGTTAAATGCAATGATGGAGATTGTATGTCATAAGAGGATTTGAACATCTGTAGTTTATGTGAGTTAAAGACGAAGTAGTAGCCCGCGAGCTGGCCACTCGAGGGGAGTTAGCCTAGATAGATAAGTATTTTTTTGATTAAGTTATTTCCTTTGCTTAAGATAAATTGCTGCTCAGTAGAAAATAGCAAGTTGTTGAAGAGTTTAGTTAAGTTGTTCCGGAGCACCATTGTCTTTAATTTGTATCAATCTTTCTTCTGTAGTTGATAATATTTCTTTACTGTTTAGAAGATGCTTAATTGTTTGTTTCCTTACTTTTTTGCTTCCGTAGTTTACCAATTATTTAGTTTACTTGTTTCCATGCTTTCTAGTTTAGTAGTAATGTTTTCTAGATTAGTTGTCTTGTGCTTTTTAATTTAGCTTTCCTTGATTTTCTTAGAGTAAGGTCATTTTCGAAGTTAAGTAGTGATGGCTTTGGTTTAATCTCAACTTCTGTAGTTTAAAAGAAAAATTGAAAATATAAAATGTGTTGTTTGAATAATCTCCTTTTGCAAATTGCCTTGGACACTACCCGATCGACAATTGACATTCAATTATTCTAAAGTAGTAGGTCCTAACGACAACCTATCAGCCTCCATGGAGGGGCTTCACCCCACTATACAAAGCATAAAGTTAAATAAAAATAAAATAAATATTTAAATATTTAAACCGTGTCAATGCCAATTTTTGGTATATAACGAGTTTAAAATATCATATGTAGTCTAAATTATCTATGTAGTCTATAATAAAGATTAATTGTAAACTTGTGTTTGTAAATGTTGAAACATTTAAATCGTGTCAACACCAATTTTTGGTATATAAAGGGTTTAAAATATTATATGCAGTATGAACTATATTTGTAGTTTGTAATAAGGATTAATTGTAAACTTGTGTGTGTGTGAAACATATATTCAACCTACGATGTAATTTCAAATTTGGAAAAACTTTTTAGTAGTTAACGATTTAAAATCAATAAATTTGAATAGATTGGAGGGAAACATCATATAACCTCCAACAATTATAATATTAAGAGCATTCAAATAATCAAATTAAAATTACAAATAAACATCAAAGAGAAGAATGAAACTTAACTTGATTTACAAATTTTGAATGGAAACAAAAAGAAGGATTCAATATTTAAAACAAAGCAAGTAGTTGAGGGTTAGTTATAGTTAGGAAATTAGTTCCTATTTAGTTTAATTTAAATAGTTTTTAATTTCAAAAAAATTCAAAAATAAATGTTGATTAATATTCCCAACTAAAAATGTTTAAAATTATGAATTTAGAGAAAATTAATCATTTTTGCATTAGTAGTTGTGAATAAATGGATGGGAAAAATAAAGGCTATTACATGCTCTATCAACGCTTAGAACTATTTATATTTTTTTAAAACCTCAATGAACTTTAGTTTTAACATATAGTATTATGGTTTAGAATTCAATTTGATTTAATTAGGCTAAAAATTCTCTAACCCTATCTAGTCATTTATTTCTTTGTTGTCAATCAACATTATTACTATAAACAAAAACAAAAATTAATAGTTAGAATTAAAGGTAGTTGTTACCAATTTTTCACTACAACTCAAATGGTGGAGCTGATTTAAATGCTGTTATATTTAAAAGTGAAATGCAGTTATTTCTGAATATGCTTGAGTGCTGTTTTGCACTTCGTTTTAGTTCATTAAGTGATAGTTATGCTTTATAAAGAGGAATCAAAGTTTCAAAACTTACTATTCAATGCTTTACAGTCAAATGAAGTACAGGACTGAGCGTTAAACAATAAAGCTTTTCAAATGCTTTCATTTATTTCATAAAGTGATTCATATTTACAACATTTCATTTGGTTGAGAGAATTCAAATGCTAGTACTGATTTGCATTGAGATGCATTTTTTCTTTTCCAAATAAAAAGTAGAAAGAATGAAATAAAATATCCACACAAGGTGTGGATATGACTGTCACAGTGCATCATAAACAACACACTACACTATGGAAGATGCATAAGGGAAAAACCACATAAGTACAAATATAATCATCATTGCTTGATTAGTTGATGACCAACACGGAAGTGGTGCACCATTTGTCTTCTTCGAGCTCCGTTGACCTGTAGGAAGGAAGAGAGGGATGTCAGAGGCTTTGATTATGAATATACCTATATGAACCATCAATGATAATGTAGTATGCTACTGATCATGCATTGAAACAATCAAGGAAAGTGCAGAGATATGAGCTGAAGGAGAAACATAAACACAAACATGATATATTGTTTTTTATGCTAACACTGTTTGTTTTCTTGTGCAGGTATAGGAAAAGCCATGTAGTTGTTTATCTTCAAAGACCAAGCATGTGGGAAAAAAATGGGTTCCCACAAGGGTAGAGCCCGACATGCTGCCCTTATATGTTACAAGAGGGCCGGGATAGTAATTGCAATCATCATAGTCATCAAGAAAGGAAGTGCAACTGAAAGGGTAAAGCAAGTTATCCATCAAGCCATTAAACCAACTATGCATTCATAGCAATCATATAATTGCCTTCTGAAAGCTATAGGTGCACAGTGGGTTTAATCCGCTCAATCAGATCAACATATAGAGGTGAAAATTGCAAAAGAATGCTAACTAGACAGCTTGTTCTAGTAAAAGTTATTAATCTATCATGCTTTTGAGCTACTGTTTCGAATACTTTTTGCTATTTTTTAAAGACTTTTCACTTTGTAGTGTTGTTTCATATTTTCTGTTTTGGAAAAATAGTGTCCTATCTTTTAACAATGATAATGAATAGTGCAAGTTATGGAGGTTATGTCAAGAATAGGTAAATTCATGAAGAGTTTGTTGCCAGAATAAATAGAGCATAAAAATGCATGGAGATATGTGAAGAGTCTCAGGTTTCCATCAGAATGATGAAAGGTTACAAGATTAATACAGTAACCTATAGCCAGTTGTTTAATAAGGTGAAGCAATGATCCAACAAAGACAACCAGTTTCATTTTGGCTGAGAGTGCAAGTATTGCTACAAAATGAGCGGATAATGACAAAATAGGAAGGAAGTATTTTGTAAAGTGTTAGTTGGTTGTAAGAGAGAATGCAATCCACGGGGTTACAACGATTTAAGCAAGGTATGTTCTCAGAATGTTATACACCCAGGTGGAGTTTTGTCAGGAAGCAAGATTTTATACAGTGCTCTCATGTTCAAGCTCAAATATAACAAAAAATGCAGGTTAAAACACAGATTCCTTCGAAATTTTGAAAATACCCACGTTGAGGTTTCATTTACAAACATAATTCACAGTGTTTCCATGGTCGAGTTGACATAAAAAAGGAAAAAATATATTTAGAAAGGTATTTTCTTCACAAATGATAAAAACCCACATACAAATTTTTGCTAAGGAACAAATTTTATTCATATTCATAAATACCCACATGGGGTTTTCAACAGGAATGCAGATTTACCATCTTTTTCAGTTACCCATATGGGGGTTTTAAAAAAATAAAGCAAAACAGTGTAGTTTCCAGAATACCCATATGGGGTTTCTACATTTTTTCAAATGGAAATGCCTGATAATGCATGGGTCGAGCCCAGTGTGTTTTTCAGTTACTCTTTAGGGAAGAATGAGGAGATTTCTTCAAGTTTCGCTGCATAGGAGAACATAATCATGAAAAATTTGTAGAGTGAGAGTTTCTTCATAAAAAAGCCATCAGTCAACTATGATATGCCATGGCCTATTAAGGAGATAATGCATAGAAATTTCACAACAAATAAGCCAACACAAGAACTCATGGCACGACCAGTCAATGGGCCTGTATTTGTGTAGGAAATAACAACCGTTTGCAGAAGATAAAACTTGTGAGCTTCAGTATGGAGAGATAAAATACAAAGGAGTTTTGAAGGAGAACTTACCCTTATGTTTGTTGTTCAAGAAACTTACAGGCCGCACCCAGCTCGTTTGGAGCTCACAATGCTTGGGTCAAGCCCTCTCATGGCACCCAAGGTGGAGATAGCAAAGCACAGTGAAAATAATACAAGAGGAAAATAAGAAAATAATGGAGGACAAGCCGTGGCCTTCAGAGGCATTTTCTTGCTTTCAAAAAACAATGGAGAAAGCCTTGTGTTAAGGAAATCAACTTACCATGTAGTCCAAGAGCAAATTCGACCAGAATGGAGGAGAGTTTGAAGTTTCCAAAGCCTTCACAAGCTAGGGTCGAGCATAGGCATGGTGACACATTTCCTCTCAGCAGAACATTCTTTTGAAATGTCAAATGCAAAATGAAGTGCTTTTAGGGTCTGACCTTGTTTTTGCTATGTTGCCCTAATTCAAAATAGGGACTTATCATTCTTTATCAAACTTTATGCAAAGTTTTGAATGGCTGAATTTACATGCCTAGGTCGACTTTGTTTAAAGGTCTTCATCTAATATTATTTGCCTAAGTCCTTAGTCTTTTAAATTAAGCTGGAGGAGAATCATTTAAAATACGAGTGAAGGTTGCTTATGCCTTAAGGTCCTAAGTTTTAAATTTATATTTATTTTTATGGAAATCATTTAAGTCTTGGGGGGATATTGTTTTGAATTAAAGTCCATACTTAGGCATTTATTCAATTGATTTTGGAAAAAATCAATTAATATTGATAGGAGTAAGACCTAGGTTTATTTTATTTTAATTGTTTTTTGAGAAAACAATTAAATATTGTAAGGAGGAGGTTGTATAATTTTATGATTTTTTATGAGAAAAATCAAACTTTGTAAAGGAGATATAAGGTGTTATATGCAAAAGTTTTTTCTTAAAAAAATCCTTAATTGTAAAATAGAATAATTGTAAAATTGCATCATGTAAAGCAGAATCAAAGCAATGCTTTATAAATTGCTTTGTTTTCTTGCTATTTTTAGCAGTTAAGTGTTGACTTTTCTTCTTGGTTGGAATTGGGTTTTCAGTTGGAGAGATAAGGTGTTTTTCTTGCTTTAAAAGCAGTTTTTTGCTTTTTTTAGAAGCCTGACAGTTGATGCATGCAAAAAGTGTGACTTTCCACTTTTATGCTGACTTGTTGCACAATTTTTGGGACCTTTTCTTGAGATTTTTTCAAGAGCTTGGATTAGGGTTTGAAACATATATCTTGGGAGAAAACTTAGGGTTTTCTAGTTCAGTCTGTTTTGGCTCTTACACATTTTTGAGCTGAAACTATTTTTGTACTTAGTGAGATTATTTTCTGGCATACTCCTACAGTGAATAAAAAAGCAACATTCCTACCTATCATTTTTTGTGTCCATTTATAGTTTAGTTGATGTTATTCTTGTGATTTTCAGTTTAAGAAATCCTTGTTATGTCCTAGGCTGTAGTTTGATGCAAAAAAGTGCAAAAATACAGGTTGCATGTTGTGTTTTGAATAGACCTTCATGCAAATTACTTATGTAAGAAATTGTTCTTGAGAGGTTGTGAAGTTTTGTTGGTTTTTGAGCACTGTTTGTTAGGAAAATCCAGATTAGTCAGTATTTAGTCATCCAATATTAAAAAGTATTTCAAAGTCATAGGTTTTAAGTTCTATTTTTCTCTCTATCCCTTTTCCAAGAAGGTTTTAGAATAGGATCATTATATGGAGAACCAACTCACTCTGGAGATTATCTTTCCTTATAGACCATCCATGTCTGGAAAGACTTTCAATGTTGCAACAAATAGTTTGATTTTTTTTGCAAATCTGATAGGGTGCATATCTGATTGCTAATAGTAGTATTATGTATTTATTGAATTTGATTTAATGATCGAAGCAAAGCAACTCACAATCATTATAAAATTTTAAATTATATAGTTTGTTAAATTTACGATGGTAATTTATCAGTGCAACTTTTGTTAAGAAAAAATATTAAGTATTTATTACTCTTTCTTTCATAGAATTCTAGTCTAGAACCTTAGACTTTCACTTCGCTAACTCAAAAGGTTTTCTAGGGATATAATTCCCTTTCACCACTTAGATCAAATAGGATGGAAGCAAGATATAATTTTCCTAAATCAAAATGTATATTTCCACTACTCACACTATGAGTGTAGCATTTATGACGGCATCATAAAAATGATACCATCAAATGTGCAAAGGTAATTCCTTAAAGGTTTTATTGTTTTGTGTTGTATTATGGAAAAAATATTGTGTATGTGTCTTGTGTTATTGTTTAACTAGTGCAAAAAGTGGACATTCCATAAATTATCCTCAAAGACTTTCTTCAACATTCCAATATATGTTGTTGCAACAAATCATCTAAGGAGGTGCACATGGTTGCTTCTCACTTGATACATTATGATGTAAAAATCAAGACATGGAATAGTGGGGGAGCCTATGTAATTTTCCCCAACCTCCAACTCCATTTTTTGTTGTGTGTGGCCATGTTTTTCTAAAAATTGTTTCCTAAATTTGTTATAACTACTAATTTAATACTTTGCTAGTCAATCAATATTTATTTATATATGACTCATGGAAATATGTAATATATACTCTATGGATACAATAATTGGATGGGTTTGAATATATGCATTTGGGTTGTATATTTCTTTTTTTTTGGTAGTACAATGAAAGCTCTCTAGTAAAGTTGGTCTACCATTTGTAGCCTATAATGTCCCAAGTTAAAAATAAGCTCAAATTTGATCAACTTATGAGACCCCTCAAATATTTAACACAAATCTAGTAAAACTCATGAATTTTACCAAATAAACTTATTGGGATTTTATTTTTATCAATTTTATAAATAAGCAAATCAGGTAATCTGAAAATAACTCCAAAATGCATTAAATGGAAATCAGGGAGTGAGAAACTGATTTAGAATGATTTATCATTAATAACTTCATGGATTTACAAAAAAATTATTGTCACATATAGAAAATGACATCTATGAACAACAACAAAAAGTCACATTAAATATATCTTTAATAGAATGGCCAAACAATCACTGAAACGAAAGCCAACTCCACCCAACTCACCAAAATTCACACCAGTGATCAGGTAAAACAAGATACATCAATAAAATTCTTCAAAAAAATATAAATATAACACTAAATCATCATCTACAACATAAAACCAAAATCTAGAAGAAGCATACCAAACTGGATGCAAATCCAAAATTTGGAAGCTCCAACACACATTCCAAACGAAAAGCTATCACCACACAACACACCAAACTGAAAGACCATTGATTTGGGTAGAAAAATACATGAGAGAAATAAATATAATACAAATATATTTTATGTATACAATAGCCACCCAAACTGAAATCCAAAACACACTCAAACTGTTACAAACCCAACAAATAAACTAAAGACAACTTACCAAACTGAAGAGCATTCAACACAATGGCAATATCTGGATGAAATTGAACTTGGAGAACCTCATAAAAAATTCCTTTGAGCCTCAATATCCTTGGTTTATTAACCTTGTATATCCTTTCTCCATTGGTTTACCAGCCTTTGAAGAAGATAAAACACTCAACCAAAATCTACAACAAGAACCCTCCAAAATAAAGCCCAAATTCATTCTTTATTAAAAAATATTCAATTTCCAAGTCAGGGAAAAAATCATGACCAAGAGAAGATTACCTTTTGCATGTAGTTCATGTAGCCTCTAGTGCCAAGTGTCCATTGATTTATTCCACTCCCATGCAAACTGCCATGTGTCGGTTGAAGTCTTGCAACATAATTTTCCAAAATTGCTCCAAAATAACTCTCAATTTGTAATGCCCCATTAGGACCCATGATAATAAAATTAAAATAAATACTAATTTGTTCCCCAAATATGATTTTATAAATTTATCTTGAAAATACAATTTACCTGATTTATCTGTAGGTCTTGATTGGTAATTTTGAAAACCAAGTTTACTAACAACAGTAAGTCTTATTTTTAGAAAAGGGGACATTACATATTAATATAACCTCTTTTTTGTTTGGTTTTAGGGTGAATTTTTCTAGAAATATTTTGAGATACTATTGATGTCTGATGGATTTGGTGAGTCCCATGGTTACTATTAATTTGAACTCTTAAAACTCCTAGCTACCTAACCTAGGTATACTAGCAATATATATAAAGGATGGTTGGGCTAATTTTCATTACAAAGAAATTATGAATAAACTTATAGTTTTAATCATTTTTTATATGAAAAAAAAGAAGTATTGATATTGTAATTATATTCATAATAATTCATAAAAATAATAAAATAATGAATATTTGATGATTAAAATATTTTATTTAGGATGTCATAACATTTTCATTAGGATAGGTAGAAGTATGTTAATAAGTAATGATAGAAAAGGTTGGAATTGAATGGATCGACAAGGCTTTAACAAAAAAATTAATGTCATAATTTAGGTTCCTCAATGGCCAAGTTATATCTCCACTACCACCTCCTTCCAACAATATGCAAATATAAAAGATAATTCATTAGTCAAATTTAAAAGGAGGAAGAAAAGCTCCATGACAAATAACTACCAACAAATGTCTTCTAAAAAATCTAGTGGGGTTTTCCTTTTGACACTAATTACTTATCTTTTCTTACACTCCTCACTTGCAAGCTCACATTGGTGCATCGTCATGTTCAGATTTCTATGTTTTAGGGTGAAATCACAATACTATGTCTCACTTTTTGGTTAAGATGGACATTTATATCAACATTTTTAACTGAATCTTCATCTTCTGAGACCTATAGCAGATCAACCATTAAGAATTTGAAGATGATGTGAACTAGTGATTTGTGGAAATTTCTATGTAGATTCTAAATTTATATCTTTTTAATTTTTTTTCCAAAATAAATCATGAATATTTCAACATATCCTTTAATAACTAGTTTTAAATAGAAAACAACATTTTTAAAAAGTAACGTTTGTGTCATCCAACATAACGTTTTTTTTGTAAAGGATAAAATTCTATTTTTTGAAGCATAGATTCTCAACATCAATATCTAAGACAAGGATATTTTTTCATAATTTTTTGTTACATATTTTTTTAATTAATTTATGAAGTCACTATAACTATATTTTGGATAGGCGAATATTTTTCGTAGTGGGAAAGGTGGGGGTCAGGATCAAGTGTGTCAATGCTTGCTCCATTGACCCCAATATAGGATTGGACTTTGCCACTAACCTTTTAATAACTATGAAAATTCTCAGGGTACCTTTGCATCTACGTGGATTTGAAACGAGCACTACATATATGTGTCGAGGTGGAGTTGGACATAGCCTTCCATGTGCACAGAGAGGAAATGGGAACACACTTCTACAACTGGGTTTTAGAAGTCTATTAGGTGATAATTACCCTCCTCTCACATGAACCCCACCCACAAGATCATCCTTTGTCACCAAAATCAACTCAAGCCTCGTCGTGAAAATGGGTAAAATATGTTTATTTTTTGTCATCTCCTTTGAACGGTTAACTATGCAATCCTCCTACTCTGCTCAGTGAACCCAATGCTTGGTAAATGTCAGGCTATTCTAATTGCATGGGTAGTTTTTTAATTACAATCTCTATAGCCCAACCTTGTGCGACATATAAAATTATATGTGGGGGCTATTTTTTGCTAAATACTAGTCTGCCACCCACCTATATATGGCTAAAAGATGTAACTCATAATATTTATAATATTAATATATTTAAGGCCTAAGTGCCTTTTATTAAAAAAATATATATTTTGGACATATGTGTGTGTCATCCAACATAACTTGTGTATATATCGAAATCTCTTTTTTTTGGTGAAACAAGGACATCAATACCTAGGGCAAGGGTATTTTTGAATTTTTTTATTATGGTTTACTATTTTTCCACCTCTATAGAACAAAGAGCTTGATATTCGAAGAAAAAACTATGTTTAGTAAAAATTTAAAATTAAATGCATGATAAAGTGAAAACATATCAAAACTATACTTGTTGGAAAGCCCGTTTTAAGGGCTACGATCTTGCAAAATATCTTGTCAAGTTAAGTTCATTTGAGGGTCCAACCTGGGGTTTGAAACTGAATTTTTTGAAGAAATTTTGATGCAAAAGATAAAAATGTCATATGTAACCTCTTCATTCGAAAGACCTTCAAACAGAGTACCTTTACATGAAGGGTCCTTCAAGTGAAGGTCACCATGCAAAAAAATCATTTTATAGCATGTACACAACATTATTTTATGCCAAACACCTTTGAGCAAAGGCTAGCCTTCATGTGAAGGTGTTTAGTTGCATACCTTCACTCGAAGGTGCTCACTAAAAATGTCCCTCCTAGCTCAAAAAACTTCATTATCCCAAAATTGAAACATAGTATTGTGATTTCACCCTTTTACAAATAAAATTGCTCTCCTTCATTATTTTTTTCAAATGGTTGCAACATAATATTTAAATAAAAGTGTGTTACCATTTGAACCACCAAAAACATATATTCGAAGAAGGGAAAGAGGATTACCCTTTACTAGGCCCCTAGGGTTTTTCACCTAGGAGCTTTGATGGAAGAATGACACTCTTTCACCTAGTCATATGCCTTTTGGTGATTTCATTCAAAGATAGGGGTTGAATAGGGTTGTGTTGTGTGTGATAAAGTGTGTCTAAGTGCTGCAATGTAATAAAATAAACTAACTAAGAAGCATAAACCAAATGTAAATCTAAACTACATGCAATGTAAACTAAATGACCTAAATGTATGCAAACTGGAAAGAAACTGGAAATAACAGAAGTGGTGTACCTGGGTATTGAAGATTGCAGATGAGGAGCTCTGGAATGTTATGGAATATGTTGGAAATCTTCATAGGGACACTTATGTCAGAATGAGTGACCTAATCCTCTTCCCAGGAAAGTTTTCTGAAACAGGGTTTTGGCAAAAGGGTGTCCAAATCCACAAAAATCCCCGAAAGATAGATTCAGAGGGACTAGGTTGCTATTGTTGGTGACCTAGTCCACTTCTGAATTTATGAGAATCCGAAAGTGGAGATTGGAGCCCTTGGTCTGCACTTTGGTTCCTGATAGGTGTTTGGTTTAGATTATGTAGAAAATGGGCTGAAAGGGGTCTCCAAGCTTCAACTATGGCTTTGTTGACTTGAGTGATTTTGATGGATTGACAACAACTTCTTGGCACCTTTCTCCTTGACAAACCTACATGCAAAAACCTAGAAAACACACATGCAAAGAGAAGGAAAGGGTTAGGGTTAGAGAATACGGGTTTGCCTTAGTCAAACCCCTTTGATGATAATCAAATCCAAATGAAATATAATGAAAGGAATGGATGATTGAATGATAAAGCCAATACAAACACTTACTAAATCCTTTGTTGAAGATGTCTACAACATGCAAGAACTAGCTCCAATGGAGATTACTTTAGATTCCCTTGTGCTTGAATGCTTTCTTGAGAAGCTTGAGTGCAAGAGTTCTTGTGAAGAGATGCAAAAATGAACTTGGGAGAGAGAGAAAATGAAGGTGAAAACCCTTATTTATACAACATATTCCCTAATTTCCCGAAAATGTCACATGATAGGCCGACACTAGGGTTTTGGAGGCAAATTCCCATTAGGTTTTTGTCTTAAATTTGAAATTTATATCAAAAGGGACTAGGTCGCCCAAGGTGGCGACCTAGTCCACTTGGACAATTCCAAGTGGTGGTCGGGAATAAAATGACGATTAATGATGTTTATTAGTTTTTCCTCCTAAAACACACTTAAGTCGGGCCTAAAAGTACATTAAGGGGACAAATTAACATAAGAAAAGGGTTAATTAGTGATGATAAGCCTAGGAAAGTGTGAAAATGCATTACAACACTTTACAACACCTTTACACAAGGCTTGGAAAGGGGTAAAAGGGGGTTGTTTAGGTGAATTGTGTTGAAAGGGTCTTAAAAAAGTGGGAAGATGTGTTACAACACTTTAGTAAAATATCATTAAAATGTTGTTGATTTGCAAGCATTCAAGATTGAACCAAGGCAAAATGAGGCCAAAATGAGTGAAAAAGTGCCAAAGGATACACTTTTTGGTGACACACCATTATTATAACATACCCAATGTTTACTCAACATTTTTCACCTAAGTTTAACTTGGATAGTGAATAACACAAGTTCTCAAAAGAAGGGAAATGAAATTTTCCCTTTTCAATAACATAATTGCACATTGCATAAATAATTTTCACATATCATTGCATAAATGAAATAGAATTACATAATTCCAAGTAAATGAAGCTCATATTTTCAAATGCAAATTACAATTGATTCATGATCATATTCATAGCTCACAAGAGTTTAGTGGTCAAGTTGTCCTCATTTGGATCACACTTCTTTTTCACAAGCCTCAACTATCATCTGCAAGAGAGAGAGCATCACCCAAGCACTTTTCCTCCAACCACAGACTTAGTAGTCCCCCACACATCTTTTGTAACAACCCTAGTGTTCTACTCAGTAAAATTTCAAAGAATCTTCACATTTAAGTGAATATTCAATGATGCCATGACATAACAATAATTTTTTTCTTTTTGTAATGTAAATTACATGCACATTTGATATAACACTATTTCCAAATTTACATTGCATTCTATTATAATTTTACAAATCTTTCCATAACATAGATGTCATATCGAATGAACTCAAGTTTATCATTCATGATTACATCCTTTCATGTAAATGGGTACATGATACATACATAGCTCTTCTAAGATTCATCTGGCACTAGATATACAAACTGATTTTGATGCCACCACGATGGTGCATACCTTTTGGATGTCCTCTCTCATTGGTGCATACACTCTAGCTATCCCCAATGCTGGCACAAACATCTGCAAACCTCAACCACCAATTGATAAGGAGAATCATCACTCAAACGCTTTTCTGCCAACCACAGACTCAAATGCAGTCCCCCACACATCTGTCACATATGACAAGATGGCCCTACCCTTTGAAAATGATATTGGTTGGTAAACCCCATAACAATAGCCTATCTGAGCTTAGAGTTATGTTCTACAAACTAGAACCTATTCATACAATTGTCATTCTACGAGTATGAAAATATTGAACTAGAATGCATAAAAGGAACATAGTAAACTAATAGTGTAAACAATGGATACTTACACTACTTTGGCCAAAGTATTCTCACCCAGTAATTTGAGTGACAATCATTTTATTCACATAAACTTCTATAGCTCGGTTTGGATTATGACCGTTCATATACCATGCTTAGGTATTTTCCTTCGATAGGTGGTCCCTAACCTTAGAAATAACCTAATCCCTTTTTAAAAATTATAATGGTATCTATACCAATAAATCCTAAGCATAAGTTACCCCCCCCCTTCAATGGATATTACCATACCAAGTATAACGTATGAGCTTTCCTAGTCTACTTATTAACTTTGCATGTACAAGCTATTCACTTCAAAAGACAATCTAGTCCCAAGTATAACTTTATAATCTAGAGTATAGCTACATAAGATTCTTCTATTCATAGATTAAATATTCATAAATAACTGACTCCAATCAGTAATATACCACATTAATAAGTATTTCTCATCAAGAGAATAGCCACATCAATGATTAACCTCAATCGAAGAATAATGATAGCAATAAACGATTTCATTCGAGAGTGTAATCCCCTTAGTAAAAAGAGTTATTCAAAGTAGAATCTTGTCAACAATGTGACTTAATTTGAAGAGTGTAAAGAAACTAACCAAGTAGCCACTTTAACTCAATAGGTAATGCCACCTATAGTTCTAAGCATATGATGCAGGAGCATCTGTGCGAATGAGCAATCAACATCAACCAAAAAAATAAGTATTTTATTTTCATGTTTAATTTTGAATTTTGGTGTGGGTTGGAGCTTCAAGAGAATCTTTTTGAATTTTTGAGGGATCAAATCTTCATTTACCAATACTTGGACTTCATTTCAAAAATCATACGTAAACATTGTGTTTAATGTGATTTTGAAATTATTGTATTATATAATTTCAAGGATTGAAGGGTTAAAGGGGGTCCATTTGGATATTAAATAAAAAATAAAAATGAGAATTAATATTCATTCTATCAATTCGGATTCCTATAAAAAATTCATAAGGCAAGTGACCTTTGACATTCCGTTCTTGTCTTATTGGGTGCTTAAAATGGAGGGAAAAATTGTGAATTTTTTGAAAAATAATGAATGACTCCTCAATTACCAATGGCGAACGAATTGGTTTGGTATTTACTTCATTTTAAAAAGGAATTTACATCAAAAATAAATTTTATATGGTTAAGTAACATTTACAACACATTTTGAAAGCAAAACTATGTCTTTTTTCCATCATTTGTGAAGGAATTTCAGAGGTCAAGTTGAGGGAAATGAAAGAGGAGATTTGGGCTCCAATTTTTGGTGCTTTGAAATGGTGAATGAATATATAAAATAAATCCTTAAATGGTGTGCAAAGGTAGAAATCAACAACATAAAGGTTGGAGAAAGAACTTGTAGGTTGCTCATGAAAGTTGCACAAGGAGTGTAGAAAATTAGCTTGTGAATAGAAGATAATTAGATGAAGATAAAAGGGATTTTTCAGGTGTTAAAGGCAGCCATGAGAGCTTCATAATGAGGAGAAAAATAAAGTTTCAAAAGTTGAGTGAATCCAATAAGTTTGAAGACATGATGACTTGAAGTTTCATAGACAAGATGTGTCTAGAAAAGCTTGTAAAAATTTCTGAATTTTATGCAATTTTGAATCCTCCATATATGTAATTAATTTTGAGGAAATTTTATATGAATGTGTATGTTTTTAAGTTTGTGTTGTGTATTAGAGAGTCTCTTTATAATTTGGTATCAGATCAAGAGATCTTGAGAGTGGAGAGAATCCACTAGGACCTGCGGGTAGAGTAGAGGATAGAAGGTTGTAAAGGAGAGCTCATGCGAGTATTTTTGCAACTAGAGAGAAGCCTTGAGAAATTGAGAGCTAGGGAGTTGTGAAAATAAGTTTGAGAGTTTTGAAAATTTTCAACAAATGAGATGGGTATAGTCATAAGGAAGAGGCCCGTGATTTGGGAAGCATGGAGATGGTATGAAGAAAAAACGATATGGAGGATGATTGAAAATATAAACAAGCGATTGGATAAGTTGGAGACACAATTGAGTGAATAGAAAGATATGAGAAAATAAGATGAGGATGGAGTAAAAAATGAAGAGCCTATAGTAGAGGTAGTCAAAGAGGAGAAAAATGAAGATGTAGTGATGGAATACGAAGAGGTTTCAATGAAAGATGAGGATGAATTGTTGTCACAGATTTTGGTGGTAGAGAATGAATAGTTAGAAAAGATTGCAATGATTGAAAGTGAGAAGACAAGCATCACAGTGAAGGAGGTGAAAGTTAATGATGCAGTTGATGGTGAAGTTGTAGTTGTGAATAAAGATGAGGTAAATCAATTTTATGATGTTATTTTATTTTTAGACAAGATGGTACAAGGGGAGATGGATAGAGAGCAAGATCATGTTGTAGATATTGCATGGTTGTGTGTAGAAATGGTAGAGGATGTTGTAGGTGGATTTTGGTGGAGGTGGTCAATATACAGCGGGACAAAACCCATAAGGAGGAGAGGAGAGTATTTGGTGGAGGAGGTTGGGCTATGGTGGACATGAGTCCATGAGGGGGAGAAGAAGAGAATGCAGTGTGGCTGGAGGGAGATGGTGTGTGTTCTAAAGAAGTGTTGGAAAAAGAGGAAGAAGACATAACTTGGTCACTTTGGATGATGATGGAGTTCACTATAGGTTGCACTCAACCTAGAAGATTAGTTCGATTACTCAACTCCACTATTGTGAGCCTATGCTCACAATCTTCCTACTTGGCGTGTCTGATGTAGGAGCATCCAGGAAAATGAGCAATCAACATCAACCGAAAAAATAAGTAGTTTATTTTCATGTTTAATTTTTTATTTTGGTGTGGGTTGGAGCTTCAAGAGCATCTTTTGGAGTTTTTTAAGGATAAAATATTCATTTACCAATACTTGGACTTCATTTCAAAAATTAGAGGTAAGCAGTGTGCTTAATGTGATTTTGAAATTATTGTATTATATAATTTCAAGGCTTGAAGGGTTAAAGGGGGTCCTTTTGGATATTAAATGAAAATTAAAAATTAGAATTGATATTAATTATATCAATTTGGATTCCTATAAAAAATTTATAAGGCAAGTGACCTTTGAAATTCTGTTCTTGTCTTATTGGGTGCTTAAAATGGAGGGAAAAATTATGAATTTTTGGAAAAATAATGAATGAATCTTCAATTACCAATGGAACACGAATTGGTTTGGTATTTCATTCATTTTCCAAAGGAATTTACATCAAAAATATTTTTTATATGGTTAAGTAACATCTACAACACATTTTGGAAAGAAAACTATGTCTTTTTTCCATCATTTGTGAAGGAATTTCAAAGGTCAAGTTGAGGGAAATGAAAGAGCAGATTTGGGTGAAATTTTTTGGTGCTTTGAAATGGTGTATGAATATATAAAATACAGCCTTAAATGGTGTGAAAAGGCATCAATAAATAGTAGCAAGGTTGGAGAAAGAACTTGCAGGTTGCTCATGAAAGTTGTACAAGGAGGAGTGTAGAAAATCAGCTTGTGAAGAGAAGAGAATTAGATGAAGATAAAAGGGATTTGCAGGTGTTTAAGGCAGCCATGAGAGCTGCATAATGAGGAGAAAAATAAGGTTTCAAAATTTGAGTAAATCCAAGAAGTTTGAAGACATGAGGACTTCAAGTTTCATAGACAAGATGTGTCTAGAAAAGCTTGTAAAAATTTATGAATTTTATGCAATGTTGAATCCTCCATATATGTAATTAATTTTGAGAAAATTTTATATGAATGTGTATGTTTGTAAGTTTGTGTTGTTTATTAGGGAGTCTCTTCATCATTTGGTATCATAGTATGAGATCTTGAGAGTGGAGAGAATCCACTAGTACCTGCGGGTAGAGTAAAGGATAGAAGGCGGAAACAAAGAACTCATGTGAGGATTATTGTAGGTAGAGAGAAGCCCTGAGCAATCAAGAGATAGGGAGCCATGAAAAGAAGTGTGAGATTTGTGAAAGTTTGCAGCAAATGAGATGCGTATAGTCATAAGGAAGATGCCCATGATATGGGAAGCATGGAGATGGTATGAAGAAAAAAAGATATGGAGGATGATTAAAAATATAAACAAGCGATTGGATAAGTTGGAGACACAATTGAGTGAACAAAAAGATATGAGAAAAGAAGATGAGGATGGAGTAAAAAACCAAGAGCCTATAGTAGAGGTATTCAAAGTAGAGAAAAATGAAGATGTAGCGATGGAATAGGAAGAGGTTGCAGTGAAAGATGAGGATGAGGATGAATTGTTGTCACATATTTTGGTGGTAGAGAATGAATGGTTGGAAAATATTGTAGCGATTGAAAGCGAGAAGAAAATCATCACAACGAAGGAGGTAAAATTTAATGATGTAGTTGATGGTGAAGTTGCAGCTACAAATAAAGATGAGGTAAATCAATTTTATGATGTTATTTTATTTTTAGACAAGATGATAGAAGAACGGAGATGGATAGAGAGCAAGAGCACATGTGTTGTAGATATTGCATGGTTGTGTGTAGAAATGGTAGAGGATTTTGTAGGTAGATGTTGGTGGAGGTGGTTAGTATACGGTGGGTCAAAACCCATGAAGGAGGAGAGGAGAGTGGAGAGTATTTTGTGGAGGAGGTTGGGCTATGGTGGACATGAGTCCAAGAGGGGGAGAATGAAGAGAATGCAATGTGGTTGGAGGGAGATGGTGTGTGTTCCAAAGAAGTGTTGGAAAAAGAGGAAGAAGATATAACTTGGTCACTTTGGATAGCGATGGAGTTCACCGTAGGTTGCACTCAACCCAAAAGAGTAGTTCGACTACTCAACTCCACCATTTTGAGCCTATGCTCACAATCTTCCTACTTGGTGTGTCTGATGTAGGAGCATCCAAGCGAATGAGAAATCAACATCAACCAAAAATATGTATTTTATTTTCATGTTTAATTTTCAATTTTGGTGTGGTTTGGAGCTTCAAGAGCATCTTGTGGAGTTTTTGAAGGATAAAATATTCATTTACCAATAATTGGAATTCATTTAAAAAATCAGAGGTAAACAATGTGTTTAATGTGATTTTGAAATTATTGTGTTATATAATTTAAAGGCTTGAAGGGGTTAAAGGAAGTCCATTTGGATATTAAATGAAAATTAAAAATGAGAATTAATATTCATTCTATCAATTTTTATTCCTATAAAATTTTCATAAGGCAAGTGACCTTTGACATTCCGTTCTTGTCTTATTGGGTGCTTAAAATGGAGGGAAAAATTATGAATTTTTGAAAAAATAATGAATGAATCTTCAATTACCAATGGAGCACGACTTGGTTTGGTATTTTATTCATTTTCAAAAGGAATTTACATCACAAAATATGTTTAATATGGTTAAGCAACATTTACAACACATTTTGGAAGCAAAACTATGTCTTTTTCCCATTATTTGTGAAGGAATTTCAGAGGTCAAGTTGAGGGAAATGAAAGAGCAGATTTGGGTGCCAATTTTTGGTGCTTTTATTGGAAATCAGAGAAATTTACACACAAAATAATATTCTATATTTATTCTCTCATATATTCTCGTTCAATACATATTTATATGATTCTTCATATCCTATATTACACAATAGTTGTTATACCTTCTACAACAACTCCCCTTACATAAATGAGTTGTTTTAACAACTCATAACCAAATTATAACAAATGTAATACCCATAATAATTACGTGAGTTGTGATAACAAATCACACACATTAATACTCTAACCAATGTGAATGCTAATCTCTAATACCCCCCTTAGTGTGAACATGGAGAGAAAGATCATCACACAACTTGGAAACATAATCGTATGCTTATGCATACTTTTAGGTTTGCATACTTCTATCTAGATCTTGTTGCACATGATCACCTACATACAAGAACTTATCCTGCTTTCACTTCCAGTGAAATTATCACCAGCCGACCATACTTCCAAAAAGTCCAACAGTCAGAGGATTTATGTAGTCAACTTCTCTCCTATACATCTATTTACAATATCAATGATGTCCACATTCTCCACCTTAGCACTTTCAATTGCAGTAAGCCAACTCATGTGGCTCATGATATTGATTCAATACAAAAAGCACCT
Organism: Sequoiadendron giganteum; assembly: GCA_007115665.2. Lineage (NCBI taxonomy): Eukaryota > Viridiplantae > Streptophyta > Pinopsida > Cupressales > Cupressaceae > Sequoiadendron > Sequoiadendron giganteum. The sequence continues at coordinate 368,394,259 of CM021106.1, forward strand.
CCCATCAACCTTTCATGGGTTTCACATAGGCTTACCACAAACCTGGACATGAACAGGAACCTCCACCATTTGTCCACCTTGTGTGGTTTTCTGTATCCTCCCACAAACCCTTTCAAGAACCATGAACTGCATTACACTGGTGCTTTTGTTCACCACTATGCTTGTACATCAGGGAAGTTATATAGAAATCAACATACATATCACAAACTAGGAATGGAACACTGTGTTTTATTCCCCCCCACAATGTGAAATTTCCACTTATTCACACAACCTGTAACAATGAAAAATAAATCATAGCATGTTTCATAAAGGAAATAAAATTTCACCAAAGTTGATACGCGACCTCATCATTGGTGACTGACGAGAGGATGTTGACTATCCTCCATCCTCTGGTGCCTCCATCCTCTAGTTGTTTTGATTTAGAGAACATATTCCTCCTCACTGTCTTCATGTGGAGGGTCTTCAGTAGCCACCCCATTAAGGCACTCTTCATCATCATTTGTAGCCAATGCCTTAATTGTATTTAGCTTGCCATCAAGGAGATCCTTAGCATGTTGAGTATAATTCATGGCAATGTGTCCCTTCTTTTTTTCAATAGTAGCATGAAATTTTAGCCTTGGAAAAATGGTTTCCATTGGATGTAGTAGAACTGGCTTTGAAGGAATAGTTGGGCTTGTTTGTACCACACATTGCAGTTTCCTCTAAAACTGGGTCCATTTTCTTAGCTCCATCAATTAGAGTAGATATTATATCTTCTAGGCCAACATTTACTTTGTTCAATGTGAATACAATATTAATATAACTAGGAGACATGCTATTTAACAAAATAGATTTAGCATCATCATCATCTACTGTAGCATTTATCCCAGCTAGTTGATTTAATAGAGAACAAAAATTATTGATATGTTGAACAATATTATCAACTTCCACCATTTTTAGCCCGAACAATTTTTGCTTTAAGCTTGTTTTTGTGCTCACTGCTTGTGATCCAAACAAATAATTCAAACCATCCCACACTTCCTTTGAGGTCTTTTTTAAGTTGATATGATGGAGGTATGCATCTGACAGTCCAAGACCAATTAGAGCTATTTCCCTTCTATCCTTTGCAGTCCACTTTGCCATTTCATCAGCATCAGTCAGCTTTGTTGTTGCTCCACTTACCACATCCCAGAGATCCTTTTCAATAAGGATCAACTGTAACTTGTCTTCCAGGTGTGGAACTCTGAACCTTCAATTTTTTCTATCAATACACTATTTTTCTCCATTTTTTTTATAAATACTATTTGACCCTCTCGAATCTAAATAATATTAAAGGTGTCAAGTTCCACTGATAATGAATCTTAACCTCTTACAAATTTGACACGAGAATAATTCTATAAACTCTACAAAAAAATAACATTAGCCTTCCTCATTTTAATATATATAAAAATAATATTAATCTTTAAAAAATAAATTCTAATTAAATCCCCACCAAACAAAACTTCTAAAATAGAATATAACAACTACATGATCAACATAGTATGAAATACCACCACTTGTTTATAATGTCGTCTTTGTAGTCACCACATCAGGCCCACTCATATATGTTAAAATAACCCACGAGAAGAAAGAGGAAAGAGTCCGCTGCTATACAAATTGGTGGCTTCCACCAAAATGGTATGGTGCTAAGGATGTGAAAAAATGAAGCACCAATCAATCAAAACACTCTTAAATTCTACCAATCTCCACTTCTACAAATTTGTTAGGCTCCTTTTCTCTGGCTACGGTTCACACCTCTTGATATGACTCAGTTTTTGTTTCTCTTCTGATTCGTTAATGACCCTAATGAAGAAGCAAGATCCAATATAGGAATGTCCTCAACCAGACCACACAATCAATGTAAGAATTGAACAAAGCATGAATCATGCTCCAGTTTGATCTGTGTGGGTGAAACATAAAAGATTCAGCTGCCACTTAGTCCTCCACGCTCCAGTCTCTTTGTGGCCCAAGCAAGGCCAAAATTGATGTGGACATTCACAATGCCTCCAAATCTTGTGATAGCCCCAATCTCAAAATATCCTAAGATTCAAATACACAAAGTACACCAGACAATGAAAATGCTTCCAAAACACAAATCTGGAAACCACTGTTGCAAGTTGATGCGCCAAATGCCAATCATGAAACACAAGGAAGAACTTGCCCATAACAATGAACTTGGCTAATCAAAGCCACCAAATTTGTGAGTCAGGCTGAAGCTCGCGTGAGATCTGCAGATGTCGACAAAAAAATTCAATGCATGATAGCCTGGACCTTAATCATATCACTGAAATTCAGCTCATCAACATTAAATTGTAGGCACATAATCAATTTTGCTCTGATACCATATTAGAAATCAGAGAAATTTACACACAAAATAATATTCTATATTTCTTCTCTCATATATTCTCGTGCAATACATATTTATATTATTCTTCATATCCTATATTACACAATAGTTTTTATACCTCCTACAACAACTCCCCTTACATAGATGAGTTGTTTTAACAAATCATAACCAAATTATAACAAATAAAATACCTATAATAATTACGTGAGTTGTGATAACAACTCACACACATTAATACTCTAACCAATGTGAACACTAATCTCTAAAAACTTTGAAATGGTGTATGTATATATAAAATACAACCTTCAATGGTGTACAAAGGCAACAATCAATAGCAACAAGGTTGGAGAAAGAACTTGCATGTTGCTCATGAAAGTTGCACAAGGAGTGTAGAAAATCAACTTGTGAAGAGAAGAGAATTAGATGAAGATAAAAGGGATTTTGTAGGTGTTAAAGGTAGCCATGAGAGCCGCATAATGAGGAGAAAAATCAGGTTTCAATAGTTGAGTGAAGCCAAGAAGTTTGAAGGCATGAGGAATTGAATTTTCATAGACAAGACATGTCTAGAAAAGATTGTATTGTTTTTGAATTTTATGTAATGTTGAATCCTCCATATATGTAATTAATTTTGAGGAAATTTAATATGAATGTCTATGTTTGTAAGTTTGTGTTGTGTAGTATAGAGTCTCTTCGTCAGCATATAGTACTCCATAAACTCAAGTGATCAACTTAATCACATAGGCGAGTTTTAACCTTGATATATCCTAATCCTAGGATAAAACACCATCCAATGACTAGTTTGTTCATATTGGTTAATCTAAACCTATATATTCCAAACAATACCAATTAATCAACCTTACCACATAGAGTAATCCCAATCTATAGGTTTCAATAGTAGTCAAGTAATTTTCTCAACCTCATAGGTAACTCTTAACCTAAGTTTTCCTCAAATAAAATTCTCGACTCATTAGGTTATTCCAAACCTAGGATTTCATTCGAGAGTGGCATATGATCAAATGATCATTTCAGTAAAGATAATTGATGTGGTTTACATAACGTCACATCATACTTTTCATACCTTCACCTTTGTTGTAATGCTAACCCTATCATTCCCCAGGTTTTCTAGCATAATAAGCTACAGTGTTAAGTTACTTCATCATGTTGATACAATTCACATTATACACGTAGTCTAAACTATCTATGTATAGAACATCAATATCTAATACCTATTTAGGATGTATAGGAGTAATAAGATACTTCCTTTAATCATATTTCATCATTCTTGGTATATAATACTACTAATAAACAAACACTCCTATTATGGAGTAAATACAAGCACTTCCGTAGAAAAGCATAAAATAGCTTATTTTTCCTTTCCAAGAAAATGTTATGACTTCCTAATGCAAGTATTCTCAAGTAGTTCAAATCTCATTCTTTTATAAATAAAGACAAATAAGAGAATACTAGATCCTCATCCTTGTAATACACTTGATCCAATTGACTTACTTGATGCACAACCTTCCAACAACAACTTTCTAGCTTTAATTTATCCTCTCAAAGCAATTCCTCACCAAGCCTCTTACAAAAGGTAATACTATACTCTCATAAAATAACTCTAGATCTCACAAAATGCAACCCTTAGAATATTTGTTGCAAAATAGATTTGCAAAAATATGTGTCCAAATGAGAGAACTAGCTTCTCTATTTATATAGAAAATTGAGACATTGTAGCCTATAAAAAAGGCATGTCAGTTGACACCCTTCTTCATGCAGGTTGACTCACTTTATTTAGCTAAAAGATGGTAGAAATCTTAGTGTAAACTCATCATAATATACTATAGGTCGACCCTTTTCATTGACAACAACTAAAGATTGATTCAAATGTGCACATGCCCAAATGATGACATTCGACTTGCAACTAGAGTAGAATTATATAGATTATAGAGATTTCATAATTTAGCGCCATGTTGCAGCCACTATTCCTACCTTTTTGGCATGGTTTCTCTCTTTGAAACAATCTTCTATTTACAAGCAACACTCAAACTATGTTGACTTGGTCATAGTTTCATTTGAGAAACAAAGGAAAGATGAATCACCCACAAGTAGGACTCACTATCCAAACAAGGAGGCTCACTGCCTACAAAATATTACAATAATAAAATGGTTTACAACCAGAATATGAACTGATGAAGTTACACCTCACAAGTGCAGATTCAGTTCCTTTGATGCTCAAAGAATTTGCATGCCATCAGACTAACATTTTCTCTTATCTACATTCAAATTCAATCCATACATTCCACACACACTAGTCACACTTTTTCAATCTTACAACTATCCTATATATATATATGACTTGCTCTCAAGCATCAGTTAGGTCAGCCTAATTAGATACAACACATATTTACCAAAAAAGATATCTGTTAGCTTCAAGCATATACAAAATATTCTCAAAAATTAATTCAACCATGTAGCATGCTATATCATGTCAGCATGGACCAAAGATAGGTCACTCATATATCCGCAACACAAATTATACCATTATATCACTAATTATTTATTAGGTTGACCATGAATAGACATAATAAAAAATGCAACACTAGACCAATGCCAACTCACCATACGATCATATGAGAACACAAGATTGTAAACTTACAATCTTCCAACATTCATAAACCATTTTCCAAAGCTGCAAACAATGATGATCACTGGAGGGGAAATGCAGACCAAAATACTAGACCAAAAACACTGGAGGATGTAAACTTGTTTTTCATATCAGTTTAGAGTATCGGATCATACTAAAACCTTAATCAACATGGTGACATCAATGATAACACACAGTCTGATCTTCTTCATTCTTTCAACAATCTCCCCCTTTTTCATTGATGACAACATGTGCCAAAGGAATGTATAAGTCTTCACACAGTTCTTCAATCTCTTGAAAAATCTCCAAATCTCTCCCCCTTTGACATCAATGGAAAAGGGCAGCCAAAATAGGATGTAAACATATGTTCATGGTGACATTGCATATAAGAAGAAATTCTAACTCCAAAACTTCAAGGCTTCAAAAGCTCCCAAAACTCAAAAACTTCCAAAAACTCAAAAAACTTCTAAAATCCCCCCTTTATTCATCAATTCGATTTCTCTTCTTGTTCATTTTTCTCTCTTTTATTTCCTTTTCTCTCCTCCTTTTGCAAAAAAAAAAAGAAATTCAAGTAAAGATAACACTTTTCACTTGAAACACTTTCTTATATCTCTCTCTAATAGTTGGAAGAATCTGCTTCCAAGCTAACATAGTACAATCCTTTCTGGTGCACATGTTGTCCAACAAAGCCAACAATGTGAATGAGGATGACCAATCCGTAGATGAGCACTATCATTCACAATATTTTTCATCATAGAGTATTCCAAAGAGATGATCTAATTGAGCCTCAATAATTTATTTAACAAGCCAGAAAGTTCTCACCACATCTTCCCTTTTTCTTTGAATAGTTAGCAATTGTGCTTGCAGTTCTCCAACTCTTATTCTTTGTTTTCCTTCTTTTTCTTTAAAGAAATCAAAATTCTTTCCAATACTATTCATTTTAGATTCAATTGCTTCAATTTTTCTTATAAAATTGTTAACTGTAGTAGGCCATCGGAGACAATACTTGTAGATGTCTGACATCTATTTAATGCATTTCCTTGTCTCATTAATGTGTGTAGATAACTTCTGCTTAGCTTTAGCACATCTTTTCTCAACCATGGCTCCAAACTTATGTCCTTTCGGACCTTCCAACAACATTCTCTCTTCAATAACTTCAACTAAATTATCTAGTAATGAATCAAAAATACTTGAAATATCAATACCTTTCCTAAGTAGATACTCAACCAGAGCATCATTTATTTTTAGTCTAACCATCGAAGAGGACACACTCCATAATTCACCAATCTTCTTCATCTTACCTTTATCTAACATTGTCTGGATATCATCTGGATCAGAAGATTCAGATCTAGGTAGGGATTCTTCTTCATTTTCCTTTTCTTTCGGAATAGTGATGATGTCTTCTATGATAAATTTTCTCTTTTTAGATTTTGGAGGTGAATCACCAATAACAACTTCCAATTCCTTTGTACCATAGGATGAACCCTCCTCAAATTGACTAGACATAGGTATACCAGAGAACAAATCCTTCTACAAGGATAAGAAAAAGACTTTGTAGGCACTTGCATTGTCCTCCATACCTTCCAAATATCTATAGACTTGTTTTCCAATAGGGACCCCAAATTCCCACTTAACATTTTCTTTCCTCGGTAGTGAACTCAGAAAGTAAAATACCAAGCATGTAAGAAAAGACTTGAACTAGAAGGGATAATCCTCGACCAAAGACATTCATACATTTCCAGTTAGGTTTTCCAAAATCAAGCTACACAGATCAAATTTCTTGTTTTCCTTCACCATTTTGTGCGCTCGATATATAACAATAGCCGAAGTGGAACTTTCATGATTTCTTAAATAGATTTTATAAGAAATACCATACACAACATACCTTACAATAGGGTTGACAATAGTATTTATCAACAAGGCACAGGGATCTTTGTCGATTCCAGTTAGTTCCTCCACCTCTTTGTATTTTACTGTTTTCTTTCTAAGAGGGTCACCAACACTACACAACCCCGTAATAACTTCAATTGCTTCTTTCGTAATAGGGTAGGGTTTGTCCAAGATAATGCTATCATCCTTGAATTTAATTAATAGGAACAAGATGGATTCTCTGTCTGTCTACCAAAGAAATTCTCCCCATAAATCCATGCCTAGGGTTTTTATGTTCTGCAAATTGTTTATCTTTAACCCTAATTCCATTTCCTTTATCTTTCGATGATAAAATTCTTCCAATTCAATTCCCTTTAGCCATAGTGAAATATTTCCAATCAATCCTCTATTAATAGATTCCATCATCATACTTAAATTCTTTGAATTCTTCCTTGCACAACAAAACTTCTTCTCTTACCTTCCTTTTGTAGCCACAAGAGAGAAAGTTATCGTCACTTGTTCTTGATTATTCACAATGATTTCTCTAGAATCGCTCCAAATCACTTCAAGATCGCTCCAAGATTGCTCCAAGTCATTCTTCAAATTCTTCAAATGCATAGGTGATAAAAAATGACTTGTTAATTTCACATTATACACCATCACGCTGCCCTAATTCACATTAAATGCAATAAGCTTCAAAAAGCTGATAAAAACCTTCTTTCATTATATTGAGAAACCCTAATTTGCTCCACAAATGATCATGCTTGCACTTTTTCTTCCAATTTATTTTGCATAAATTTTGTCCATCCATTCCTTATAACATATCCTCGTACCAACATTTGACATGCCATATTTCTAGGGGGTTCAAACAGTTTTATGTTATAGCTCCCCCTAAGACCATGCTAGGTCTAATTCCTGGAGGAATTATCTGTACTAGATGAGGGTAGAGACACATATGTCATTTTCGGTTCTTCTTTCTTCTTCCATATCTTGTTCATTTCTTGCTTAATCTCATCTTTTTCAATATTCTTCATAGGTTCATTCTTCTTTACCAAAGAAGACTGCTTTCCCTTTTTACTTTTGTAAACTCTTGAAATATGTCTCAGTTTGTTGCAATTGTAGTAGACAACATTTGTTTGGTTTGTTTGTCTTCCATTAATCCTTGATTTGCACTGATTTTCTTTGTGTCCAAAATTGTTACATGTATAGTAGTAGCCATCAAAATATTGATTCATTCTACCTCCATTAAACCAGTTCATCATCTGAGTTTTGCATTCACTAGCTCTATGTCCAACTTTCTTGCATGCATAATATTGTCTGGAGAAGGAACCAAAAAATTGTTACATCCTACTTCCACACTCAGTTTCCTTATGACCAAATTTATTACAAGAAAAGCAAACACCATTGAAGGATGGGTGCCTTTGAGCATTTTGGCTGTTTGATAAGCAGTCTTCTACTTGGATTTCTTTTATGCTTCCCTTTATCTTGAATCTTTTGATTGTCCACTAGATTTTAGTTCTGTACATTCTTAGAGTTTTCACTGGCTTCATTTCCCAAACCACCTTTTTCTTTAGGAGGTTATCTTGCTATCAATTCATCAAGCTTGGTGGAGCTTGTCTTGATATTATCTTCAAAAAGTTTTGCTTTCTCTAGATCTGCTTTCAAGTTCATCACTTCTTGTTCAAGCCTTGAGCATACATCAAACTTACTTTGCACCACTATATTTAGACACTCCTCAATTCTCTTCTTTTCTTCCACTTCCACCTTTAATCTGGTAATCTCCTCATTTGCTTGTTTCAATTGCTCACTCACTTCTCTATGTCTTTCTTTGAATTTCTTCAATTGCTCTTTCAATTTCCAGATGCATTCATCTGCCTCATCAAGATTTTCTTTCAGATCTCTATTTTAATTTTCAGCCTTGTCAAGATCTTCAAGAGCAGCCCATAGCTCTTCTTTATTCATTTGTTCAATTTGTAGGATCTTCCTCAAGCTGTTAGGCTTCTTCAGAGGAACCAGTGCTTTGATACCAATTGTTGAATATCAAGATACTGAGAGGGGGGGTGAATCAGTATCTTCTTAAGCTTATTGAACAAATGCCATCCAATTACTCTAAAGCATATAACAAAAAATATAAGCAAGATAAATAATAGAATATGAAACCACACAACAAATGAACACAAAAATTTTACGTGGAAAACCCAATCAGGGAAAATCCATGGTGAGGATTAGCTCACTATATATAGTAGTTCAAAAACTAGATAGAAAAGAGGCTAACTTCCAGATACAAAAGCTCACTGCTTACAAGTAGGACTCTCTATCCAAACAAGGAGGCTCACTGCCTACAAAATATTATAGTTACAAAATGGCTTACAACCAGAATATGAACTAATGAGGTTACACCTCACAAGCGCAGATTCAGTTCCTTTGATGCTTAGAGAATTCACATGCCAATAGACTAATATTTGCTCTTATCCACATTCACATTTAATCCATACATTCCACACACACTAATCATAATTTTTCAATCTCCAAACTATCTTGTATATATATATGACTTGTCCGCAAGCATCAACTAGGTTGACCTAATTAGATGCAACACACATTTACCAAAAAAGATAATTGTTAGTTTCAAGCATATACAAAATCTTCTCAAAAAGTAATTCAATCGTGTAGCACACTATATCATGTTTGCATGGAACAAATATAGGTTGCTCATAAATTTGCAACACTAATTAAACCATTTATCACTAATTTTTTATTAGGTTGGCCATGGATAGACCTAATAAAAAAATGCAACACCAAACCAATGCCAACTCACCATACGATCATATGAGCACACAAGAATGTATACTTACAAGCTTCCAACATTCGTAAACCATTTCCCAAAGCCGGGAACAACGATTATCATCGGAGGGGAAATGCGGACCAAAAAATTAGACCAAAAACATTAGAGGATGTAAACTTGTTCTTCATACTGGTTCAGAGTACTGGATCATTCGAACACCTTAATCAACATGGTGACATCGATGAAAACACAAAGTTTGATCTTCTTCATTCTTCCAACATATACTACCTAAATTTATAAGCTTTTAGGAGAAGGAATGGATGGTTAATAAGATCAAGGGTGAAGAATGGTTGAGATGAATTCACAAGATCTTGAGGAAAATATGGAGGGTGGAGATGAAGGTGGCTAGATTGTGAATAAATAGGATTAACTTACCAAATTTACTAAGTAGTTGTGATCATGAGGGAAATCAGGGACATGTGCATCTAAGAAGTCCATAACTTTGGGTTGTATTGAGAGAATAAGGGGATCATAAGGAAAATTATGCTTAGGTGCCCTTTATTCTTGAAACGTGGAGAGAATAATGGGATCATAAGGGAAAATGTTCATAGGTGCCCATTATTCTTGGAATGTGTTGAGGAAATATAGGCCTAATTAAATAATGATTTAATATTTATTTTTTGAACCACATGTGTGAGATGGATAATAGGTGGAAATGATATTTATTTATTGATTTATTTATGATGATATGAAAAAGGTGATTATTAAATAATATGATTATTTAGTTATGTTATGGACTTTAGGTAAAGGGGACATGTTGTAGGTGATGGAATTGGTCAATTAGGATTAGGTGAAGGTGGTTAGGTTGATTAGGACTAGGTGATGGAATTGAATGGTTAGGGTTAGGTAATGCATGACTTAGGGAATATTTTAGGTGTCTACAAAATGCTAATTAATTAAAATCCCAAGGTGAAAGTCATCTCCATCCAAACCAACTAGGGTTTGATGGATTTCTAAGCTCTACAAATACTTTTTATAAATTTTTTTCCTAAGTATGAATAGGCTCCTACATGATGAGAAGGTTATGAGCCTAATCCCTTTCTAGGCGTGCATCCCATAAGGAATTATTGAAGATATACAATTAAAAACCAATATTTTTCAAGTCTTATTGCCTTCTAGAGCTTCGATAATCCACTTTGCACACAAGGATAAACCTTGTTATTGAAATTAAATTAACCCCAAATCTCTAGAGTCTTAAGGGATAAAATAAAATTCACAAGCTACCTTATAGAAACCACCATAATTCTCATAGAAAAAATAAATAAATTCCTTGAGAATATTTTCCAACTTTGAATAGGAAGCTTTAGAAGGAAACCAATAGGAGTAGTAAACATGAGTCTCTATCAAAATATTTGAACAAAGCTTAAATTTCCCTACCAAACAAATAGGCTTGGTAACTCACTAAGCCATTTTTTTAATTTTAGAAACAAAACCACCATAGAGAGTTTGGGGATGCCTAGAATGCAAAAGAAATGCTTAATAATCTAAAATATCCCCATTATCAATCCAATCCACCTAAGTGTTCAACTAGGGAGATCTAGGAGGATTTCTTATAACATTTAGTTTTCTTTGATTGAAAGTTGGAACTTGATAATTTATAGAATATATCTAGATAATGTAGGCTTGTATGATATTACCTTCATCACCCACAATAGTAAGAAAATAATAATTAACAAAGTGCCCATTCACCAATTGTGATGAAGAATTAGGAAAATAAATTCCTTTGACCAAATTCTATGAGATAGAATTTCCTAGAAGATATCCAAATCCCTCAATAGTAAGCACATAAAGAGTAGGGGCTAGAGAAAATCCTTGATAGATGGACTTGAAAAACACAAAAGAATTGGATTGTTGTCCATTGATAGTAAGGTGATTACAAGCATCAATAAAAAGAATTCAAACTAATTGAACAAAAAAGGGTCAAATCCTAATGCTTGAAGCATGGTAAAGATAAAAGGACACTTGATTTGATGATACGATTTAGCAAAGACATTTTTGATAAATACAACCTACCATTGTGATATTTGAGCCCATTCCATGCCCTCCCAAACTACAATAATATTGTTTAAAATATATTTGGATCTGATGAAACTAATTTGTTTAGGATGCACAATTTGTAGAAGAATATGACACAAACTTGAAGCAAGATCCATGATGATATTATAGGAGACATTAAGAAGATCAATTAGTGTCCAATTATAGATATCCTTTGGATCTCCATACTTATGTATAAATTTAATGTTTTATTTTCTTATAATATTACCTAAGGAATCCCCATGAAAGGATTCATTGTAAACAATTAAGGAGATCCTTACCCATGAACTCCAAGAGACCCTTGTAGAATTCACAAGGAAACCCATCACATCTAGGAGATTTATCATTGGCCATTGAAAAATAGCTTCTCAAAGATTAGCAAGAGTAAACAACTAATCCCAATAGAATTATTGAGAATGAGAAAACCTATAAGGAAAAACCTTGAGGCATTGCTACAAATCATAATCTCACTCTAGGGGATTTTCTTTAGATATGAACACCTATTAATAATGACGAACAAAATCTTAAAGGGACACCTAGGAATTACACCCAAATAGAAATAGAGGCATGATGAGCCTTTCTGTTTTTATAAAAATAAAAAATCATAGTTTTATTAATATTTTGCTTTTATAATTTTTATTTTTATTTATTTTATAAATTTATAATTTTACCATATTTTACTTTTCCAACATTTTAATTTCTTAATTTTCTTAATTTTCTTAATTTTCTAATTTTTATAGTTTTTAATATTATTATTTATGTAAATTCTAATTTTATTTTTTTATAATATTATAATTTTATTAATTCTATTATATATATTGATAAGGGTAAAATGGGATTTTAAAGGGGCTTCACCCTTGTACAAATTCACAACAGCTAAATAAATAACAAACACAATACAAGGTAACAACAAGGTAGATATAAAGTTGAAATCCAATGGCCATAGTAGGCCAAGGACTTTATTATGAGTGGAATTCCACCAATGACTACAAAATCCCAAACCTTGATTTGGAAATTATCACACCCTTCAATTAGGTGTGGGAATCTAAAACAAGCTTAAAGGAACATATTTCTTCCTCCATTGAACAACAATTCAAATACAAAAGCACTATCCTATTTTTATTAAATTAATTATTTTACAAAATTTATTTTAGAGTAATTCAAATGTGTAGGTAGGATCTCCAAGATTGAATGTGATGATATAAAACTCATTGTAGTGAGAGAACTCCTAGGTCCAAGGTGTCATGTGGTGTGTTTCTCTATTACCAAAAAAATAGAAAGTTGTTGCAAGCCTTCAATAATCTAAGTAAGTGCCAATTTCTAAGATTGATAAGGTTGAAAATATAAGTTATGCCTTTATGGTGATTAGAATATTATGAAAAGTAAATATGAAATTGAAGGATCATGGTATAACATATGTCCCAAACTACAAGTTTAGATATGCAACTATGGTGAAATGTAGTAAGATTTAGAAAATGACTAATTTATGACCAAAAGCCTACAAAAAATAAACAAAGTTAGAGAAAAACATTTTTAATTGACGCAAGATTTCTCTTACATCATATGATGTTATTGCATTAGAGAATTGGAGTTGTTTGAAAAGTGAGTCCCTCACTTTCTAGTGGCTAGAGAGAAACCAAGATGGTCTACCTTAGCCTTGGAAATATACCTAGAATCTTCTTTAGGCCCACCTTTCCACTTCACCAAATATTCCTCATACTTCCTATTCCTAGTACTTCTTCTAATCCTAGTATCCAAAATTTCCTCTATCTCCAACTTTTGTTATTATGGAATTTGAATTTTCCACTATACTACTTCATTATCATTTTAATCCCATTCCTAATACATTTAAAATATCAAATACTAGATATATGATGGATCTTTCTAGTAAATCCACTTGACGTGCATTTCTTGAATCAAATCTCTTCACAACTCTACAAGGACCAATTTTTTTCATCTTCAACTTATTGTATACCCTAATCGATAATATTTCCTTTCTTAGATATATCATCACTTCATCTCTATTCAAAAATGATTTGTGTCTTATTTTCTCATTATCATTTTCCTTATATCTACCATTCATCTTCTCCAAGTGACTCCTTACTTCAACATTTACTTGTCCATAAATTCACTTGTCCCCTCATTATTTAATTATGAATGTATGCCCTCCACCAAAATCTAAGAATAAAGGGGACCCTAAATTCACTTGTCCCCCACATTCCTTATGGTTGAAAACAATTACTATTTTTGGTAAGTGCATCCTAGCCCTTCACATTTCAACAACCTCCATTATCACCTCCATTCTCTCCTCAATCCTAGGGAACTATTCCCATTCATCCTCCACCATTAATATTTTCGTCACATCTCTATTGTCTATTGTCCTTCCTAAAAATTTATAAATTGAGACACCATTCTATGCATTTCATCCATTCTATTTATGCCATCAAAGTAGGTAAATTTTATGCACAAGAGAATCCATATCTCAAATCATCGGAGCAAATAAAAATTGTAATATACTTTCATGGTAACATTATTTTCTGTTTGTTTTGTTTCTTTATTTTGAACTTCATAAATGCATGCTCTATTTGAGGTTTTCTTTAGTTTCAAACAGGGAGATTCAACTTGCATTTGTCTCCTAATTTGATTTATAGAATAGTGCTACACAATCAACTTAAAATATCTTGTTAAAATATAATAAATATAACATTTATTATTCTATCACATTTTTCTTTAGCAAATCAATTTTTTTATTTTCTTGTGTTGTCCACATGAAGTACTTCCTATCTCCCCTCATTTCCTTAGTTAGTTGTACATAAATACTACAAAAATTTCTAATGAGATTCCTGTATAAACTTACTAAGCCATGAAGAGAGATTACCTCTTCAATGATTTCTAGTGTAAGCCACCCAAAAAATGCTCTCATCTTCTTTGGGTTCATCTTCAATCGCCTAGCTAAAATTAAAAATCCCAACTCCATGAAACTAAATTTCTTTAAAAAAACCAATAAATCATCCTCTCTTAATTCTTGTAATACTATCTTGATATACTCTGGATCTTTTTCCTTGGTCTTATTAAAAATTAAAATATTATCCAAGTAAAAAATCACAAAATTACTTTAAAATTTCTTCAATATCTCATTCATCAACCTCACAAATGAACTCGGTACAGTGGTTAGCCCAAAAAGCATGACCAACCACTTATACAATCCCTCATTAGTCATAAATGGTATCTTACTGTAGTATCATAAATTGTACTCCCTTTTAGGTGTTAGTACAATTTCACGCTTAGTTTGGACCTACTTTAGTGACACTTGTATTAATGCATTTCAAACATCCCTTAATTAGGCCCTAATATCCAAAAATATGCATTCCATGACCCATTTTATCATTTTTTCGAAAAATCTCAATCATAAAACAAATGTACTCATTTAATACTTTGCCCTTGACTCTTTAAGTTTTGAAAAATAGGGCTAGGATGCTACACCTAGGGCACCTATGCCCCCTATTTCAGCTCGAAATTCAAATATGTCAGAGGCGACAATTTATTATTTAAAATTCAAATATCTAAAGTCGGATATCAAGATCTAATTTTTGAGAAATTAGATTAAATGGCTATAAATTCCTAGTATTTTTGTTGTTTGAAGGCTAACTCGAATTTTGGAGAAAAAGAGAAGCAAAAGATCATTATATTCCACCACATATATTTGCATTTGTAGATATTCAAGCTTGTTTGCAAATTTGATCAAGTCTTATTCCATGATTGAAGATTTATGACAATAGAAGAGAATGATAGATTCTAGGTTTGGAAAGTGCTCTTGGCCACTTTCTACAACCTAATGACTTGTTTCCTAAGTGTTCTCATCTTCAAGCTTCACTCTACTTGCAGCCTAAGGCAAGGTATCATTATGTTTCAGATTTACTTTTGACTTTCTCTTAGTTAAATCTTGTCATTTGTCATATAAAAATCCTTCTCTAATGCACTTGAGTAGGGTTTTAATGAATTTTTAGCTCATAACAACCTTAGATGCACTTAAGGTTAGGACACACTCTTTTATCTATCAGATATTTGGCTATTTGTGGAGGTAGAATACCAAAGTAGGGGTTTGACTGAGGCAAACTTCTATATAGCCAACCCAACCATCTCTTTTGCAAATTTATCATAGGTATAGATTTGAAAATGGAAATTTGTAGAGCAGGAGTTGAAGAGCAGACAAAGAGTTACAAGTCTGAATTTTTAGATTTGAAAAAGGCCTACAAGGAAAGTGACACCCGTGGAGGAAATGTCTGATGTAGAGGAAGGAGAAATGTTAAAATCCGTAAAATAGATTATAACCCAGAATCAAATTGAAAGAGTTAGAAACATAAACTGTAAATTCAAAAGCAATTGAAACAATATAACAATGATACCAAGAGATTGATGTGAAATGCTCGAATGGCAAAGTAGCATCAAATAACTATCTCCAAATATCAAATGAAAATACAAGCTCGGTAGCATGCTTATATAGACTAGAGAGAGGGAGGAGGTGGCAACACCGACCAATGAGGAGCAACCATCTATCGGACTAAAGATAGCAAAGTATCTTCCCAAGATAGCTAATGGATGCTCACATGTAGGAAGGTGACACCTCATAATCCTCTCACCTAATTAAAGATGCTTTATTGACCTAAGAAAGCTTAAATAAATGTGTAGGAAAAACCTTATAATAAGGAATAAAAAAACCTACACTAACACCCCCCCTTAAGCATAGCTTAGGTGGGTAAAGAGATGGGTCCTGGAAAATCAAGCTTGATGAGGTACCCATGTACAATGAATTCCCCCCAAAAGAGTAGACAAAGAGAGTCATTGCCCCAAATAGAGAGAGAAAGACATAAAGAGCTAAGAAGCCCCCTAAAAGGAGGACACCTGCCGCACCCCAAGAAAAGCTCGCAAATGAATGAACTTGCTCTCAGTGAAGGGTTTGGTGAAGATGTCAGTTGTCTGATCTGATGTCGAATAATACTGAAGATCAAGAACCTACTCATAAATCAGCTCTCGAATGTAGTGCATGTGAATCTCAATGTGTATGGTTTGCTGATGATGGACCGGATTGCGAGAGATTTGAATAGCACTCTAGTTGTCACAAAAGATGACTGTAGGCTTCCAGAAGGAAATTCCAAACTCAGTGAGAATGTGTTGAAGCCAAATGGCCTCAGTAGTAGCATTAATTGCTCCACGATACTCAGCCTCTGTAGATGAAAGAGCAATAGCAGACTGCTTCTTGCTTGACCAAGAAATCGGACCAGAACCAAGAGATAAGCAATACCCTGAAGTAGATTTGCGATCATGAGAATCGCCTGCCCAATCTGAGTCCATGTATCCCACCAAGTCAATATCCATGCCTGCTGCATAATGAATCCCATAACTATGAGTGCCCTATACATAGTGTTGGATCCACTTAGCTGCTTTCCAATGCAGCTCATGTGGCTCTTGCATGAACTTGGAGACCAGGCCCACGACATATGAAATATCAGGCCTCGTGTGAGTCAAGTATATGAGACTCCCAACCAATTGGCAATACAAGGTAGCATTTACCAAAGGTGAAGAAAAAGAAGCCTCAAGTTTGACCCCTGACAAAAATGGAGTCAGCGCAGGCTTACAATCAGCCATGCGAAATATGGAGAGCATATCAAGAGCATACTTGGGCTGAGAAAGAAAGATACCAACCGAAGACTATGTAATCTCAATGCCCAAGAAATAGTGAAGAAGACCCAAGTCAGACATCAGAAAATGATCATGAAGGGCAGTTTTCACTGCCTTGATGGTGGATGAGGAACTCCTTGTAATCAACAAGTCATCAACATGGAGAACAAGGAAAGTGAGAGTATCATCCTGCTATAAAATGTAGACATTCAGATCAGAATGGCACTGAGTGAAACCAACTGATAGAAGAAAGGAGTCCATCTTGGCATACCAAGCTCAAGGGGCCTGTTTAAGGCCATAGAGAGATTTATGAAGTCGACAGACAAGTGAAGGATCCTGGATGAACCCCTGTGGCTGCTCCATATATATCTCCTCCTGAAGGTCACCATGAAGAAAAACACTCTTCACATCCATCTGATGAACTTCCCAGCGATGGGCTACAACAATGGCAAGGACAAGTAGGATTGAAGTCATCTTGGCAACCGACGCAAAAGTCTCAGAGTAGTCAATCCTAGGAACTTGGGAGAATCCTTTTGCGACCAAGCGAGCCTTATGTTTGTTGACTGACCCATCTACAAAAAATTTTGTTCGATAGACCCACTTGCATCGAACAAGTTTTCTTCCCTTAGGAAGTGGGACTAAATCCCAAGTATGGTTCATTTCCAAGGAACTGAGCTCTTCTTACATAGCAACATCCCACTCCAAGATGCCAAAAGCTTCCCTGAAGGATTGTGGATCAGAAGCTGAAGCAAAGAAGAGATGAGGAGCCTGCTCAAACTGTGACCTTGTTCTTCTCACATCTGAAGGATCACCAATCCAATCACCTACTAACTCCAAATTCTGACGAGCCCAAAGGGGCCCAGTTACAGGAGAATCTGGAGGAGAATCATCATTCTCTAAATGATGACTAAGAGAGGAGGAAGATGAACCCTCATCATCACCATCTGAAGTGGAGGAAGAAGACTCCTCGGGAGGATTAAGATCCTCAGAAGAACTATCATCATGAAGTCTTAGTGTCTCCATGGGAATGAAGGATGGAGAAGTGGTAGAAGAAGTATCTTCCTCAAACTGAACACTCCTCTCAGTGAAGAGCTCATGTGTGGTAGGGTGGAGTAGCCTGTAGCCTTTGACACCATCTGGATAGCCAACAAATATGCAAGGCCTACTTTGTGGATCCATTGCCTTGCGTTTCTCTACTGGAATGTGGGCCCATGTAGGAAACCCAAACACTCGAAAGTGCTTGACTATGGGTTTCTGACCGGTCTAAGCTTGAAAAGGAGTTACCCCCTTCACAGCTTGGTGAGGAACCTGATTTTGGATATAACATGCACAGTTGATGGCCTCTGCCCAATATTAAGGTACCAATGATTTGGAGTAGATCATGCAATTAGCCATTTCTTTCAATGACCGATTCTTTCATTTTGCAACTCCATTTTGCTGTGGATTGTAGGGAACCGTGTGCTGAATATTAATACCCTCTGAGGCACAAAACTGCTCAAACCTCTGGTTAACATATTCCCCGCCATTATCAGTGCGCAAAACCTTGACAACCTTCCCAGATTGTTTCTCTGCAAAAGCTTTTAAGTCCTGAAAAGACTCAAAGACTTCAGAATTTTGTTTGATAAAATATACAAAGGTGTATCGGGAAAGATCGTCAATGAAGGTCAATACATATCTAGCTCTGCTAAATGAAGGATGCTGAAATGGTCCAACCAAATCACTGTGTACTAACTCCAAGAGCTGTGTGGCTCTCCATGCTTTTCCTTTGTCAATTTTTTCTTCAGGATGCTTGCCAAGGATGCAGCCTTGACAAACTCCATCAGAGAATCGAATAGAAAGCAACCTTGTAACCGTGTCATGCTGACTGAGCTGCTGCAAGTAGCGATAGTTCAAGTGGCCAAACAATTGATGCCACAAACGGCTCACCTCATCTGAGTGAGTGAGCAATGCCAATGAAGGAGAATCAGGAACAAAATGAGAAAAGTTATAGAGCCAAGAATGGTTATCAACTTTTCCTACAACAACTGTAGACCCATTGTGTAGATCACTGATAACCATAAAATGAGGTGTAAATTCAACTTTCTTGCCAGAACCTATATGGGTGATCTGGTACACAGATAGGAGATTAGTTGACAAAGAAGGCACACAAATAACATCATGGAATGTCCCATCACCAACATCAATAGACCCTCTCCCAAGAACTTCTTCTGGTGTATCATTACCCATAAGAATATCAAGCACAGAACATGACTCCAAGGATGAGAAAATTTCCTTTGTATTGGCCATGTGGTGAGAAGCACCTGAGTCAATTACCCAACTTTCTGGTGGCATAACAACTACAACAAGGGCCTTTCCCTTCCCCTTATTTTTTTTTGTGCCCTTTGAAGACTCTGAAGAATCTTCCTTAGCTGAATCTGGCACTTTTATATTATTCTTCTCAAGAAGATAAGTGAGATGAGCTATTTGCTTTTTCAAACACTTATGCTCATCATGACCAAATTTCTTACAAAAGGCACACATTGTCTTCTCCTTTTTAGACTTGTTATCTTTAAAGGAAGACTCACGAGTTGCATTAGTTTCAGCTTGTTTTGGACCTTGTTTCTTCTCTCCATGAACCTTTTGTTTCTGATTTTGCTTCCCATTGCCTTTCTGATCTTTAGTGCCTTGATTTGCAGTCAAGGCATGGGACTTAGAAGGCTTAATAGTGCCCATGTGAATGAATTTATCTTGTTCTTTAGTGAGTTCAACAACAAATTCATCTAAAGAAGGCATTTTGTAGGTAGTCCCAAGAGCACTTTTGGTTGCATAAAATGCATAAACAAACACTGAGTAGTTAGGACCAAGCTTAGAGAGAATACTTAAGATCAATTGTGGATATTTCTTTTCAATCTTTCATTGCTTCAACTGTAATCTAATGGCCTTTAGCTTTGTGAAGAAGTCTTGTATTGTATCAAAATTACATGGATTTAACCCTATTAGCTCATTCTCCAATTGATGTCCCCTTAATTAATCTTGTTTACCAAAGAGATTTTCTAAAATAGTCCATACTTCATTTGGTGTTGTCGTAGATTCAACATGAAAAAGAAGATCAGGAGAAATAGACATGCATAGAGTTCCAAAAGCTTCATCTAGCCTATTAAAGAATTTTAGCCTTTCTGTAATTAAGGTTGGTTCAATTTCTAGACCCATTGTAACCCTATATAGTCCTAACTTCTTAAGTTGGATAGTCATCTTGGACAACCACTCATAGTAGTTGTAGGGTGTTAGAATAGGAACTGTTAAATGATCCATCTTAATACAAAATTAGATTGTTGTTGTTTGTGAGGAAGGAAAAGATGCAAGAACACACAAGAAACCCCCCCTTTTTCACTCAATCAAAGAACCCCCCCAGAAAATATGATTTGGCACTTTATATTTAGTGCGTTTACAATAACCACCAGCAAGAAATACTGAGTGGACTTGATCTCAATGCTATTACAGATCCTTAAAATGAGCATATGTTGAAAATACAACTTAGGCACAATACCCAGTAAAATAAACAACACCACTGCAAGCTACGTGAAAAAACATCCACTTTCAAAAATGGAAGCACCTCAATCTGAGGTTTTATGTGAAAGTTATGCCTCTTCGAAGTTCTGAAAATGAGGACTGTGCAGTGCTCGACTGAGAATCTGTAATTTATGAAATAACTCTGCATCCAAATAGAAAAATGACTGCACTAGTGCATAGAGAACGAAAAAATAGCCAAGATAAAAAAAAATTTCAGGAAAAACAGAGTTCGTATGAGCAAGAACAGAGCATTTGAAATCTGTCTTCAAATTTGAAACTGCCAATGGAGAGGGGGTCTATTGTAGCTTTCCGACTTCGATTCTACCAATGGAGAGGGGGTCTGCTGTAGCTTTCTAACTTTGATTCTGCAAAATATATAAGCTGCATGTAAAAAGTAAAAGATATCCAGATGGTTTTTTGATGCAGTGAACAAAACCCAGAAGGTGTTTTTTCTGATTGTGTATAGATGATGTAGCTCTAGTGTAAATCAAGTGCCTTCAGCAACAAAAAATGACATGCAAAGGTAGAATCAGTTACCAAGAGATTGCAAATGCATGTTGCAACCTGTAATATTGATTAACACACAAAATATGCAAGTTGATTGACAGAAACAAGATTACCGGATCTTCATAAATCCTTTATGATTCTCCAGATCGTTTGAAAAACGCAAGAGAAGAGCATACGGGATTTTGCAAGATTTCTACAAAGAATCTAACCTTACAAAACTTGCTCTGATACCATGTTAAAATCCATAAAATATATTATAATCCAGAATCAAATTGAAAGAGTTAGAAACATAAACTGTAAATGCAAAAGCAATTGAAACAACATAACAACGATACCAAGAGATTGATGTGAAATGCTCGAATGGCAAAGTAGCATTAGATAACTATCTCCAAATATCAAATGAAAATACAAGCTCGGTAGCATGGTTATATAGACTAGAGAGAGGGAGGAGGTGGCAACACCAACCAATGAGGAGCAACCATCTATCGGACTAAAGATAGCAAATTATCTTCCCAAGATAGCTAATGGATGCTCACATGTAGGAAGGTGACACCTCATAATCTTCTCACCTAATTAAAGATTCTTTATTAACCTAAGAAAGCTTAACTAAATGTGTAGGAAAAACCTTATAATAAGGAATAAAAAAACCTACACTAACAAGAAAGACCTCAAACAAATTTCCTATCACCTTCAAACAAGACTTCAAAACTTAAGGCTACAAATATGCATTTTGTTCATCCTAGGCAACGAGTTCTCAAACCCAAAAGGTGGGGCAGCAATTGAAACCTTTTTGGTCACAATTTCCTTCATGTGCTTGTTAAAGGGAATGTGAATTTTTTTTTGGATACCCTTTTGGCCCTTACTAAACATATGGTAAAATGAAGTAGGGTTGTGTTGTATGGAACATGGCAAGACAAGGCATTCATTGATCAAACCCTCATGCTACCTCACTGTGAAATGAAAGGAATAGTCATTAAATAAATTTAAAAAAAACAATAATGAAGCCAATTGCTTCGACGAGATTGAAGATAACCTAATTATAGAATTTTCCTCCAATTTTCATAAAAATCCAATGGTGAAAAATAAAGTTATGGCATTTTCCCCAAAACTGGAAACCTTAGGCCAGCCACAAACCTACTCTCAACAAAAATGGAATAACTCATTCAAAACTCAATGAAATTTTCTCAAACTAAAAGAATATGAAACTAGACTCATGCCTTCAACTTTTAAAATTTGTTTTAGGCCTGTACTATACTATGCATTTCTATACTAGTATAATTTGAGGCTGCAAATTCTAGAAAACATTGTTAGAATAAGGAAGCCTTCACCAAAATGGTCATAACTTACACAAAACTCAATGAGATTTAAGAATACAAAAGATAATTGTAAACTAGAAACAGATATATTTCCATCCATATATTATAGTCCTTGATATGAGGTTGTACTAGGCCGTACAATGCACAACTTTATCCTGAAACAATATAAGACTAAAAAAAATGCACACAAAATGAGGTTTTTCATTCACCAAAACTTCAAAACAATGTCTCCAAACCCCCCAATTCAAGTTCTGGAGGGTGTCTTTATACATTCCCAACCAAAACCAACTCTTTGAAATGGTTTCTTGATTTACATGTAATGATTTCTTGCTTTTTGACAACTTTCCAAAGTTGCATGACAAATTTTAGCAACATTTGGCAACTCTTACAATTTTAAATAAAAAACCCAATTAATCACTCCAAAATGAACCCATATGATTCCAAATAGCCATAAATGACTTTATTAAACACTAACACACACCAATATCCTAAAAACCAAAAATGACATAAAGACTTGCTTATGAGGTCCCGGTGATCTTGCACCATACAACCAAGGGGAAGAAAAAAACTCAAGTCCACTTGAGTGTAGGTATTCTTTTCTTCCTAGTCTTCAAATTCTTCTACCACTTATCATTCAACTAGGAATTCATTTCCACAAGTTGATGCTCCTTACACCTTTCTGTATGTTCTACATTCCTGAATTTCCTCGTGTCTTTCTTCTTCTTCTTGCATCATCTCTTAGCATCTTCTTAGATTCAAGGTTCCAAAACTCTAGTTCTTGTTCATATGCTGCATTACCACTATCCATATCTTCATCTTCATCATTTGAGTACAATTTGTCAACATATTCATCATCCATAAAATCAGAAAATATGACCAGTACCTCTATTGTTTTTGCAACCTCTTCTTCACATTATTGTGCTACATTTGCACAACAATCTTCATACAACACATTCAATTCTTCTTCTTTATACTCTTTTCCATCTTCATCTTCATCTGCTGCACCTATAAACACATACTCACAAATATTGTTAGAAACAAAATTTTGAGTCTTAATGGACTCATTTTCTTCATTTTTTTCCTCTTCCTTGGATGGTTTTGGCTCTTCCATCATCTTGTTTACTTTTTTATCTTTCTTATCAATTTCTACCTCTTTCTTCTTTCCACAATTTCCTTTATCATCCACTTAACAATTATGTGAATGGTGATGTTCCAACTCCTCACACTTGTTACTATACTCCGTATTCTTTCTTCAAATATTTTTTTGCAGTTGTTCCAAATCTTGTCGCAGCCCTGTTATCTCTTGTTGAATACTTTCTTGTTTTTCTTTTTCATCTTTCTTCTTCATCTCATTCCTTTCTATTATCATCTCTTGCTACTTGCTTGACAACTTCTTACTCTTTGGGTCTTCATGGATTATTCTCCTGAATACTTCCATTCTCGTGGTATCCCAATACCTTCACACACACACACACAACTATCCTCTACCCAATTTTTTTTGGAAGATGCATACTCCAAGACCTCTTCTACCCAAATCCTATTAGTGAAATAAATCTGCACACCTTCTACCCAATTTCATCACTATTGGAGGATATAAGTCATTGACTCTCTTTCATACCAACAATAAACTTTCTCTCACAACTCTCTTGTCCTGGTGTATACCTTGCACTCTCAAGGTCTTCTAACTCTGATACCAAAATGATGTAGAGGAAGGAGAAAGACCTCAAACAAATTTCCCATCACCTTCAAACAAGACTTCAAAACTTAAGGATTCAATTATGCATTTTGTTCATCCTAGACAATGAGTTCTCAAACCCAAAAGGTGGGGCAACAATTTAGACCTTTTTGGTCATAATTTCCTTCACGTACTTGTTAAATGGAATGTGAAAACTTTTTTGGATACCCTTTTGGCCCTTACTAAACATATTTTAAAATGAAGTAGGGCTGTTTTATACAAAACATGGCAAAACAAGGCATTCATTGATCAAACCCTTAGGCTGCCTCACTGTGAAATGAAAGGAATAGTCATTAATAACTTTTACAAAAAAAATAATGAAGCCAATATCTTCTCCCCAATTGAAGATAACATAATTATAGACTTTTCCTCCAATTTTCATAAAGATCCAATAGTGGAAAAGAAAGTTATAACGTTTTTCCCAAAATTGGAAACCTTAGGCCAACCACAAACTTGCTCTCACCAAAAATGTCATAACTCATTCAAAACTTAATAAAATTTGCTCAAACCAAAAGCATATGAAACTCGACTCATGCCTTCAACTTTTAAAATTGGTTTCAGACCCGTACTATACTATGCATGGTTGTACTAGCACATTTTCAGACTACAAATTCTAGAAAACATTGTTAGAATAGGGCAACCTTCACCAAAATGGCCATAACATACACAAAACTCAATGAAATTTAATAAGAAAAAAATGGTTGTAAACTATAAAAAATATCTTTCCATCCATATATTATAGTCCCTAATATGAGGCCATACCAAGCCGTACATGCATGACTTCAGCCTAAAACAATGTAAGACTCAGAAAAATACACACAAAATGAGGTTTTTCATTCATAAAAACTTCAAAACAATGTCTCCAAACCCCCCAATTAGAGTTTTGAAGGGTGTATTTATACATTCCCAATCAAAATGAACTCTTTGAAATGGTTTCTTGATTTACACATGTAACAGTTTCTTGCTTTTTGACACCTTTCCAAAGTTGCATGACAACTTTTAGCAACATTTGACAACTTTTACAATTTTAAATCAAAAACCCAATTAATCACTCCAAAATGAACCCATATGATACTAAATATCCATAAATGACTTTATTAAACACAAACACACACCAATATCTCAAAAACCAAAAAATTAACATAAATACTTGCTTATGAGGTCTTGGTGACCCTACACCAATGTCCTCAGAAATTAGGGTCAAATTTATATCACAGATGCACATAACTCTGTCTTTCTTAGATTTGGTGTCAAAATTTATATTTCTATATCTCAATTTTTAGAATATTGTATTTTCAGATTATGGCATATAGTTAATTAGGTTAACAAAAGAAATCCAAATCCAGTTAGTTTCCAAGGATAAAAAAGATTAGATCCAAGTCTGATTAACTCACCTTCATGGTTGAAAGTCAATCTAATCACCTTGTTGATTTGCATCCTAATATTCTCTTGAAACATGATTAATCCTAGTGTTCTATGCATTAGACCTAGGATCCCTTTTTCATTAAAACACTTACATTCATCTCCTTCTCTTATTTTTATCTAATTATAACCACTTTTTAAATTAATCTTTGTAAAGTACTATGGTCCACTCAAATATTCCATTATATCATCCATCCTTAGTAATTCAAATCTATTTCTTATAGTGATCTTGTTAATCTATTTAGAATTAGTACATATCCTCCACTTACCATCCTTTTTAGGTTCTAGTATTGTGGGTACCACACATGGGATTTGATTAACCCCTTTCTCAATAACTCTTACACTTGTTAGTTCAATTATTCATTCTCTACTGGTGCCATCCCATGTAAGGATTTATTTGGAAAATTTTCTCCTAGTATTAGGTCTATATCATGATTAGTACTCCTTATAGGTGGTAATCCATTTGGAATATTGCTTGATAAAACATACTTAGATACTCTATTAGTAATTTTGATATCTCATCTTATGGTATTTCCTCATCACTTATGGTGGAGTTATCCATACATGTGGTACCAAATACCATAGAAATTAATTTAAAACACACATTCTCATGTCTCATCATCCAAGAATATTCTCCCATCTACCAAAAAAATTATGGATCCACTATAAAGTTGATCTTCTCTATCTTTAAATGCAATCAACCTATGTCTCCTACCATCCTTTCCTAATATAGTATGAGTATTTGCGCTCCCATTGTGTATCAAGAAATCCTACCAAAATTTCGTAGTCTTCCTAATAACACATGCCATACATCCATTGACATTTTATCACACATAAATTCATCATGATATGTTCCTATCTTGAATTTCACCAAACATTTTTAATTGACCATCACCATATGTTTCTTTTGCAACTAAGAAATCTTATATGAATTTGGATGTTTTAACCATTTCGACTTTAATTTGTCAATCATTTCCTTAGATACTAGGTTATTTGTACTACCACTATCAATGAAAACTTTGTAATAAGTTTACCTCTTGCTTTGCATCTAGTCCTAAACAAGTTATTTTGTATTGGATCTTCTTGGCCATCACACTTTAACAAAGCTCCCCTCATGAATTCTCCATAATTTTTAGGTTCATCTTTTGAATTTGGCAATATCTTGGAACCTTTCTCTACATATGCAATTTTGTGACACCTTATACTCTCTTATTGGTGTTTCCTTAACCTTGATAACATTCAAATGGTGAATGTTCTTCTCCTCCACAATTGAAACATGTACCTCTAAAATATCATTGATCGTTGTTATTGTATATTCCTCTAGCCCTTTGATATCCATTTATTCTATAATTACGATAAAAATATTTCTCTCCATTATTGTGCTAAGAATTCCCACCATCCCTATATTTTTGGTAAGTATTATAGCTTTCTCCTTCACTATAGTATTTACTACTACAATTGCAATGGGTTTTATCAATTCTCATTGCTTCCATATATAGCTTTCTATCACCATATTGTTACATTTCTTTCTCAATTCTTCCTCCTCTTCCTCTTTGCCAGTTCTTCCTATTCTCAAATATTTTATTCAACCTCTCTTCCAACTTGATTGCAAATTGATGATTTTCAATCTTACCAAAATTTGTTCTTCTTGAATATTCCAATTTAATCCATTAATATATCTTGTAATATTTTATTTGTTTGTTTCACTATGTTTAGTCCTAATAATCATCTTGTAAAATTATTCATGTAATATTTTCTTTGTTTAATTCACCATGTTTAATCCTAATAATCATCTTGTAAAATTATTCAACATATTCTTTTGCAATCCTATCTCTTCGCTTTATATTTTGTAGTTTGTTCTTGACAATTCCAATTCATAATACATAGGTATAAATTATCTCTTCAAATTTGTAACTATCATAACCCACTTTGTTATATTTTCTTTTCCTCTCCTATTCATTTCTTATTATACTTTTGTCCACCAAACAACAACATATCCTCTCAATTTATTTTTTGCAAATCTAACCCTTTTAGGATCTAGAATTTCCTCATACTTAAAATAATAATCTAATTAATTTATCAAATCAATCAATTCTTCAAATTTAAAACCACCAAAATATTATAATTCTCTATTCTTGGTCTCTTACCAATTTTAGAATTAGCCTTCAATTTTTTTACTTAACCTATTTTCTCTTCTTCTAGGTTTTCTAGATCTTCCTCAACAATAGGAGCATGTCCTCTTTCATTCTCATCTTTATCACTCTCATAATTAATTATAGGTTTTAGAACCCTTTTTCTATCCTCTCCTACAACACCCATTAAGACTTTTGTTGCCCTCATGATTGCAAATATTTCCTCCATTCTTCAACAATGTTAACAACACCTTGAGCTCTTCATGGTGGTATCTCTCCTGAGGATCTAGTGTGAAATATCTAAAGTTAGTGATATTCTACATTCACTCCTTGCAACTACAAGTCTCAATCAATGATCTACTGTCAAGATTCTTGTAAGTTGCCTCAATTTGATGATTTATTCACAAGTAAAAATATCAGGATACCAACTCAAATTTAAATCTCCCATTAGGATACAAAACTTATACTTTGATACCACTTTGATGTAGTCATGATAAAATGATTAAGGAATATTCAATTGTGTGAAGAAATTTAATGAATCGTAATTACAAAATGGAAAAATTAATGACATATCAAAATGATAAGGTCTTTATTGATTCACAAGCTTCCAATATGCTAGGGGTGATCCCACAAAGCTGGTTTAAATTTCTTGGAGATTCTGATTTTTGTTGAAACCACATATTTTTAGAAAATATAATGATTTAAGCCTTAAAAAGTTCCATTTTAAGGATTCCAATTGAAGATGGTTTGATCAAACCACCTTAGATCAAACCCCCTTGGATAGAACCCTGCTAGTTTTAAACTATACCTACAACGAAGTCTCCTTTACACCTATCAAAATGCCGATAAAAGAATAGTTTTGATATACCTTTTGGGGAATCAAATGAATTCATTTAAAATTTATTTTAAATGATCATGGTAGACCTTGGAACAGCTATCCAACAAATATGATTTTAATATGTTTTGGTTTTATTATGTATTAATTTTTTTAGTTTTATTAAACATAGGTTTTTCACCAAAATTCAAGCTCTATGTTATGCACATGTGGAAAAATAGCAAATTATCAAAATAAAATTTTGAAAAATATGTTTAGGCTGGGTATTGATGTCCTTGATCCATTTTTTGTTTTTTTGAATTTCGATACATACAAAAAAAGTTATGTTGTATACAATTTGCCTATGTTTGAATTGTAATTGGTTTGTCTTCGAAACTTGATTAAGGAAAAAATATTTAATAAAACACTATGAAACCAAATAAAGTGCTACATATCATAGTTACAAATCTAAATTTGAAAAAATATAATTTTATCTTGCATACAAAAAAAGTTATGTTGTATACGGTGAGCATCACTCCGTAAAAAAATTGTTTTTAAAAAAAAGCTAGTTTTTGAAGGAGATGGAAAAATAAGTGCAATCCGATTCCATTTTTTTTTTTTTAAATATTTAGAATCTATATAGAAAGCTTCACAAATCACTAGTTTGCATCATCTTCAAATTCTTCACAGTTTAGCTGCTATAGGAGTTTGAAAGTGAAGATTTAGTTAAAAAAATCACTCCAGTGTCCAGTTTGCCCAAAAATTGTAAACCAGTATTGTGGGATCACCCCAAGCCTCAACCATTTGATTACAAACATGAATATACATAATTCAAATGATATTATATTACAAATCTAATTGTCTCTTGATATCATGGCCCCCCTTCCAAATTATTGTGAATGCCATTTATATATCATCCTCAAGGCTTGTAAATGATCTTAGTTGGCCAGAAGGGGGCATAGATCCCAAAATCTCAATGAAGCATGCATTTGGATAAACGTGTAGTTAGGATCTCACTAGATTGAATGTAGTGATGTAAAAAATCAATGTGGTGAATACTAAAATAACTCTTGGGTTCAATGTATCATGTGATGTATTCCTTTGATACTATAAACTTTAAAATGTTGCCACAAGCCTTGAATAATGTAATTAAGTGTCAACTGCCAAAATTAGTAAGGATAAAAAACCAATAACTGAGTGTCACTTGCAAGTCCACTACGCACTATCACTAAAGTGAGAATATCACTCTAGCACACCATATTGATATTGATATATCCTTGGAGATAATTTAACCTTTGCCTCCAATAGGAGAACAATTCATCCTACCAATTGTCCATGACCCCTTTGTCTAGTTTTATAATTTGTTACCTATATATATTTATAATTTTATTAATTTATTAATTTAATTTTATAAACTATATATATATATATATTTTAATTTTATAAATTTAACTAGAAAAATTAAAATTTTATATATAAACTTATAAGAAATGTTAATAACAATTTTTTTCAAGAATATAGAAAAACTTAATTTATAAAACATTTAAAAAAGAAAAAAATCGGTCTAGAAAAATCTCTCGCTCCTATCGTGCTTTTGAAATTTTCTCCCTCTCATTGGAGTTTTGAATTTCTGTGTGCATGGTGGACTCTGTTGTGGGGGGATCTAATGGTCTCCCTCTGCCCCCTCCTGACCCGTGCTCCCCTCCTTTGGGGATGTGTCTGGTGGGTACCCCCTCTATGGGATTTGCGCTTTCTCCTTCATGCATCTTGAAGGATTTGGCTTCTCTGGGTGGTTCTTTTGTGCCGGCGGTTGAATTTTCTCCGGCTGTCGGTTGGAAGAATGTTTTGACTAGTGGGAAACAAGTCTCCTCCTTGTTTCCGGCTCCTCCTGAGTTTGTTTTGATTGCTGGTACTGTGTTTGACATACCAGATTCGATCAGCGACATGATCCTTTCCTCCATGGAGAATGCTGTGGTGGGTAGATTCCTCTCCTATCGTCCTATGGTGGATATGGTTTGGAAATGGGTTGCTGTGAAGTGGTGGCTTAAGGGAAGTGTGGAGATTCACGTGATGGCTAGTGGTCTCTTCCTGTTTAGGTTTGCTGCAGCTGAGGACTTGGTGGCCACTCTGTCGTTGGGCCCGTGGGTTTATGGGAAGCACAACCTTGCTTTGTGTAGGTGGAAACCTGGTTTCAATCCTGCTATTGACCTTAACATGTCGGATCCTATTTGGATGCGACTGCTGGGTTTACCTCTTGAGTTTTGGGATGAAGCCATATTCAAGGTTGTTGGTGATTCGATGGGTCAGTTTGTTACTATGGATGTTGTCACTAAATTGAAATCAAGGTTAGTCTTTGCTCGATTCTGTGTCAATATTTGCATTGATAAAATTCTACCAAACTCTATCAAGCTGTGTTCTAAGCTGGGAAACTAGATCCAACCTGTTTGTTACGAAAATGCAGTGGTATTTTGTCAAAGGTGTGCCAAAGCTGGGCATCTTATTTCTTACTGTAAATCTTTGGTCAGTCGGGAGTCTAAGGATGTGTTAAATCCCTCGAATCCAACTGTGGATACCTTGAGGCCTTCAGGTGTCTCTGAGCTTGTCCTCCTTGACTCTATTTGGCCACCTGTGATTTCTCCGTGACCACCACCCCCTGCTTATCCTCACCCTGATTCGAACCCTTGTGTCTCATTGGTGTTGGAAATCTTACCTTGGGAGGTCTCCTTGTCTTAAGATCCTGGATCCTTAGCTGTCGTTACCTTGCCTAAGGGGGCTTTTGATGGGATCTTTGGTCCTGGTTCATTGGCTGTTGATCCTCTGTCATTGATTGTCACTTAGGGGACCTGTGGAGATTCAGTTGAAGAGGGTGAAATTTGGGAGGAAGAGTGTTCTGGGGAAGCTTAAAGCTGGAGAAAGTAGAGGATGAAGGGATATGGACTACGCCTAAGAAGAAGGCAGATGTTGGAGGGGATTCCAAACCTAGGAGACCCTCTCAGAGATCCACCAGAACGTGAGAAACGACAAATGAGATTGCCCTGGGGAAGCAGAGGACATTGGATGTGTCCTCAAAAAAAGGTCAGAGATGAGGATTATGTCTTGGAATGTTAGGGGGCTTAATAGTTCGCACAAACAACGTGCCTTGAAGAACTATATAGTGGAGCATAAGATTGATGTTTGTCTCCTTCAAGAAACTAAGATGTTGATGATTAATTTTGACAAAGTTGCTAGCTTTTTATGGCCTAATGCTTCCTATATTCACAGTGATGCTGAGGGAGCTTCGGGTGGTTTGGTCGTGCTTTGGAATCCTTCCTATTTACAGGGTTCTGAATTATTTCATTGAAAAATAGCATTGGGGTTTCGTTCTTCGTTGGCGGAGTTGAATGGTCTATAATAAATATTTATGCTCCTAACCAGAGGAACTTGAGGAATATTCTTTGGAATAATATGGTGGCTAAGATTAATATGAATAAGGGAGGTCGGTGGATTGTTGCTGGAGATTTCAACTCTCCCTTGTTACCATCTGAAAAAAGTGGGGGCCTCCTGGATTACACTGATAGCATGACGGATCTGACAAACTTTATGTGTTCTTCAGGGTTAATAGATATTGAAATTCTGGACCAGCATTTCACCTGGTCTAATAGAAGGGCTGGTGGCGATCTGATTCAGGTTCGGCTTGACCGCTTCCTCTGTTCTCCCCATTGGACTAATGCCTTAGAGGCCAATCTGGTAACTCTACCTAGGATGGTATTGGACCATAATCCACTTCTGCTGACCACTAATATTCATCCTTCTGGCGGTCCTTATCCTTTTCGTTTTGAAATAATGTGGAACTCTCACCCCAATTTCAAAAAAAAAATTGTTGAATGGTGGAATATTCATGTCCAAGGTTCCCCTATGTTTAGGCTCTGCTATAAACTTAAACATATTAAACTGATGGTTAAAGGTTGGAACAGGAATGTGTTTGGGGATGTTTTTCAAAGGAAAAAATAGCTCGAGGGGAGGTTGAGGACCTTGCAGAAGAATATGGATGAGGGAGATGTCAGTCAACGAACTAACAATCAGGAAAAGGATGCTAGAATGGATTGGAAAAAAGGTTTTAAATAATGAAGAGGTCTTCTGGAAGCAAAAATCTAGGGTCCAATGGCTGAAGGAAGGAGATAGGAACACATCCTTTTTCCATGTTTCTGCCATCAAACATTGGAAAAGGAATCAAATTTCTAAATTGATAAGTGCCTCTGGGGAGGTGATATTTAATCAACCTCATATTAAGTCCTATGCGGTTAATTATTTCAAGGAGGCTTTTCTGGCCCCTACAGGGGCACCCAACATGGCTCTGGATTGTAAGATCCTCTAGCATCTCCTTGCTGCCATCTCTCTGGAGGATAACTTGGGAATTCTTAAGAGTGTTTCCACGGAAGAGATTCGGTTTGCTACCTTTAGCATGGGGGCCTTCAAAGCTCCAGGACCTAATGGGTTTCCTCCCGCGTTCTTTCAAATCTTCTGGGATATTGTGGGATGGGACCTTGTGCTTGCGGCTAGGGAGTTCTTTAAATCTAGTAAGATTCTTAAACAAATGAATCACACTTTCATTGCCCTTATACCCAAGATTAGTGAGCCTCTTTCAATGTCTGACTTCCGACCTATTAGTCTTTGTAACACCTTCTATAAGATCATTTCTAAGATCCTTGTTAACTGGATCAAACCTCTGCTAGATAAAATTATAAGTCATACTTAATTGGGGTTTGTCCTGGGGTGACACATTCTTGATGCTTCTTTGACTACCCATGAACTACTCCACTCTATGGATAGATGTAATAATGCGGGGATGGTGCTTAAACTTGAGATTTCCAAAGCTTATGATAAGGTTCTGTGGGAATTCATTCCAAAGGTCCTGGCTAAGTTTGGCTTTAATAGTTCGGTCATTAAGCTCATTATGGAGTGTGTTTGTACTATTAAGTTCTCGGTTCTGGTGAATGGACCCCCCTGTGGATTCTTCTCTACTGGTAGAGGGCTCAAACAGGGATACCCTCTCTCCCCCTATCTCTTTATTATGATTGTCGATGTGCTTAGTAGGAATTTTACGAGTTTGCTATCAGAGGGCTCCATATCTGGTGTTAGAGCAGCTACTTCTCTTTGTCTGATTGTTGTGCAACAATTTGTGGATGACACATTTCTATTTGGTAAGGCCTCTGTTGTGGAAGCTAGGAAGTGGAAAACTTGCCTTAATAGCTATGCCTCCTGCTCTGGTCAGTGCATCAACTACAATAAGAGCAAGATTTACTTCTTTAATTGCCTGCCAAATTTGGAAAATAGGGTGACTGTGATCTTGGGATGTGTTGGGGATTCTCTCCCATCGGTTTACCTTGGGCTCCCACTAACAATTAAGGAGGTTCAACCGGAGTTTTGGAATTCTATCCTGGAGAGGATCCAAAGGAAGTTTGCTAGATGAAAGGGCTCTTTACTTAGTCATGCTGGAAAACTCCAACTTCTTATTGTGGCTATACAAGGTATCCCCACCTACTTTCTAGCTATTTTTAAGATGCCCAAGTATATTGCGGAAATTTTTGAAAGAATTCAAAAGAATTTCTTTTGGTCCGGTACTGAGGAAAAAAAGAAGATAACTTTGGTAAAATGGGAAAGGGTTTGTCAGGCTAAAAATTGTGGTGGGCTTGGAATAAGGAAGATTGTTATCTCTAACAGGGTGCTAATGGCCAAGGTTGGGTGGGACCAGTTAAGGAACACCAAGGACTGGTGCAAAATTTTGAATGCTAAGTACCTCCAGAATAGGCCTTTGATTAATTGTCTTTCGGAACCCATCCCCATGGTTCCGTTATCTAGAGGAGTATCTGCAACGCACAAGGCCTGCTAAAAAAAGGGATCAAATGGAAAATGGGAAACGGGGTCAAAATTAGATTCTGGGAAGATGCTTGGCTTTTGGACTCCGCCTTGGCTTGTTCTGATTTTGGAGCGGTG
Organism: Sequoiadendron giganteum; assembly: GCA_007115665.2. Taxonomy (NCBI): domain Eukaryota; kingdom Viridiplantae; phylum Streptophyta; class Pinopsida; order Cupressales; family Cupressaceae; genus Sequoiadendron; species Sequoiadendron giganteum. The sequence goes on from CM021106.1 coordinate 368,429,140, forward strand.
ATGGATGAAGCTCAAAGATTCTTTGGTTTATACATTAGCGACTATGTGGCTAGCCCTCCTGGAGCTAGGATTTGGAGAGATCTCTCCCTTTGCTGCCCCCACTCTCTTGACTTGGGCCATCTAGCTAGATCCCTTCAGGTGTTGCTCTCTAGTATCAGGTTTCCTTCCTATGACAAGGAGGATGAGTTCTTTTGGGCTTTAGATAAGTAGGGGGATCTTTCAGTTCGATCCGCTTACAGACTGCTGACTAATGATATTTCTATTGAGGAACACTGGAGGAGGGTTTGGAATCGTCACATGATCCCGAAAATAATTTTTTTCTGGTGGACGGCCTGTCATAATAGGATCTTAACTCAGGACAATTTGAGAATTCGGGGATTGTGCTTTCCTAATAGATTTTTTCTTTGCAAGGAGGGGGAGGAAACTATCAACCACCTTTTGTTACATTGCCCGTTTGCTGCTGAAGTTTGGGGGATGGCTTTTGAGAAAGTTGATGTCCATTGGGTTATGAGCAAAGACCTTTTGTCGTTTATTCTGGGCTAGAATGGGCCTTTTATCCATCCTATGACTGGTGAAATTTGGAGGCAGACTCCCCCAATCTTAGGTTGGTGTTTATGGAAGGAGAAGAATAATAGGGTTTTTAGGAATATTGAGTGGAGCCCCAAGGAGGTGTTTGGCATTGGTGTTCGGCTCATAGAGGAGAATATCTCCCTCTTTAATGGGAAACTTCCTGAGTTGGGGCTGTTGGACTACAAAATAAAAATGGCTAAGGAATGGCATCAGGATCTAAAGGTTAATGCCTTTGATAATTCAAAACTATTGACTAGGAAAAATATCAAATGGGAGCTTCCGGATTGTGGATGGTTCAAAATTAATTTTGATGGGGCTGCTAAAGGCAACCCAGGAAGGGCAAGTATAGGTGGGATTATCAGAGAATCTATGAGAAATATGGTGGTGGGGTTTGCTAGTGGCATTGGGGTTCAATCAGCTCTAGTTGCTAAGGCTCGTATGCTGTTCATGGGCCTCAAAATCATTGTTTCTTTGGGGATTGTTAATCTCCATATTGAAGGAGATTCCAAAGCGGTGACAGATGCAGTGGAAAAAGATAGATTTATAGGTTGGAATACCAAAGACATTTTGATGGATGCTAGCTTCCTTATGTCCAAATTAAGGGACAAAAATGTGACTCATATTTTTAGAGAAGGCAACTGTGTGGTGGATGCCTTGGCTAATCTTGGCTCAGGTTGGGATTCAGCTAGATGTTGGAGGAATAAGGAAAGACTGCCACCAAATATTCAAGCTTTGATAGAGCGGGAGAAGGCTACCATGGGTTATAATGATTTTCAACTTTTGGATGACGAGAGCTGATTGGGGGGCCCACTGGTTAATTTGGGTGTGCTGGTGGATGAATGTCAATATTGGTATGGAGTACAGGTGGAGTTTTCCTGGTAAAGTTGAGCATGTGTGGGGTAGGGAAAGGAGCATTCACGTGTCTATCCTTTGGACTTTGTGGATGGGTTTAGTTTATAAGATTATGATGAGATGGCGGGGAGGGGATTTATTTGAGGAGATCAAGTATAGTTTTGGCGGCGTGATGTGGGTTAATTGGAAGGACATGACTTCTTATCAGGTATGGGACCGTACTATGCATGCTACTCTTTTGGGAATTGGATTGCTTGTTTTATCTCCTCATTGCATTTGGAGGAGTGAGTGTATTTATAATGATGTGACTTACTATGATGTGATTTGGCCGCTTTCTAGAGACTTCGGGCCGACTAGTTTAGCTAGGGGTTCCTTTGGATTATTTTGGAGGTTTTCTAAATTTAGTTTATTGGTCTGTCCACATGGGATTTCGTGCTTTCCCTACATCTCCGCCAACTTTTTCCCTCTCTACTATAATCATAAATTCATTAATTTTTGTGTCTTTTCTCACTGTGGCATATTTCCCCTCCATGCGTGTGAATGGTATGTGGGGTTCAATTTGCTTCGTTGTAATCCCTGCCTTAACTATCTTTTAGAGATTATTGTTCGCGACTGCTACTTTTGGTTTTTCTTGTATTTCTGTGAGCTTTATGTGCAATCTGGTAGTATGGGTGGTGATCGTGTTCGGACGAAACTAGACAATTGTGATGAATTTCAAAACAACCCACTAGTCTGGCACATTTGTGTGGAGGGAGGATTAGCTCCACTCATGGAATGCTTAGTCGGCCATGATCCCATTTTATCGGGTCAGTTTGCCAGTTCGTGGAAGGATAGGAGGGTTTCCATTGGTGGGATTTCGTTCGAAATCAGTGAGGATGTTATTGCACAGGCTACGAGTTTGCTGTGTGAGGGGAAAAAATATCCTAAACATACTAAAAAGCAAGACCACGAGAGCCTTAAGGCATTTTTCAGAGGAGAGGAGACCCCGGTTAGGAACCAGGTGGGGTTTGAAAGGAAAGAGCTTCCTAAGCTGTGGGACCAGGTTTGCATGGCACTGATGAAATATGTTACGCTGGAAGGTAGACACAAAACTTGTTTCTTTTATCATTTCCCTCTGTTAAACCACCTTAGGCATAAAATGTTGCTTAGTTTCCCGTTTTTCCTTCTAATGGACCTGAAAAGTTCGGTGGACAAGTGTAAAGCGTCGGCCAATCGAAATCCCTGTGATCTTCTGCCGCTCGCGCTCCATTAGGGGCTAGTCCTCCACCTGTATCACTTTCATCTTGCCCTCTGCCCGCCTAAAGCCATCACTACTGTCTGCGTTGAGGACATTGAACCCCTCTCTATGGTGCATATCTCCCCGGCCGAGTCCAAGAGCCCTCCTTGGAAGTCTAATATTGACAATATGGGGAACGCCAAAACCAAATTTTCCACCAAAAAGCTTCAGGGTTGGTTAGGCAAGGCCCATGCCAGTGCGGCGGAAGGGCTCTGTGAGCTAAAAGCCACTCAGGCTGACACGACTGTTACTGTCACTATGTCAAAAAAAGGTAAGGAGAAATGCATGCAAGCTGCAACTGTTAAAGATGGCAAGGGTAAGAATGCGGTTAGGAAAGATTCCAAAGGGGATACGGTTGTGGAGAACACGAAGATGACTAGAGGGGAAAGTGTTAGGAGGAGATCTGGGAGGCTGGCTAAGAACAACAAGAAGAGGTTAATCTTTGAGGATTTGGAGGAGGAGCAATCAGACAACAACAGTTACAAGGAAGAAGAGTTTGAAGATGTAGAAGAAGATATGGTGGAGAGGCCCTAGCTTACTCCGGTGGACAACAAGCTCCCTTTTGATGGCTCTGGCTCGCACTCTCCGCAGCCGCTGGTGGATGAGCCTGGTGAGGTTTAGGGTGCTATGGATGTTGGGGTGGATTCAAACAAGGTGGCAAAGAGATTGGACACTTTGGACAAAAGATTTCGGGGGCTGACCCGCTTCACCATGAAACTGGGGCACTTTGTTACGAGTACTCAGTCTAATGCCATAAAAAAGGAACTGGAGGGGAACAATAGCCAGGAAAACAAAGAGTGGGTGGGAGACGAGGCAGTGGACCTTCTCATTAAAAACTGGGATGATGCCAGTTAGTTGCTCCTGGTGCTGGTTTGTTGGCTGTTTCTTGGCTGTTGATGTGCTGCCTTTGGGCTGTCTCTATTTTTTTTCCTGTTTATGTTAGCTGTTTAAGACTTGTCCTTTTTTGGCCCTAGTGGCTCACTGTGTGGGGTACATCGCCCTATAAATGTTGTCTAACTTTTCAAAAACATTTTGAAAAAAGAAAAGAAGAAACACAAAAATTAAGAAAATAAGAGAAAAATATTTAGAAATGCAATCAAAGTAAATGACTTTATGTCCAATGGGGTCTTTTTCTAGATTTATAAATACAAGTGCCAAAAACTTGACCAACTCTACTAATTACATTTAAATCCCTTTCTATTGGATCTAAGAGGGGTTTGAGTAAACCGCGTCTTGCCATGGGGCACTATGTAGCAATGGGTTCAATCATAATGCAATGAGTTTGTTGTAGATTGTTGGACATGTTTTTTCAATTTGATCTAGAAGTGAAACTCACCACTGTGTTTCTACCTTATAATAAGAATATTTGATACATTACATACTTCATAATATATGTAATAAACTTGGAGATATTAACATTTATTAATAAAATAACAAATATTACCTAAAATTTTCTTAATTTTTCAATTGAAAATATATTCTTATGAGAAAAAGACAAATGAAAAGACCAAACCATAAGAGTTGATTCAAATACTACATTCTTCCACTTACATTATAGGACTAAACTAACACCCTTCTAAATTGAAAACACTTTAATAACATTGTTTAAGATAATCTCCAATTCCTTTCAAAATCAAAACATAGGAATTCCCACTAAATCCCTATAAAGCTCAATGTATTCTAGTTGCACACAACTTAATTATATTAAAATTCCCACAAAAAGTTACAATTGGCATCCAAACATTTTTGCGAGTTTTTGCTTTATTAGGATCATTTACTTAAAATTCATAAACATATACATTTAATTTTATTTAAAAAATTGCAATAATCATACAAATAATATGTTGTTCTTAGTATTTTTTTTTTTTAATAAAAAATGTTTCTAAACGTAAAAAAATTTCATATTATTAAATAGTTATAGTTCAATTGGTGAAGATAAAAGTACACCCTATTTATTGAGGTTCAAACTCTTGAAGGTACAATTATGTATGTTTTTTTTTAAATTTTTTTATGAAGGATTTTCTATCATCCAAAAATAACTTTCAGCTATTCAATGCGAGAGCATGAGCCTTTAGGTTGAAACCTCTTCGACTATGAACTAAGGGATTGATGGGTATCTATTCCGCCAAATTTGCATGGAGCACAATTGTGACCTCATCCAAAGTTTAGACTCTTGAAGATTCAATTGAATCATATTCAAGAAGTGACTTGGGATGGATGATATCCCCTAATTCCTTAACTAAAAGACAACTTTCTAATTTAGATATATAATCACTCAGCAAATCATAATCCGATAATTTAATCATCCAAAATTTCCAAATAAAAAAACTTAAAAACGTAAAACAAGTATGGATCACTCTTCCAGGAATTGCAATTCAAGTAATTCTCAGGAAAAAAGCCATAGGCGTAAGCCACGGAGCGCTGTCATCTTGAAGCCCAACGAATCCAACCATCGACCCCACATTTTACCACAATCTCTAGACCAGACCAGACCAGGCTTTTCGGACGATGTACTCCTCTCACCAATTGAACTCGAACCTTCAATTTTCGGTGAACCGTGGCCAATCTTCACCGGCTTTGACTGCACTACACCACCAGTCTTAATTAGTGTATAAACCAGACAACACTCCATTTCTTTGCTTGCTTTGCTTCACATCCAATTCACTGTCTCTCTCTATAAAAAAACAGAGTTGCTATCAAATCCCCCAAAAAGAAACCAATTCCAACACAATGGCCAATCATTCCGTTAAAATCCTCCGCATTCTCCCCCTTCTGCTAAGCATATACATTTCCTCTGCCTCAGACCCTAGTCCTCTCCAAGACCTGTGCGTGGCAAACCCTAGCAAGGCCTCAGGCATGGCAATAAATGGAGTGCCCTGTAAAGATCCGGCAAAGACAGTCGCCGCAGATTTCAAAAGCTCCCTGCTGGCGAAGGCCGGGAACACGTCAAATTCCCTGGGATCGGCTCTCACGATCGCCACGGCCTCAACCTTTCCGGGCCTGAATACGCAGGGGCTGTCCTTTGCCAGAATTGACTACAGCAGGGGAGGAATTGTGCAGCCGCATTTCCATCCTAGGGCTTCGGAGGTTTTGTATGTAAGGAAGGGCACTCTGCGCGCCGGATTTATCGATACTCAGAACCGGATGTTCGAGGAGACTGTGAAGGAAGGGGAATTGTTTGTTTTTCCTCAAGGAATGGTGCATTATATTATGAATGTGGGTGACGGACCGGCCGTGAGTTTGTCGAGCTTGAATAGCCAGAATCCCGGGGCCGTCCTGCTCGCTAAAACTCTCTTCGCATCAAAGCCTAGTGTTCCCGATACTGTTCTGGCCAAGGCCTTTAAGATTAGCCTGCATGAAGTGCATTCTATACAGATCGGGCTCTCTCGTCCATGATAGCTGTTACAGTTTGCTGTGTGTATATATCATATATTAATTATATGGATAATAAAATGAAATCTCCACATACTTATATTTAACTACTCTCTTTGCAGAGCTCATAAATTAGAGTAGATTTCCGTTTTGTGTGGTAATATAACAACGAGGGAGCATTGAGCACTCCATGAAAAAATAATGTATAGATGAACAATTGCAGAACTGACATTTGAATATTTGAATTTGAGATTAAATGGGCAACCTTAGTTTATGATCATTAGAGTTTATTTAAAAGAGCAACCTTAATTTATTTTTACATCATCTAACATTTACCAAAAGAATTGGTAAAAGCATTCAATATGTATTTATTGATATTGAATTCAAAGTATTTATTATTATATTTTTGTTTGCATCATAATTTTGGCCATCCATAATATATTTATTGTGTTAGATCATTCTTTAAGTTATTGATTTGGTATTCTTATAGTGTTGAAATAAGAGATATACTATTGTGTATGCAAGAGATACACTATCTTGTCACAGGTAAACTCTTGATTAAACAATCAAATTTTTATGTGGTGACATACACAAAAATTCACAATAAAATGAAAGAAAACATTTAGAGATTTATAGAGATCAAATACATACATCCAAATCACATCCACACTTACAGAGAGTGGATTCATAACTACACAATCAATACTACAATTGTAGAAGTGACCTAAAGTGACATACTTAAGCTTTACTAATTCTAGAGCATTTGCCTATGCTTTTATTGTTTTTTCTACACCTAAATAAATCACTTCTTGACATCTATTACTTGACCTATCTACAAGTTTCCAACTAAGTATAATTATTTTATTATTCAAATTTTAAATGCATTTAATTATGTTCCATTTATTAATTTCCCAACATTAGCAACAATATTATTTTATCTAGGGTAATTATGAATATTTGTGTTATTTACCGTAGGTTTATGAAAAGGAGTTAATTTATCCTTTATATTTTGATGAACCCATTTGTTATTACACCCTTTTTGGATTTTATCTTTAATTTTTAGTGTTGATTTTTTATTTCAATTTGATTTATATTCATGAGATTTTGATTCATAACTACAACTGATTTATCATTGATTAACCTTTTGACATTGTTTATGCCAAGATCTAGTCAAAATCCCAATTTTTTGTTTTGAGCAAAGGAACTTGATTAATTCCTCACACGACTTCTAGTTTTTCCAATCAAGAAAGTCCCAAATCTTTTTGTTGGTCATAATGAGCGAACACAATTTTTATCATGATAAATATGTGGTCAACAAAGATCTTTCTACTATCACCAAGCCATTTTCGAAGAGCCTACTAATGTTATTTCTCCTATATGGTTAGTTGTATCTCTTCATAATTTATTGATTGGTTCACCCTTTGGCACAAAAAATATTCATGGAATTCATACTATGATAACTTCCTCTAACTCTTTTCATGGTGTATATTTCCCCCATCCACCATCCTTTCCTCTCTTAGTGAACCCTCTTGTTCCCATCCTAAGGTGGATCCTCTCATTGTACTCATCTCTCATGTTAACACTTCAAGTGTGCCCACTACCTCTCATGTTTCTATCTCTAATATCTTTACGACCTCTTGTTTCTATCTCTAATATCATTAACACCTCTCCTTACATTACTATTCCCTTTAACTCTTCTTCTAATAGTTCCATTCCTTCATTCACTATAGTTATTCCTACTTCTCACCTCACTAGTGTCATGCTACCACTTTTCTTCATATAATTTAATCCCATCCTCATAAATCCATATCCTCACCTCTTATTTCCCATCAATGAATTCTACTATTACTCGTACCAATGCTACCATCAAGTTACACTAGTCTCCACTATTGATGTACTATTACAAAATCTAGATGAAGTTATAAATAAAATTGATTCCAAGCCTATAATTAGGATGTTATCACAAATACTCACAAACATAGAAAACTATAACATTTAAAGTTCTATCATATCCATTAATTATGGGTTAATGACACAATATTTTAAATGGTACCATGGTAAATGTGATACCAATGCTCATTTATAGGCATTTAAGAAAATATTTTTATAATACATTTATGATGACAAGATCTTCACCAAGTTATCCCCTCACACTCTTATAGACTATGCGATTCAACAATTTTTATTCTTTTGAGTCTATATCCATCTATTTTTTTAATTAGTTTTTTGGGATAAAACATAAATTTTTATTAAAGAACCATTAAATAAGTTTACAACAAGATGATTTTTAGATAGTCAAAGCCACCATTAGGGCTAGAATAAGGAAAATCCAAGGGAGTTTACTCAGAATACACCAACTCAAGAGAATCTCAAAATTCAAGATGTCCAATATAATACATGCCTTCTCCCAAACCCACAAAGGGATACAATTATATCTAATCATTCTAGAGAAGTTGCTCCAAATTATCTTGGGGAAGGGAAATCCAATCCTTAGTATTCCAGTTATTGTCACCATTCAAGACCCACTTAGCTAGGCAATCCACCATACCATTCCATCCTCACTCAGAATATGAGAGAAGGAAATAGAATTGAAATTAGGGATGAGATGAAGAATCTACTCCACCAGAGAGGCCATACTATAAGAAGAATCGCTTGACACATATTTATTCAAAAGTGACACTAGGATCATGGAGTCCATTTCACATATTAGTTTCCTCGAACCCCATTCATAGCTTTTTCAAGTGCAATAAGAAGTTCCCTAGCCTCCATTTGATTATTAGTGCAAAAACCCATGTGAGAGGTGAAAAAATATAGTAGAACCCTTACTATCATGCCCAATTCCTCCAGCCCCTACTGGACCTAGGTTGCCTCTTGAAGAGCCATATGCGTTAATTTAAAAAAAAGCTAGAGGTGGGCAAAACCACTTACTAGTCCTATTCACCTTCTTAGATATTTTACCTCTATGATTTGGGTAGCTAGGATACTTAGTTGGAAAAGATAACTACAAACAATTGGAAAAAAAAAAATCTAAAGAAGAGAGTGGCCCCTCATGATAAAAATTTTCTATAATATTTTTATTAATTGAATCCCTGATCTTTTGGCACACTTGAGCAACTAGTTTTTGGCACCCTTTAAAATTTTGACAATTTCACTCTAACCATATTTTCCAAAGAATAAAAATAGGACCAATCTCCCAAGCAACAGTCAATAAGAAAGTAGATGCATGCAACTTGCACAGACTAGCCCAAAAATCTCAAACAACAAAAGCATGAATTATTGGCTAGTTCCACTTACTCAACTATTGTCTCCAAATTGCTAGTGAAAAAGGGGTAGTTAAATAAGAGATGGGCTAAATTTTATTCATTAATGTCGCATAAGACACAACTAGAAGGTCCTTGAATACCTCTCTTCTTGAAATTATCCCATGTGAGACAATTTTTTTGATACACAAGCCATATAATTTTTTTAAATTTTGGCCAACAATACTTATTCCAAATTCTCTTCCACCAGAGGTCTTCCATTCTCTCTCCTTTATTTTCCTCAAGAACCTGATATCCAAGAGCAATAAAATATGTTCCTTTTGAATCATGGCCATCTAAAGAACAACAAGACCTTTGGACCAAAATGGGGGTAAGAGAATTGAGGGAATTAGGAGTTCCCTCACTAGGCCAACTACTAGGCTCCTTCCATTTGAAATTTTTGAGAATTCCCTAGACTTGTTGTATTTTAAAATTCAACCACGTTTGACCACCTTGCTTCAAGAAAAGTTTAAATTAAAATAATTAGGGAATGAAAGGAAGCCAAAATTGGAGGATACAAATTTCCCAAGAGTCATTCTAGAATAGAAAAAATTCCCCATTTTTAATTATCTAGAAAAGGCATTGTTTAACAATTGAATCGCCCCTCTTAATTGTGTCCCAAGTCATATACCCTTTTCCAAGAAAAACCATTCTAGGAACATCTTTGTCTGCAAACCCACCTAAATATTTGAAGTTGAGAATTTTTGTCCAAGGTTGCATATGATTCTTACAACACCTCTAAATTTTTTTTGCAGCAATGGCCTAGCAATTAAGCTCTACCTGGCAAAGGACAAGACCACCAATTTTTTTTGACTTTTAAACTTGGTCCTAGTTAACTAAACTCCATTTGTGGGCCTCTAGATTCCCTTCCCAAATAAAATTTCTAGAAATCATATTAAATTTCTTCAAAAAGCTTTTAGGAGTAAATGACAAAAAGATTTTGTAAATAGGAAGGGCTTGCAATACATATTTTAATAGAATCAACCTCCCTAGAAAGGACAACCATTTGAAGCTGTAATGCCTAAGCTTAATTCAAAATATTTTAAAAGTCTTCCTTCATTTCTCTATTTTTGAGTTTACCTGAAGATAAGGGGACGCCAATATAACAAAAAAAGAAGCCTACCTATCCTAAAATGAAGGATACTTGCAATTCTTTGTTGAATTAGCTCCAAAGTAGTAAAGAATAAAATATTGGACTTGTCCTCATTAATTTTTTAACTAGAAGTAGTTAGATAAATTCCCAACACCTTTCTAAAACTTGTCACTTCCCTAATTGAAGTAGCCCCTAATAAAGTTGTACCATCCACAAATTGAAGGTGGGATTGAGAATCCAAGTCCCTAGATCATGACCAACCTTGGATGTAACCTTTATCTCTTTGGAAGTTAAGCAATATGTCAAGACCTTCAGCTATAAGGATACACAAATAAGGTGACAAAGTATCAACTTGATTGATTTTACAAGAAGCTAAGAAATTGGGGAAGGGATACCATTGATAAGGGTTGAGAAAGAGGACGGAGTCACACAACTCATGATTTGATCAATCCAAACCCCACAAAATCCAGAGGCTAATAACATACTCCTAAGAAAATACCAACGAACTTTGTCATAATATTTAGACATAACCAACTTAATAAACATAAATTTTTCTTTGAATTAGACATGTAGTGAATTACGGTCGAAGAAAAAATAACACCATAAAAAATTGACAATATCTCACAAAACCTCCTTGTTTCTGAGAAATGAGAGAGGCCAAAACCTACTTCAGTCATTCAACAATGAGCTTGATGATGATCTTATGAGTGACATTTCACAACACGATAGGATGAAATGAATGAAAATAAGTAGCATCATCCTTCTTAGGAATTAAAAAAAAATAGTATAATTGATAGCTTTTAGCATTTTCTTGTTAGACTAATACTCTTGAACCATCTTCAATAAATCATCTTTTAAAATGTCCCATAATTCCTATAAAAAATCATCTGGAAAACCATTAGGATCAAGAGCTTTAACTTTCTTCATTTAAAAAACTACCTTCCCCAATCCCTTTAAATAAATTGGACTCATTAGATGATTATTCATATCTCTTAAACTAAGGATGGATGGAATGCAATTCAAGATCATCCCTTCCTCCTCTAGAGCATGAGAACTACTCTCCATAAACAAATTGGAGAAGTGACTAATAGCCTACAAAAAAATGTCATGGGAGGAAGAAAGGGGGACACCCAAAGATGAGGTAATAGAATGAAGAACATCTCCACCCCATATTTATTTGAAAAAGTTATGAAAAAATGAGGAATTCTTGTCTCCTTCCTAAAGTTAAATAATTCTTGATTTTGTTTCCAAAAAAATTCCTCTCTAAGCTCCCATTCATTTAACACTTTGGAACAAGTCGATTTCTCTAATAGGAGCTCCTTAGACAAATCTCGTTCCCTAATTTGAGAAGTAATAACGTCTAATTTTTATTGATCCTGGGAATTTTAATTAAAAATATTTCCAAACGAACTTCTATTCTATTGCTTCAACTTGAACTTAATAAATTGGAGTCTTTTAAAGAAAGAGTACATAATAACACACCAAAAGACGGCTTACCTTCCAACCACCAAGAAGCTATAAAATCATGAATATTTGGATCTCAAACATAAGATGAAATTTGAAGTGAGGATTTTTAGGCAATGAGAATATAGAAGAAGAGAACCTAGTAGACCAATTATCAAATCACTTCCACGAAAGAAGATATCTAAAGAAGAATACCACCCATCTCCAATCTAGTGATATGAAATATTTAAAATCTACCAAGCCTCTCCAAAATTAAATCTGGGCCACATCTTCTATTATTCTAGGTAAACAATCCATTCCTTGGTTTTACATCCACCAAATTAAGAAAGGACAAGTTATTACTCAATAAGATAGAAGATGGGTCTAGGCTATTAGAGCCACCAAATTTTTCATCAGAGCTAAGAATAACATTAAAATATTTGACAAGGATCCATATAATAAGACAAAACTTATATCTAAAAAATCTAATATGAGACCACAACAAGACCTTACTATAGTACCCCTTCATGTTTCAACATATATGATGCATATGAACTAGATGCTAGTGGATTTATTTTGTGTTTTCAGATACTCTTACTTGTGGTTAGGACATTCTATAATGACATGCTATTTAAGATGTTAGGATTAGATATGTTATGTTTATTGTTTACATTTATTAAAATACTAAGAGTTACTGCCTTACGATTATATGTTAGATGATGTATTAGGTTATTAGCATGCTAATACTTTTTGACGACTTTATGTGTGTTAATGCTTTATGATTATGATAACCCCTATTTAATGATTTTATTTGATGAAGTACTAACATGATTAGATCATTTTCATGATTATGTATGATGTTTTATGTAGGACTTATCACGTGTGTTTATAGATATGCTCATCATGTATTGATATATGCTTACTACAATAGTGATGATTAGATGTTGGTTAGTCTTTGATTATCTTGATGAGGATTATGACATGTTTTAGAGTGCGTTATCTTATTTTGGAATGGTTTATGATTATTGATGTTACATGAGATGTTATTTGATACATGTAATACAATGCTTTTAAATACTATATAGGTGTGAAGGGAAGGATGTCATATTTCTCACTTGTGAGAACCCTATGATGTTTTGATTTCCTTTCACTAGGTATGTGATGATTATGCATATGTGTGAAGACATTGTGTGTTGTAGGTTGTGGATACTTGGCACCAACTCCATCTGAATTGGCAGGTCTGAGTGTGCCTTAAACCCAATGAAACAATTTTTTAGAGATAACACTTGGTCCCCTATTCAACCATCATCCTTGAAGAGGATGAGTATCTGGTTTTCACACCCTGCCAGTGTTGTTAGTATAGTTGGTTTGGTCTGTTAGTTTTGGTTGTGGTCTTGCTTTTTGACCCTACTTTGTGGTAAGGTATTGATTGGCATTTAGTTCATTTGATCTAAATTTGTTTGATAAGTGTTTCTAATTAATTGTCGCATTAAAATAAATTTATTAAGTTAAGAGGTAATTTTGATAAGTAAATATAATACTTTTATATAATAATAACTATGATAAAATAAAATTATAATGTAATACTAAGTTAATAAATAAAATATAATAAAGTTGAGTTATGAAGTTAAATATTAAATGTAAATAGAACTAGAGTATGTTTGATAAATAAATATAAAATAAAATGATTAAATAATAAGGGTTTTCATGTAGCAACATGGAGTGATAAACAATTATTAAATTGGTTATTTTGGAGGGGGAATTGGGGAAGGGAATGAAAAAAAGAGCCTTGTTTTTGGGTTCCCGTGAATATTTTTGGGATTTCGGAGATTTTACATTCTGGTTTTTTAGCTGAAAGTGTAAATTGGTCTGCAAAATTTCAAAGAATGTTGATTTTGGATAGGGGTTTTAAAAAGATTGATTGGGGAATTTGGGGAGATTAGATTGCAAATTGTATATTTTGAAATCGACATTGAATCTCTAGCCCATCCAGCAATTGGATCCAGGTTCCATTGTTTTTTTTCTTTCTGCTTAGAAAATGATTGTTGAATAATTATGCTTAATTCCTAAATCGAAAACATTCTTGAATGTTCTCTTTGAAGATATCTAGAGCCCTTTTCTATAAATTGATTTGTGCATATTTTGTAGCTCTTGTAGCTATGAAACCCTCTTTCTCTTTGAGTATTCTATCCAATCTGTTTATCCAATTCTTGCTTCCTCCATTTGATTGTATTTCAAAAAAAGCATCTCAAGTGCAACATTTGCTAAACCCATCTACCCTTATTTGGCATAGCCCCTCTATTTATTTCACCACTTGCCTTCGATATTTAGCTCACATTTTGCAGTGTTATATGTCTTTATATGTTAACAATTTATTTTTCTTTCCCGTCGATTGCATTTGCTTGAGAGTTTCTGAAGCTTTTTCAACAAATCCAATTTGAGTATTTATGAAATTACTATGTTTCTTGTGATGACATCTATTTGAGTCACTCAGTCTATTGCATGCACCTCTCTATGCGTTCAATTCTTGCATACATGTTTATTCGGGTGATTTAAACAATAAAATCTAACATGCACACCCTTCTACCACCATATTTGGTTCCCTGAATCAACACCTCTTTGAAACCGCCTGTCAAATGGCTCCTCTTCATGCACCGTCCCTGCTAAGTTAGGTGTTTTGAATGAAGTTAGAATGATTCAAATTCTTGAAGTAATTTCAATTATAATATGCATCTTTATATATTATAGTATCTTGAATGAAATCGATACTGTTAACAGTATTTTTATTTTACATTTGAAATTAAGTATTGCGATGTATATTTTATATGTATGGCTTATGTATTATTTTGGTAATCCGATATTATATGTTATTTTCATCCTGCATGTTGCGATTTTTCCTTGCATCATATAATCGAAACTGAGTGTTTCAAATTCATTTTAGTGGTCATACTTGGTAATTGATACTTGTAATATGTTTTACATTTGGTTCATTTTGGATTCGATACCTTGAAATGTCATGTTCCACATGCTTGGTCATCGATATCTATATGGATTATGTTCTATATTTGGCATTCCTTCTGCATGGTTATTTCATTCTATTTACAACGATACTTGGTACTGTGTTTTCACCTTGATGAGTATAGTCATTATCCTCCATTGTGTGTTCATTCGATGAATATAACATATGAATGGTATTCAATTTTATGCATTGTGATTTCATATCGGTGGTATGTTTATATCGTCATACATCTTATGTCTTATATTTGGCATTTGATGTCTTGAATTGCATATGTTGGGTGATTTGATGCTGTGTTTTGTGTTTCATACCACATAATTTGTATTTGATACTTGCAATGTGTATTCACCTCATTTTATTCAATGAAAATAAATAAAGTTAACATTCATTCATATATATATATGCACACACACAGACACACACATAAATATGTATTGTTAGATGCTGAGGTTGTGTTTTTTGATATGTGGTTGTCATTGATGTCAACACTATTAGCATAAATGGATTGAAGGCTATATATGTAGAACATATTGAGAAATTGTAATAAATATATTGCAGGTAGTCTGTGAAGCTAAGAAGATCAGAGTGATGACAATTTCTATACATTGATGATCAAAAGGTGCACATTAAAGGGTTTTCTACTGATCCTATCTAGTATGTTGTCTGAAAGTTTCAGAGGTGCGCATCAAGAATTGAGAAAGTTATGAAGTTCTGTGTTCCTACAGTTATTCAGTTATTATAGCAGGTGTTTCTGGAAGATGTAATTGCAAATTTGATGAATTGAGTTGTTGTGTACATTCCTGAGATGTTCAGTGATGTTTCTAGATCATGCTCTATTAGTGTGGTACATCCGCATTGATTGGTGTGTTCATGATTAAAGATTTTCCTTTGTGTATTCGAGTTTTCATGTTCTTGGCTGACATGATGATGGCAGCGTGTTGCGGATCCTTATGGATTAATATTTTACCTTTTGGCATGTTCAAGGATGTTGATTTAGGTCCTCACTATGTTGTGACTAACTTAGGTTGGTGCACATTGATATTTGTTCATGAAATTGGGCCGACAGTTGTAATTTATTATTTATTCATGGCCGATAGAGTTGTTGATGTAAATTCAAGAAGCGGATATATAAGAGTGATTGTTTCCTAATTTTGGAGAAGTGTGGAAGTGCGAGTGTGTGGTGTATATGCGAAATGTGTGAATAAAGATCAAATTATTTGATTTCAGAGCAAAGTGTGAAGAAGATTGAGCAAAATGTAAAGAAGTGTTCTTGTGCCTAACCAGAACTATCATCAAGCTTTTGTAGAAGCTAATTTCTCAGTTCAACCTCATCAGATGGATTTAATCTAATTGTTTTATGTAAGGCAACGAGACTTCCCTTTGAGAAGGGAGCTCTAGGTAGTGTGCTTGAATGCATGTGTATTCCCTATTCATTCTTTCATTATACTTCTAAAAGGGTATAATCTTGTGGACTAACATCCACCGTGGTTTTTCCCCTAACATGGTTTCCACGTATAAAATCTTGGTGTTCATGTGTCTTTGATGTGTTTTTGATTTATGCATTCATTGTTATTTATCAGATGTGAGATTAAAGGTTGATTAAAGTCGAATAAGTTTAAATTCTATAACAACTAATTCACCCCCCCTCTTAGTTGTCTATCCTTGTTTTGCAAATAATTGGTATGAGAGCTAGTTCCTCTGAAGAAGTTTAATAGATTGAGGTGATCCTAGATGGAATCATACAAGAAGGATAGTCCTAGATTCGATGGTACAAACTACTCTCTGTGGAAAGTCAGTATGGAGTGTCATTTGAAGTGCGTTGGTGAGCCTTTCTTGAAGATTACAAATAAATCTTACACTATTCCTCATAATGGTCCCTCTACTGCTGATGAGATCAAAGAAGCATAAAATAATACCAGGGCTATAGAAGTATTGCTAAGTACTTTGATAGATTCAGAGATGACAAATTTTATAGGTCTGAAGACTACACATGAGATCTAGAAAAGTTTGGAAACATTGTATGAAGAAGATGCACTAGTGAAAGTTGCTAAGCTACAAAGTCTGAAAGGAAAGTGGGAGAACATGAAGATGAAAACATCTTTTATTTCACGCAAAAGGTAAATGAACTAGTGATGGGAATTAGATGTGTTGGTGGAATCTTGGAAGAAGATGAGATTGTGGCTAAAATACTTAGATCTGTGCCTACTTCTTACAAAACAAAAGCTCATGCTATTGGAGAGATCAAGACAGTTAAAAATGTAATAAGAGACATGTTAATTGGAAAAATTGTTGCCTTTGAGTTGAGTGAATTTGGTGAATCTTCTCCTAAGACAGAGTCTACATTCAAAGCTACTATATCCAGAAAAAGCCAATAGAGATATGACCTAGGAGAGAGCTCCAGGAACACATTCAAGTATGAAGATGAAATGAAACTAATTGAAGATGAAGAAAGAGAGCTAGAAGAATTGGAAGCACTAATTGTGAAAAGAGAAGCCAAAGGATAAGGTAAGTACAAAGGAAAGTTTCCTATTAAATGTTTCTCTTGCAGTAAGATAGGTCATTTTGCATCAAGGTGTCCTGAAAGAGTTTCTAAGTATAAACCTGATAAGACTAGGTTTCACAAGAAATGTTATTATGCTGAAGAAGGTGTTACTGATGATGAATCTGATAAATAAATTGGAAATGAAGGTGAATGGGTATTCATTGCTATCAAGAAAAATGGTTCAGTGTCCACCGAATCAGCTAGTAATCAGAATATTGAGAAAGCTCTTGCAACTAGGATTGATGAGAAGGATGAGTGGGTGATTGACAGCGAATGCTCACATCATATGACTGGTGAAAAAAGCAAGTTTCTAAGCTTGGAAAAATATGATGGTGGCGTTGTAAGATTTGGAGATAACAATGCTGGTGTGATTTGTGGCAGAGACACTATTTCTCTTGGCGGTAAATGTAATACTGATGATGTCTTATATGTTGAAGGTTTGAAGCACAATTTGTTGAGTTTTGGACAGATGGTTGACAAAGGTTGCAATATTTAGTTCAAAGATGGTAAGTACAAGATATTGGGAAGCTCAGAAAATGTGATTTCTTTAGGTACAAAGATAAGAGGTAATAATTTTCACTTTAATACTGCTAGTGAAAGTAGTTTTATTGCTCAAGTTGATGTAAGCTGGTTATGGAATAGAAGGCTATGTCATGTAAATTTTGATAACATCGTCAAAATAAGCTCGACACAAGTAGTTAGAGATCTACCTAAGTTA
Source organism: Sequoiadendron giganteum (assembly GCA_007115665.2). NCBI lineage: Eukaryota > Viridiplantae > Streptophyta > Pinopsida > Cupressales > Cupressaceae > Sequoiadendron > Sequoiadendron giganteum. The sequence goes on from CM021106.1 coordinate 368,447,321, forward strand.
GTGAAGCCTACTAACACTATATGCAAGGAATGTTAGATGGGAAAGCAGACAAGAATTTATTTTAGGAGCAAACAACATCATTCCAATGGAGTATTGGATTTGGTACATACTGATCTATGTGGTCCATCCAGAATAAGAAGTCTACAAGGAGAAAGGTACTTTATGTTGCTTATTGATGATTATTCTAGAATGGTATGGGTTGCTTTCTTAAGAGAAAAACATGAGGCATTAGAGAAATTCAAAAGCTTCAAAGCTTTGGCAGAGAATGAGATAGGTTTGAAGATCAAATGTTTGAGATCAGACAGAGGTGGTGAATTCACTTCTTGGAAATTCAATTTATTTTTTGAAGAGAATGGAATAAAAAGACAATTATCTGCTCCTTGGACCCCACAACATAACAAAGTTGTTGAGAGAAAGAATAGAACAATCTTAGATGAGAGAAAGAATAGAACAATCTTAGATGCTGCCATAACTATGATGTTGGAAGGTAATGTTCCTCATTTATACTGGAGAGAAGCTATAAGCACTGTTGTGTATACTATCAACCATGTAAATGTTAATGGTAATTCTTGTAAGACTCCTTTTGAGCTATGGTTTGGTTATAAGCCTATTGTTAAATATTTCAAAATCTTTGGAAGTAGATGTTATATTAAGAGAAATGAAGATATTGGCAAGTTTGATGCTAGAAGTGATGGAGGAATCTTTTTGGGTTACTCTACCAAGAGAAAATCATACCGATGTTACAATAAAATATTGAAGAAAATGGTTGAAAGTGCAAATGTCAGAGTTGATGAAGACACTGTCAAATCATCTAGGCACTGTGGATATGATTCAGATGACCAAAAAGACAACACTAAGAATGGAAAGAATGCGTAGACACATAATCAAATTCAAAGTGTTTCGGTGGATCAAGAAAATCATGAAGGAGAAGACAGTGGAAATGTAGAAGAAAGAACAAAAGAAACCAAAATTCCAAGGTATATAAAGCAAAGTCATTCTGAAAGTTAGATCATAGGAGACAAGAACAAAGGTGTGCAGACTAGAAGAAGAATTGCAGAAGAATATTGTCTGATATCCAAGACTGAGCCTAGCAATATAAATGAATCATGTAAAGATGAATATTGGATGGAAGAAATGAAGGAAGAACTGATGCAGATAGAAAAAAATGATACTTGGATTCTTGTTCCTAGACCTCAAGACAAAAATGTGATTGGAACCAAATGGGTCTTTCGGAATAAGCTGAATGAGCAAGGTGAAGTAGTTATAAACAAAGCAAGATTGGTATGTAAATGATACTCATAGATGGAAGGTATTGATTTTGAAGAAACCTTTGCCCCTGTTGCTAGAATTGAAGTTGTAAGGTTATTTCTTGCTTATGCTAATTTCAAGAATTACAAAGTCTATCAAATGGATGTAAAGTCAACATTCCTGAATGGTGAATTAGAAAAAGAAGTCTATGTTGAAGAACCAGATGGATTTCAATTGATTGATGAAAAAGACATGGTTTTCTGATTGAAGAAAGAACTATATGGACTCAAACAAGCCCCTAGAGCATGGTATGCTCACTAGTACACAAATAACAATAGATGACTAAAATAAACTACTAAAATTTGTATATAAATGACTAACTTTAGTCATGTGACTATTAGTGGTTTATTTGTAGTGATTATAACACCACTAAATTTATGACTAAACAATTTTAGTCATTTATTTAGTCATTGATTTGGTCATTGATTTGGTCATTGATTTAGTCACTGATTTAGTCATGGTAGTGATTTATTTAGTCATATATTTATTCATTAATTTAGTCATTAATTTGGTCATTAATTTGGTCATTGATTTGGTCATTGATTTAGTCATTTTTTAGTCATGGTAGTGATTAATTTAGTCATTGATTGTTGTTAACTGGTCATTTATTTAGTCATGGTAGTCATTACTTTAGTCATATATTTAGTCATTAATTTATTCATGTATTTAGTCATTACTTTAGTCATATATTGAGTCATTACAAATCAAATCTAACTTAATTAATCCTCACAAATTTATGCATATAAACTTCAAGTATCATAGATATTCAAATGTTGAAAAAACGCCATAGATATTCAAATGTTGAAGAAACACTATGAAATGAAGACTAAAATTCTTGAACAAATATGATTGATCAGACACAAACACAAATGGATTACAAATCAAGAGGAGCCACAACATAGTATTTATGAGTGGAGAAAAAACCACTCTTAAAATTTACTTCATTAAGCCTCATTGGCAAATCAAAATCTCATTGGTTACATTCAATGTCTCAGTGACACTATACAACTTACAAAAACTATATAAAAATAATACTCCTATTTTCATTTACTTATACTATTTCCCCCTTCCTTAACTGCAACCCTTTTGGAAGGGCAGTGACCTCCTATAGGGGCTCTACCCATTTAATCCCCTTGCAAATCCACAACTTTCTCGCCACTATTGGTTTCGGCTCCTAGAAACTCTTCCTCGCTAGTATTCACCTTTCACTTCTCCAATTTGGAGCTGCAGCCTGAAAATAAGGTTTCAAAATTTGCACATCAAAAAACAAAAGAGTCAAATAATACAGAGAATAAGATTCAAACATTTTCTTTTCCTTTTCCAATTATGGTACCCTAAACTTAGGCACTAGATATAATGTTTCCTAGTTATCTCTTACAATTTAAAAAAAGATGAATTCATGCAAGATAGAAAACAAATAGACAATATTCAATTAGTGATATACAATTGCCTTATTCCTAAACATCTAATCAATAGCTTGATTATTGATTATAAATTTTTAACTGATACACTTGAAAGTGTCCTTTCCTATGTGTGAATTGGAGCTTTGGATGAGGATATGAACATCCATCAAAAGCATATTTGGAAGTAGATTTTCATCAGATATTGTAGTTGCAAGTTCCACTAAATATAATAAAGATAAATATTTTTACCTTTCTACATCAACTAATGCAATTCTAATAACTTTTAGAGGATCGACAATGCTAGCCTTTATCATATCAACATACTCACTTGCAAGTTGCAACACAACATTAAACTTATTAATTAGACTCAACATCTAAGAAAGAAAAATAAACTTCAAACATTATCAATTTAGTAAAAAATCATCAATTTCAAAGATCAAAGTAGCCAATGCTTCACTCTCTACATCCTCTGCTACAATCAAAAGAGAACTTTGTTTTTGTGATAAATGCAACAAGAAATTATATTATTTGTCAAAACTTATCACAATGTACTTATGAACTCAAGATCATTCAAATTTTCAAACTAATCGACATGACTACCTAATTTATTTCTATCACATACACTTTGGATATACAAGATCATTGAGAATCCCAATTATTAAACTATGGAATCCAACAACGCAAAAAAATTATATCGTAAGTAAAATGTAAATCAAATCAACATTACATGTCTTAGCTTATCAATTGATCTCAAATTATATATACACCTTTGTCATATAGCTTAAGGACATCTACAATAGATATGCCAATGCCAACAAACTCCCCATTTGGCATTGATGTCAACTTAACCAAAATTTGTACCTTATTTCTCCCCCTTTGACATCAAATGGCAAAGGATAATGGACTCACCCAAACTGAAAGTAGATTTAACAAACTATAACACTGTTAAGGATGTCAAGACCCCTACCATTATTGCACAACCAATGTCATGTTAGGATTAGCATACCCACTATCATTATGAACATTCTTTGTCATGTTTGACAAGTACGTACTAGTAAAAAACCTTTACTTTGAATCAACATCAACAACAACCTCCAATTACCTTGCATTCACCCTCAAGATGGAATTATGATCAAACCTTCACTAGAACTGAGAACCATACATAGAGATCATTAACAAGCATGGTTAAATTATGACTGAAAACAACTGCAAATGATGAGTATGATATATAATGAAAAGCACTGTGAACTTGACTAAGATGACATAAAGACCGCTATATTTGGAAAGAGTAAATGGAAAGAAACAATTCACAAAGGCATTTCTCATAGAAAAATATAGAAACATTGTCCAAAACTGCTATGAATCACCACCATGTATTACATACCTTCCATTCACCGTCAAGAACAAATAAGAAAAAAATAATGAATAGCACTATGACTAAGATGACCATCTACACAACATAGTAGTGTCCAAGATCTATTGTCCAAAAAGCATATCAAAGTTACTTGTACACCAAGAATACTGTTAGTAACTACCATTGTACCCTTACATTCCCTCAAGGCTCACATTGTTGTGAGAGAACATATAGATCAATGAGAGACTAAGATACCAGTGCTCTGGTCATGTTTGAAAGGTTTGCATATCATAGACAATATCATATAGATCAATGTCACCAAAACCAAGTGAAAGCTAGAACCTGGAAAACTTTTATTGAAATGTGCAAACCATGAATTGAGGTAATCAATGAAGATCACTATCCAACATTGACTAAAAAAATTTGCAAATGTTGACTCCCCCTAGAACATAAACTCAAAGAAAATACCATTAAAAGCACTATACAACCATAATATCACTACACTGTGATGCCACATTTTTTCTTTGTTTTGCTTCCTTTTGCTCTAATCAACAAGGCAAAAAACAAAGGGACTGAGAGCACTGCGCATAAGAAACTCATCAAGCAAAAAATTTGTAAAGACAAACTAACTAATCACTATTGTATACAAGAGTAGCAAGAACACTATCCTCTTCAACTATCATAAGACATTGTCTCAAATCAATATTCTCAAGCAATTGTCAAAGAATTATCTTAAGTAATTTGGAAAATACTATCTTAATAACCTGTTAAAGCATTGTAAAGGTACTATTCAATGTGAGAGACTAAACCACTTTGATCAAGAAACTGTCCCTGACTTCAAGCCATCAACAAACAACTATCATTATCAAGACACTGAACTGACATCAAGATCAAGGTTACACCATCATCACAGTCAAAAGAAAAATGACCAGATTGTCAAGCCAATGTTGTCATGCACACTATTTAGTAAAGAGCACAATTACTATTAGCAAAGGCATTGTCACTAAATAAAAACACTTCCACTCATTATCAACCAACAAAGTTTCAAAGAAAATTGTTAGCATAAGCAAGAAGATTTCCTCAAAGCACTGTAACCATCTGCAATACATTGTTTCTAAACTCATGCAATAAGAATTCTTAAGTGATTGAATGGAATCAGGGAGGTTATTTAAACTTTTACACCCTTCTAAGTTCTATGTTCAAGTGCTGCAACTGTGATAGGTTGCCAATGAATTAGGGAGGCTATTTAAATCTATACACCCTACCATGTTCAAGTGCTACAACTATTACAGGTTGCCAATGGAATCATGGAGCTTATTTAAACATCCACACCCTTCTATGTTCAAGTGTTGTAGCTATGATAGGTTGCCAAACAAATCAGGGAGCTTATTTAAACATCCACACCCTTCTATGTTCAACTGTTGCAGCTATGACAGGTTGCTAATGGAATCAAGGAGGTTATTTAATCAGGGAGCTTATTTAAATGTCCACACCCTTCTATATTCAAGTGTTGTGTTGCAGCTGTGATAGGTTGTTAATGAAATCAAGGAGGTTATTTAAACTGTGACAATATTTTATTTTTACGTGTTACAATTGTGATAGATTTTCAAGTTCAACAAAATCAAGGAGGTTATTTTAACCTTTAAAATCTCCTATTATATTCAAGTGCTGCAGCTGTGAGAGGTTGACAATGGAATTGGGGAGGTTATTTAAACCTTTGCAACTTTCTATTTTCAAGTGCTGCAAATGTGACAAGTTGCCATGGAATCAAGAAGGTCATTTAAACCTCTACAGTCTTCTATGTTCAAGTGTTGCTGTTGTGACAGGTTGCCAATAGAATCAGGGGGGTTATTTAAACTTTTACACATTTCTATGTTCAAGTGCTACAGCTGTGACAGGTTGCCAATGGAATTAGGGAGGTTATTTAAATCTATACACCCTAACATGTTCAAGTGTTGTAGTTGTGACAGGTTGCCAATGGAATTATGAAGGTTATTTAAATGTTCACACCCTTCTATGTTCAAGGTTGCAATTGTGACAGGTTGCCAATGGAATCAAGGATGTTATTTAAACCATGACAATATTTTAGTTTTGAATGCTACAACTGCAATAGATTGTCAATAGAATCAAGGAGGTTATTTAAACCTTTGAAACTTCCTATTATGTTCAAGTGCTACATTTTTGATAGGTTGACAATGGAATTAGGGATGTTATTTAAGAAAATGTAGTTGGCAGTTGTAAAGCCAAATTCCACAACCTTTGCTAGCATCCTCCCTGTCTGTGCCAAAATGGGAGATTTGGAACAGGGTATGGACATCCATCAAAGCATAAAGGATAGATAAATTTTGTCAGATTTTGTAGTGGCAACAACCCTTGTAGACATGTATTCAAAATGTGGAAACATAGATAAGGCATGCCATCTCTTGGATTGCAATTATTGCTGGATATGTACAAAATAGATTTGTTGAAAATACTTTAGAAACTTTCAAGCAAAAATACAATTGGCAGGTATAAAGCCAAATTCCACAACCTTTGCCAACATCTTTCCTGCCTGTGCCAAAATGGGGGCTTTGGAACAGGGTATGAACATCCATCAAACCATAAATAATAGAGAATTTTGTCAGATGTTGTAGTTGCAACTGCCCTAGTAAACATGTATGCAAAATGTGGAAGCATAGACAAGGCATGTGAACTATTTGATAGAATGCCTAAAAGAGATGCCATCTCATGGAATATGATGATTGTGGGATATGCACAAAATGGATTTTCTGAAAAGGCTTTAGAAACTTTCAAGAAAATGCAATTTGTAGGTGTGAAGCCAAATTCCACAACCTATGCCAACATCCTCCTTGCCTGTGCCAAAATGGGAGCTTTGGAGCAGGGTATGAACATCCATCAAAGCATAATGGATGGAGGATTTTTATCAGATATTATGGTTGGAAATGCTCTGTTAGACATGTATGCAAAATGTGGAAATGTACACAAGTCATGTGAACTCTTTAATGTAATGCCTCAAAGAGATGTCATCTCATGGAATGCAATAATTATAGGATATGCACAAAATAGATTTTGCAAGGATGCTCTCAAAATATTTGAATTAATGAAGCACTCTGAACATATCCTAATATTGTAAGCTTTGTTTGTATTATTTGTGCATGCAGCCATGGAGGTTTAGTGAATGAGGGTTGTACATACTTGCCCGAAATGATGAATCATTGTCACATTCAAAGTCTTTAGTTGTCATGTCTCCAAGTTGTAGTAGCTCCGAGCTCTGAATGTTCCAAAGGGGCCAATTCTTGTCACCAATGTGTTTTTTCCACCTCAACATTCTATTTCCCTTGACATTGCCTCCCTTAACTTTCATGAGTTTCATAATCTGAATTCTATAATCAGACACTCTAAAAGTTAAGGAGAGCAATGTCAAGAGAAATAACACATTGACATGAAAGGCATTGATAGAGTTTCAAAATGCATACACCTAGTCTAAGTCAATGTATTTTTGCATCAAAAATGAGAAATAAGCATATAAGGGACAAATACCTATGCAGATCCAATATATTTACCCAAAACTAACCACACCTTTAGATACCTTTTTGGCTTAGTTAAAATATATGTTAAAATAGACTGTCTCAGTCAGAATTATTCCTCTTTAGGCCTTGGCTACCACAGGGGTCTTTAGTTTCTTCTATCTCCAAACCCAAAATATCACAACCAATACTTGGATCACTCTTTATTTGGTCTGCACAAGCTTATTATTCTATGAAAATTCCACTTCTAAAGGTATTTTTATAAACCCTAGACTCTAACCTCCATCTTTACTCATAAAACCCTATTTTCAGACTATGGCAGTGATTATTCACCACACTAAACTCATCCTCTTGATCTGTAACCTCTGAAATATGAGAATAGATACTATAAAAGGTAAACTCACCAAAAATTGAGAGCTTTCACTGGATAAAATAGAAGGAATACAATTTCATCAACATAATGGTCACATGTATAGAGGGCCCTTACTTCCTCAGAGTAATTGATTATTCATGCCATTGCAAGGATACAGATTATCAATTCCAAATCCTTAGAGATACTTTGAGGAGGTTGGGCCAGAGAATGTGTGCAAGTAGTGAGAGATGTGGCCTATGTGTAGATATTTGTAGGGAATTTGATTGAGGTTGCCACATGAATGTCTTGATCAAAACCTCTAAAATTGTTTAATTGGAAAAAGTGCCTCAAACTTACTAACCTGGAACTCCTGAAAGAGTAGAATCAGTGAGACCCTTGGAATGTCTTGCCGATAAGCAACTGTGTTCTAAAGTCTTGACGAGATCAGATCGGTGTGACCTAGGACCTATCTTGTTGATGAAAGTCATCAGTATGACTTGAACTGTCGGAGTGAGATTCCAAACTCATTCCGACAGCATAAGTCTATCTGATGTTGGTGTGACCTATGAATGTCTTGTTGATAAGAACCATTGGTGTGACCAGAACTGTCGAAGTGAGATTTCTAACTCATTTTGATGGTGAATGTCTAGCTGAAGGAGATCATCGAGGAGACTTTTACTGATGGAAATTTTGAGGTGACTTGAACTATCGATTTGACATTTCAAATTGTTGCCAATAGTGTTACTCTTTCCTTTTATCGTTGCATTGGGGGAACTAGGTAATGCAGACACATGGAACTCAAAACAACTCAAATTGTCAACATTCCTTCGAGAGGCATCTAAAAAGATTAAGATGGCCAATTTTTCCAATCCAATTCACTCACAAAGTCTAAAACTAACTCAGGGCTCCTTTCCCTTGTGCACACCCTCAACTCTAGTAGCCATGCAAATCCTATTTTTAGGCCATAACTCCAAAACTTGCCAAATGACTCTACAAAAAAATCATTAATTTAGAGACCCTCTTGGAAGTTACACAACATATCTCAAGATCAGACACAAGTCATTTGGACCAAACGCCAGAAACTCCCACTCCTACATTGTCCTAATTAGGCTAATTAGGCCTAAATTACAAAGCAACCCATCTTTAGACTTATCATAGATAATTGAAAATTTGGGGAAGCATTTACCATGCCCTCAAACTACTAAATTCATAATTATTTTCTAGAGATGACTCTTCTAACATAGAAACTATGAAACCCTTGATTTTAGGCCCTCAAAAGGAGGGTTTATTGCAAATCATACCTCTAGGCCTCCCCAGACCTTGCCACTTATTCAAAAACTCTTAATTATTCCTACACAATATTAAAAGTTAATTACATAGGTTATTCCCTCCACAAAACTCATGAACCACCCTTTAGTTACTCACTTTCATAAGGAAAATCACCTAAATTCAACCTAGGGCAACACCCAAAACCCACATACACACTCCCTCAGACCTCCACAACATTTGAAAACCTATAATACATCAAATGGGTTTATTCCATTGAGTTACAATGGCTACAGTAGGTGGAATACCATAAAAAATCATTTTTATACTCTCAAACCACCAACTTGCACCAAAACAAAGCAGTTTCAATAATGTGGTAACACTATGTCAGGCTAGGGAACTCTTCTTGGAGGTTCTAAATGATTTGCCTCTTTTTAAAAGACTGTGTTGGCAGTGCCACCTGGATCATTAAACTTAGGCAATACCTGTAGTGAACCAGTTTAAGAAACTATGTGGCTTGTAAAAGTTGAAAACCATCTTTCTTCTGTTATTTGAGGCTTAACCAACATGCTTGATATTGGTAAATAATCTAATTTCATTAGGAACCAACATAAATACCTTTATAGGGTTTGGGTCCATAAACTCTTTGGCTAGTTGATGAACACTGGGTGGCCAAGTTGCACTGAACATAATCATCTGTTGAGCTGCATATGGTAGGAGAAAGATTAGAGGCTCAGTCTCACAAACATTAAAATACCAAGCTATTGGCATAAGTGAAAGAACTTACCCAATTTTTCAATTAAAAGGAACTTTCATTTCAGACATGCATATGGAGCCCACAATATTGGTCTGGTCCTACAGATAATAGCCATGGAAGAAAAGAAAAAGAAAATGTTTTCCATGATGCATCTATTGGCTCAGACACAAGAAATTGACATCAGAAGTGTGGGACACCTAGGACTATGTGTGCTCTATTTAGTTAGGTTTTTGGTTTGAAAAGTTTTGGTAAAATTTTATATTAATAACTGGGTTTATTTGTGTGTCTGTCTTGTGTAAGATGAGTTTATGCACATACAATTGAAATCCTAGAAAGCTCCATATAGATCAGAGCTGCACATACTTCACACATCAGTAACCCTTATTGCATTAAAATTTACATATATAGTTGATCATTAGGTGTGCATGGTTGATCAACCATTCATATTTTCACCTCTAAATCTATAAATCCATCATTCCTTCCAAATATTCGAGGAGCATTTTGAAAAAGTGTCTAATCCATTTATGAATATTTGAATCAAATCATTGTCATATTATCAAAGAGCTTGCACAACAGTTGAGCATCCACAAATCCGTTCAATTCACATTTTCCAGTGTACTTCCAGCTTGTGCCAAAATTGGATCATTGGAAGAGGGTATGGAAATCCATCAAAGCATAAAGGAGAGAGGAATTTTTTTAGATGTTGTAGTTGCAACAACCCTGGTAGACATGTATGCGAAATGTGGAAGCATAGAGAAGGCACGTGAACTGTTTGACGAATTGCCTCAAAGAACTATTGTCTCATGGAATGCAATGGCTGTAGGATATGCATACAATGGATTTTTTTAAAAGGTTTTAAAAAATTTCAAGGAAATGAAAATGACAGGTGTCAAACTAGACTCTACAACCTTTGTCAGCATCCTCCCTGCCTGGGCCAAAATGGGAACTTTGGAACATGGTATGAATATGCATCAAAGCATAATGAAAAGGGGGTTTTTGCCCGATATTGTAGTAGGAAATGCTCTTGTGGAAATGTATGCAAAATGTGAAAGCATACACAAGTGATGCAAGGGAAGTTGGTCTTTACCTAAACATCACAAGACAAGTTAGATAAATCAACCAGATGAATCACAACTCTTTGATAAATCAACCTTTTCAATCTGACTCTGCCTTGGCTAGTAGGTTTGAAGACCTCTATTTAGCAACTCTTCTCTCAATCCACTCACCAAATTTAGAGACTATTGATGGTTTTGAAAACCCTATTTGGCCAACTTAAATATATGCCAAAAGCAACATTGATTCCTTTTTGGAAACTCACTCAAATCCCTGTGCAACACTACCCTAAAAAGACAAATTAGGTCTATTTTACAAAGCAAGTCCTCCTTAAGCTCTCCTCCAACCTAATACAACCTCTCATACCTTAAAGATAGCCAACAAAAATATATATTCACCAAGTTCCAGGTTCTCAAACCCTCATCCAACCATAGATCTCAAAACTCCTCAATTTTCACCATTAAAGGTAGGGTTTGTTCAAACTCACTATTCCCAGACTTTCAGACTTGAAGTTGCCTCCAACACACTGTATTTTGTTTTTCTTCACTCAAAAATCCATCTCCTAGCCACCACTCAAGTCACTTCTTCAAACTCTTTCTCAAAACCTCATTTTTCATACACTAACACACTGCCAAACCCCAAGTCAGTCATGGTTTTTGTCCCCCTAATCTCACCATCCAAAGAAAAAACTACTTCCAATCATCCCTAACTAACCTAAAATGCCCATTCAAAAAAGATACAATGATGAAATTTTGTGGAATGGGCTTAAAACATATTTAAGTCTACAAAACCCTTGAAAGGGTATACCCAGGTTTGTCAAAGAAAAAAGAAGATACTATGCTTCTAAAACTATTTCAACGACCCAAACCAAGTGTAAAGAATAGACAACTCACCCCTCCACAATAATCACAAGATTTTGGACAGATTAGTTGGTGTACGAAATCGTACAATTAATTGGTATTATAGAATTTATAGGAAAACTTAGAAATTGATGCAATAACAGAGGTGTTTTTATTGTCTCTTCTTCAAAATGGCTTCAACAACCATACCAATCGAGGGATTACATGATTTTATACATTTCTTTCTTGAAAATTCCCTCCAAAACTGACCAATTGATTTACAACTACCACTTGACTATTGGTATCCCCGAATCTTGCATTTTTGCAATTACAACTTTGACATCATTTGTCAATTTTGGCAATTTTGTATTTTTGAACAGTGATAGGGCATGGAAAAACATAGAGAAAATGAGGTTATATTTTATTCCTTCTTGAATTCATCCTCACCACTTACTCCTTCCACCTTCACCATACAAAATGACTAATGGGAGGCATATTTATGCCTATTACAACCTCTCTAACTTCTCCAATTACCTTTTTACAACCTTGTCTCTTCATCTTCCACTTTCTGCAACTTTTAACAATATGACAAATTTTACAATATTTGAAATATGACCTCAATAAGACCTTCTAGGACCTAAAATAGACTCAAACAAGTTAAACATGGTCTATTAGACCTTATTACATGAACAAAACACAAGACTCAAGCAAAATTTGCAAAATTGTCTCATGGAGGCATATAGTCCATCAGGTGCTCCTACACCAATTCTAAATGGTTTGCCTCTTTTTTATAAGACTGTGTTGGCAGTGCCACCTGGATCATAGTTGTTTGGAGGGAGTCCAAACCTAAACAATGAGGTGCAGTTGTGGAAATCTCATAGAGAGAAGCTACAAGCTACCATGATGATTTTGTTGAGTGAATTTATATCAGAGTCTTGCTTAGCATGGCTTAAGACATGTGCAGATGATATTCTCTTTGCAGATAGGATTGGGGGAAATTATTTGCTTGATCTAGTGAAAAGTGGCAAGGAAATTGCAGCGAATGAGACATTGATCAGAGAAACATTGGATAGTCTGGATGCATTTGAAGGGATCTTGGAGTGGCTAAAAATGGATTTTGGTTCAAATATTGAGTTTCCATGGCAATGCGTGTGTGAGATTGTTTTGAAGCACTCAAAGAGTATGTAGGATGAACTTTTTGAAAGCCTTTTTGTTAGTAGGATGAAACAAATAATAGGTGATGGATTTGCAGATCTGCGTGAGAGAGTTAAGGTTGGTAAATGCCCTGAATCCATAGTTACATCTTTGGAAAGTTACAAAGATGTTGAAACCCATTTGCACAAATTTACTAGTGAGGGATGGCTTGTCAAGAGAGGGGACCTAAAAAGTGTCAATTTACCTGGGTTGATTTTTAGATTTATGATGGAAAATGATGAAGACTGTTTTGGTCGCCTTAATGCTTATTTTGGAACTGAGGTTAGTCAAATAAAAGATACCATAGATGAGGGGTCCAAGAATATTTTGGAAGACCTCCTAAGTTTTCTTCATGCACATAAATCTCATTCAAGGATAAATGATTTAGCACCTTATTTGCAAGAGAAATGCTTCCATTTTATCTCAACATTGATTGTTGAGATTGAAGAACATCTTGCACATCTTTCAAAAGCTCTCTATCAATAAATGAAAAATGAGATGCCAAAAAAATGAACAAGGAGACACTAGAACCGAAAGTTATAATGGAAAGGGCACTTTTCTTAGGAAGGATTTTAGTTTCTCCTAGTTTTCATTCAATTGATTTTGATTACCCTCTTCTAGATAGTTCTAGAAGACAAATACCAATGAGAGGGGTCGATTTGAAGCCTAAATCATAGGATAAAAATAATAGCACCAAATTGAATAAACTGAGAAGAACTATGCACAATTTTTGTATACATTCAAATCCTTTTACATTTTTGTTGAAAATATGCATACAAGGGTAGTTGAGAGTCTATTGAACTATTAAAAATAATGGTTAATAGAAAGGCTTGTATTATCTTTAGGGGGATTTGAAACAACATTAAGGGTTTTACTTAGCCTGTTAACGATTTTCTTAGTCATGAGAAATCTCCTGAAAAGTGTCGAGTATTTTCACAAAATGGATAGAAGAATTAGATTCCATATGCATAGGTTTTCCCAAATGAGACCATTTTTTATGGGAAGCTAATGACAATGGATAGTGTTAAAAGACCTACTTTAGATTTTACAAGTAGCTACAGACCTCTGATAGGGTCATGAAGATAGTGAAGATTCTTGGAGCAATACTCCTGGGTATTGGTGTGCTACAAAGTTTGTGAAGGGTTTTATTTCATTTCTTGAAACCCTAAACTTAGGATAGTCATGGAAGATGACATAAAAAAAGCAAGCAACATTACAATCTCCCCATGATTTCAACATCAAAAGAGGTATAGAGAATGGCAGGAAACATCAAATAGGATTATGTTCAAATATGAACTTTGTGTTGACATGAGTTGCGGAAGGCTTGTAAAAGATAGTCTTATTCAGTACTATGTTGTTTGTCAACAAAGTTAATGCCACTTCACTAGAAAAAGTCTAGTGAGGAATCTCGACAGGCTCAAGCTTCCAAATTGTTCCTAATGTTGAGGACTCGATAGCAAAGAAGAGGTCAAAAGAATTGATGCTTATTTTTGTCAGTGGAGAAAAGGGGATAGACTAGATTTGTGTTTTCCTGAGAAGTTAGTAGCTTTACCTTGACATAAGGTTTGAACAACTAGGGATTGTAATTGAGCTCAAACTCTAGCAGGAAGCTTCTTGTTCTATAGAGGACATTCCTGGTCTTATGCGCATGATGAAGAAGACTCCTAAATCACAAGTGATGACAATTTACTACTCATACAATAAAACCTAACCCAAAAGGACTTGCAACTGTTAGCTACTATTTCTATTACCTGTACTGCCAACTGTTATTTTTGTTAGACCCTATGATCACATGTATGGGGCTCCTTGATTTGGAAATTGAGAGTGAGAAGGAGAGGAGTTAAAAGATCTAAGGCTCAGTCTTTCTAGGAAGCTTACAAAGCTTAGTGAAAAATTGTCATCAACTCTCCTGTTTCAGAAGTGTAGATGGAATAATATATTATTTCATTGAAAAGACTAATCATATTGAGGATGTTATAGCAGGTGTCTCAGGTATATCAAATTATGAAAATTAGAAACTTGACAAGGATGATACCATTTTTGGACTTCGTTATTGTTGAAAAACTTAGTGTGGATGCTGTTAAGTAGATTTTTGTGCAGATGAAGATTTGATCATTTAAAGAGAATTCTACAGCTTGGTAGCCAGAACCTTGAATTAGGAAAAATTCAAAATCATTTTGACTATTCTTACAAAGCAAATCCAGAAGTCTCATACAACCTCTAATCATTAAGAAAATCTAAAAGAATGCTATGATTACCAAATAGTGGTAGCATATGAACAAACCCTAGGGTTTGTGTAAGGGGGGTCTTGGACTAAATCTTAAGGATTGTGTGATGAACTGATACATTGAACTGTAGCAAGTAAAAAGGGCAGTGTTAGATATTGTTGAATAAATGAAAAGAATAAGAGCTAGTGAAGACCAAGGTCATCAAATGTGTGACAGTGTTGCATAACCTTCTAGTGGATAGTTCATAGATTGCAGTGATCAAGAGCAAGGGACAGTTCATAAGAGTAAGTGAATAGATCTCAAGTAACAAATGATAGTGAAAAGGGCTATCAAAGCCATTGTAAAGCCTTGTCTAGAGTGTAATGATTCCTTCAAAGTGCTGAACATGTTTGTAAGACCCTACACACCTGTAGGTAGCAGTGTCAAATCATGTTATGCGCACAATACAATGAAGAAATAAATGGTGACTACAAGGTTTGAGACATGGCAAATGTATTTGATTTACCATGTCATAGAGATATCTACAATAACAGTGTAAAAAATAGTAAACAGTGATAAGGTAGTTAGATAGCACTATTAGTACATAGTAAGGATAGTAATTTCATGTGTTAAGATTAGTGGAAACCCATGGAGAATGTATGATGCCCTAGTTTTGAAAAATTGTGAAAAATCTGGAATTGACAATGTATAGTGAAGTTTTCAAAGGTTTGATTATAGAAAGTGAGTCCTTCCGAGGTATTCAAGTTTTGAAAGGTTTTTTAGGAGTGTTTTGATCTCTTCTTAGTTATTGTTTGGTGAATTTATAAGTTGTGGCCATTGTTTATTTGACTATCCTGTTGAGACAGTTTGGCGGCAGTCTTATTTTGGGGTCAAGAATTGAAGGTTGAGATAGGTGTTTGATAAAATTTTATGAAAAAAGAATGGGGAATAGTATGATGTGTTTGAGTAGGATAATTTTTACTTGTTTGAGGCTTTAGTAAAGAGATATGGGCTTGGGAATTTGTGGTTGGTGGTTTATGTGGTCTTAAAGGGCCTAAAAGCTGATTTTGGAGAGTCTACTTTTGAAAGTTCTCTTATTTGATTTGTCAAGGTTGGAAATTGGTATTGATTCAGTCAATTGATGTTGTTTAAGGTCATTTGTGGAATCTACAAGAGGATTGTTTCCTTATTCTCAGTTTGGGTAATTTGAAACAAGAGTTTTATGAAGGGAAAATGAGTCCTAGTTGCAAGGACAAGAAAGAATAGATTGAGATTTGTCAAGTTTTGAAAGTTAGTGAGTTTTTGAAACCATATCATTGCATCATATTTTTTGTCATCAAATTTGAAGTCAAGAATGCTAGATAGGCATGCAATCATTTAGAGGAAGGGAGCTTCACTATTTCAAAAGACAATTTTAGTTTATTGGTGTGCACCTCATCAAGACTTTTTGTTTTCGATTGTCACAATAGTAATTGCTTACAATGACATGCAATTGTGTTAGAAAATTGAGGTTAGTGAATTAAAAACAATTTTTTCCCATGCTCAAGTGGAAACTTGTGCAAAGACAAAAAGGAGTCAATAGATTGAAGTAAGGTTTGCATAAAATGGTATGCCCCCTTATCGAGAAAACTAGTTCAAAATTTCAAACATCAAAAGTACATTGTGCGGCATGCACCTAAGCATGGAGGTTTATACTTTAAATTTGAAGAAAAATTTGTATATTTGAGTGCACACCTATCTTAAGGCAAAGTGCATATCACTTTTTTCATGTATAGAGGTGTGCATGTGAAAAAAAGAAAAAAGAGTTTAGTTTGTCAAAAGGGTGTCTTTCCATTTATAGGGGCATATCTCTTTATATGAGAAATTCAAAGCCTAAAATTCCTTGCGAAGTGCAAAATCAACAAAGGAATTTTTTCACTTCAAACAAGAAACATATTCCATTGATAGGAACATGCTAATATGAAGAGAAAGTTGTTATAAGAAAAAGTTCCAAATTGTTATTATAAGGTGCATGCCTAATCAAGTGGGACAGGTGTTTCAAATCATCAAACACTTAATTACCCATTTATAGGCATGCACCTCAATACAGAGTATTGATTTCAAATTTGAAATGATAAATTTCTTGTATAGGTGGACGTTGGAATGAGAATAAGGGAGAAAAAAAGTCAAAAGCCGAAAATACAATGCATAGGTGCATGCCTCTTATTGGGAAATAAGTAATTTTAAAAAGGAAAGCATGTCTAGTGTAAACGATCTTGAAGATACCTTTCACCCATATTTTTTTTGTTAAAATAGGCAAGCCCATAAAATATTAAAATACCCTTCCTCTATTACTAACCTGGAGTAGGGATTTGAAGCATGCGCAACCACCCTCCACTTCTTGGGATTTGAAGGCCTCTATAACACAAACACCACTTGTTCAACATACCTACAAGAAAAAAAATATAGGAAAAACACTCATAGAAGAACTTACATTGACAATACTTGGAGAATTGTTTAAACTTTCTTATAACGTTCAACATTTAATGCTAATTTTTGAAAGTTCTGAGATAAAAAAAAAATTCTAGTTACGATATTTTTTCACTCAGCTATAGTTCTGCACCTGAGGCATGCTCATTGAAACTAGAAAATGTCCATCCTGATTGTGATTTATTTTCTTGTCTTGAATCTGTCAAAACATGTCACAATTTTTAACATAAAAATTTCTTGGGCATGGAAAGGGAATGCATTTTTATTTCTTAAAGAGAGTGCAATACAAAAACTAAGAGAAGAAATACATAATTTTTATTTTGGTTGGCAAGAAAGCTTCTATTAAATTTCAAGAGGTTGCAGTGAAAAAACTAAATCATAAACAAAAGGCACCTCTAATCAGGGAATAATTTGTTCTTGCATATACTCATAATTGCACCGCAGGCTCTAATTTAGAGCTACAAATTTTTTGAAGTAGGAGGGCAGAGATCCTCACAAAATAAAGGGAAATTAACTGAACTAGCAATAAAAATCGGAACACATCAACAAACAGTGCACCTGAAAATAGATGCTAGAGCAGAGTATACCTTGCATCAAAATCTATTGTTTTTGAGTTTCGTTTCTAGATGTTGGCTTGCAGGGGTAGTCACATTCTGAAAGCTCTTCAACAAGAAACTAAATTTTTTAGTGTGTATCTGACCTACAATAAACAACTTGCCAAATCAACATAACTGATTGTGAAAATAAAAAACTAGTGTCCATTATCCAGTGACCATTTCAACATTTGTCTGTAATCTTTTTGTCGGTTACCACGAGATCCTATTGGCATCGATTTCTATTCAATTAGTCCCTAGTTGGGGTGTTACAAATATTTTTTGATGTATATTTGATATTCCAAGTGAAGGAAATTGTTGCTGTTTATGAAATATTGTCTTTAGTTTTACAATATATTTGAATATGACATGTCCTACTTGTAGAAAATTGATTAACATGGAATTGGATTTCACTGAATGATAGTTAAAATTTAATAATTTTTCTATATGCACAAAAGTTTAAAACCTACATTTCTTAGTTCGAACCCATTTTTGGGAGCATAGATAAATTGTCCCAATTCTCGATTATTGTCCTCGAGAATAACCAGTCTTGGTTTGATTCCTTTCTCTTCATAGTATGGCTTATGATTTTGCATTTTCTTATCCTCAACCAACTCATGCCCATAATCACTGTCTGCCCTCAGAGCTACCAGAGATTACTTCATCTTGTTTTTCTATGAATGGTTATACTTCCTTACTTACATGAAGTTGCAATTGACTCTCATTTTGATTATCTGATTCATGAAAGGATAGAGAGTGTTGATCATATATGGTCCAATTATTAGGAGAGACATTTCCCTCCTATTAAATTTTTGAGTACCTTTCTTGCATTCAAAATGTATGCTATATAATATATTTTCTTTCCCATTTTGAAATCCCAATAGTTTTTTTCTGTTTTACATCAAAATTTTGTACTTGATGTTTAATATTTGCTTGTTTTAAAACAAAATGTCAAAATACAATTTCATCCCAAATAGTGATGATCAAGATGCATGATCCTACAACACAATATTTGTAAACATCAGTGAATTGATTTTAAATGATTATGTTTTCTACATGCAGTGTTGTGATGACGAAGGCTCTATTTAATGCTAAAGGGGAGAAATAGATATTGGCTCTTTTTTTAGGACATTGCAAGCTACTTGCTTCTTGCTTGTGGTGTCGTATACGTTATTGGGGTTTGCATTCAGTTCCCACTTATGCAAATTTGTATTGACAATTAAGTTATTGCTACGATGTAAGTATATTCCGCTACTGCTTACAACTTCATTGGGATTTTGAATGTGATAGGGACTACTGTGCTGTGGGTATTCTATCATAAAGATTGAATAAAAATACAAGGATAGATGAAAGAAGCATATGGAAAAGTAGAAGTAGATGAAGACCAGATTCATTACAGAAACTTGAAAAGCATGATGAACATGCTCTATCTAAAGGATAACCAAGCTTGAAGTGTAGAAAGAAAGATAAAAACAAATGGATCATATGGCCTGACCGTGTATAGATTTGAAAAGTAAAATTAAATAAAACCATGGAAAGTGACTTACCACAAGATTCTGCATGATGAGAAAAAATGGGAAGAGGTTGCAATCCAAAATCAAGCGCTTTCACTTCTCCATTTTGGTGGGCATTGAAAATAAGGTCTTGAGGAAGGTTTTAGAGTATGTTTATTAAAATGAAAATTATGGCCATTTTAGCGGGCTACGCGACTCACTTCTACATTTTGGCGGGCATTGAAAATAAGGTCTCGAGGAAGGTTTTAGAGTATGTTTATTAAAATGAAAATTATGGCCATTTTAGCGGGCTATGCGACTCACTTCTACATTTTGGCGGGCATTGAAAATAAGGTCTTGAGGAAGGTTTTAGAGTATGTTTATTAAAATAAAAATTATCGTCATTTTAATAATGTTAATATATGGCCATTTTAATAATGAGCACATTTTGACATGTTATATATATATATATAATTATTACTAGCAATTGCACCTTGGTGTGCAATAGGTATGCCAAAGAGGTATGAAAGGTCAATTAGAGAAAATTTTGGTGTATTTTTTCAGACATATGTGTAGTACATGAGGTCAATTGGTAGGTCATTTAGCAAATGATGTTTATGTAACAAAGGTCTTAAGCAATTAGCATTCACTCAATAAATATATATTTTAAATATAATTTTTCATGAGACAAAATTATATATTTGTAATAGTAAATTTATTACAGGAGTTCAGTTTATTTTTTCTCTATCCACCTCTCTATATCTTATCTATATCTCTCTCTCCATTTTATGTCTGAGTAAGGGTTCAATTAGGGTTAGGTTTTATTATAAACCTTGGGGTTAGGGTTATATTTGGGGTTCAAATAAGAGTACAATCAAAGTTACAACTCAATTAGGGTTATGATCCAACTATGGTTTCAACTCAATTAGGGTTACAATACAATTAGGGTTAGGGGTCAATTAGGAATTTAGTTAGGGTTTAATTAGGGTTAGGGTTAGGGTACAATTTGGGTTAGGGGTAGGGTTAGGGTTAGGATTAAATTAGGGTTAATGTTACAATTTAATTAAGGTTACTATTCACTTAAGGTTACAATTAGGGTTAATTAGGTTTTGGGTTACTATTCTACGATTAAGCTTGTGCTTCGGGTTACAATTGGGTTTCATATAAGGTTATAATCAAGATTATTACAATTGGGGTGCAATTAGGGGTTAATTAGTATTAGGGTTACATTACAATTATTGTTTAATTAAGATTAAATTATGGTTATGACTAGGATTCAATTATTCTTATGATTAGGGTTAGAAAAGGGTTAATGTTCAATTAGATTTTAATATGATAAATGTTAGGATTCAATTAGGGTTAGGGTTTAAATAGGATTAGACATGAATTAAAGTCACAATTATAATTTGAGTTCAATTAGGGTTAGAGATAGGATTAGATTTAGGGTTCAATTAGGGTTAGCATTCAATCAAGGTTTAATTAGGGTTAGAGTGCAATTTGGGTTAGGATTTAATTAGGGTTAGCATACATTAGCATTCTAAAATTAGGGTTAGAATTATGATAAAGCTTAGGGTTAAAGTTCAATTAGGATTATGATTAGGGTTACATTTAATCTTAAGATTAAAATTCAATTAGGGTAGGGTTTAATTAGGGTTCTAGGATAAATCTTGGGGTTAGCATTAGGGTTAAAGTTAATAAGGTTTAGGGTTCTGAAATAAATCTTAGAGTTAGCATTAGGGTTAAGGGTCAATTAGGGTTTGGGTTATGGTTTGGGTTTAGTTAGGGTTAGGGTTCAAATAGGATTATACTTAGGGTTTAATCAGGGTTAGGTATATAGTTCAATTAGGTTTACTATTAGGGCTAGGATACAATTTAGGTTAGGGTTAGGGTTGAATTAGGTTTATGATTAAATTAGGGTTAAGTTTACAATTCAACTAGGGTTAGTGTTCAATTACGATTATGATTAGTGTTAGATTTAGGGTTTCTTCAATTAGGATTAGGGTTTTGTTAAAATAAGGGTTAAGATATAACTAAGGTCCAATTTGGATTAGGGCTTAATAGTAATTCCAACCCTACTCTTAACACTAACCAAAGCCTTATTCCTAACCTAAAACCTATTATAATTATAATCCAAACCCTAACCCTAACCATAATTCCATCCCTAACCCTAACATAATTCTCACACTAAAATGAAAGTTATGGACAAGATTTTAATAGTGAGCACATTTATTTAGTTATTTATCTAGTCATTTTTATTTGTTTGATATTAGTCATTTATTTAGTCATTTTTCTTTGTCTGATATTAGTCATTTATTTAGTCATTTAGTTGTGATTTTACCCAATTAACAAATTAGTCACTTATAATGACCAAATTAGTCATTTATTTTCAAAATACTACTAGTGTTAGTCATGTGACTAAAAGTGTTAGTCATGTGACTAAAATTTTTAGTCACGTAGTCATTTATTTGCCAAATTCTACTAGTGGCTAGACTGGATAAATAATGGTTGAGACTTGGATTCAATAAAGGTACTACTGACAACAATCTCTATTTTAAGTTGGATCAAGATAAAGAATTGATAATTGAAGTCTTTGTTGATGACATTATTTTTGAAGGTGATGATGACTTATGCATGAAGTTTGCCGATGAAATGAAAAGTGAATTTGAAATGTCAATGATAGGAGAACTAAAATTATTTTTAGGATTGCAAATTACTCAGTTAGATGATGGAATCTTTATTTCTCATTCCAAATATGTAAGAAAATTACTAAAAAAGTTTGGCATGGAAGACTCGCTAGTTGGTACACCCATGGTAACTGGATGCAAGCTAACACAGAATGATGATTCTCCTAAGGCTAATCAAACAAGATATAGGTCAATGATTGGTGGATTGTTATATTTGACTCAGACCAAACCAGACATTATGAATGTTGTGTGCATGGTTGCTAGATATCAAGCTGATCCAAAGGAATCACATGTGACTACAATAAGGAGAATTTTTAGATACTTAAAAGGAACAATTGATTTTGGTCTTTAGTATCCTAAGGATGATGATCTTACTTTGAATGCTTTTATAGATGCAGATTAGGCAAGATATGTGGATGATAGGAAAAGCACAAGTGGTGGTTCATTCTTCCTAGGGAAGATGTTGGTGTCTTGGCTAAGTAAAAAGCAGAACTCCATTTCCTTATTTACTGTTGAGGCAAAATATATTGCTACTGTAAATAACTGTACTCAAGTGTTGTGGATGAAGAAGATGTTGAGAGATATCAGAGTTGATTATGATGAGCCTATTTCTATATTTTGTGACAATTCAAGTGCCATAAACATTTCTAAGAATCTGGTGCTACACTCAAAGACAAAACATATATCTATCAAGTATCACTTTTTGAGAGACAAAGTGAGTGATAAAGAGGTCAGATTGGAATATGTGCCCACAAAGGAACAAATTGTAGACATCTTTACTAAACCGTTGCTTAAGGATACTTTTGAGTATCTCAGAGGCAAGTTAGGGGTGTTTTCCCCTCCTAATCTGAACTAAGATGCAATTCTTTGCATCAATTCGTGTACCTACAATCATATTTTGTTTTGGATTGATGTTATGGTGGCTGCTACTCAGGGGGAGTAGTTAGATGATTCATATGATATGTGGTTCAGATCTTGTGTACCTTTTCCATTGATGTCAAAGGGGGAGAAGAGCAATGTGAAAAATCTTTGTAGAAGAAATGGGGAGAAGTGCAATAAGTACTAAGAGAGAGAAGATGGAAGAGAAATGTAAGGAAGAGAAGAACATGTTGAAAAAAGCTAGTTGTGTTGATGGTATTTTTCACATTATGTGTTGCCATAAATGCCTAAGGGGGAGATTGTTGGATGCTGAGGTTGTGTTGTTGATATGCGGTTGTCATTGATGTCAACACTATTAGCATTAATGGATTGAAGGCTATATATGTGAAAGATATTGAGAAAATTGTTATAAATATATTGTAGGTAGTCTATGAAGCTGAGAAGGTCAGAGTGATGACAGGTTCTATACGTTGATGATCAAAACACACGCATTAAAGGGTTTTCTACTGAGCCTATCTAGTATGTTGTCCGAAAGTTTTAGAGGTGCGCATCAAGAATTGAGAAAGTTATGAAGTTCTGTGTTCCTATAGTTATTTAGTTATTGTAGCAGGTGTTTCTGGAAGATGTAATTGCAATTCTGATGAATTGAGTTGTTGCGTACATTCCTAAGATGTTTCTAGATCATTCTCTATCAGTGTGGTATGTTTGCATTGATTGGTGTGTTCGTGATCGAAGATTTTCCTTTGTGTATTTGAGTTTTCATGTTCTTGGTCGACATGATGATGGTAGTGTGTTGTGGATCCTTATGGATTAATATTTTACCATTTGGCATGTTTGAGGATGTTGATTTAGGTCCTCACTATGTTGTGATCGACTTAGGTTGGTGCGCATTGAGATTTATTCATGAAACTGGGCCGACAGTTGTAATTTATTATTTATTCATGGCCGAAAGAGTTGTTGATGTAAATTTGAGAAATAGATATATAAGAGCGATTATTTCCTCATTTTGGAGAAGTGTGGAAGTACGAGTGTGTGGTGTATATGCAAAATGTGCGAATAAAGATCAGATCATTTGATTTCAAAGTAGAGTGTGAAGAAGTGTTTCTGTGCCTAACCAAAACTATCATCAATCTTGTATAGAAGCTAATTTCTCAGTTCAACCTCATTAGATGGATTTAATTTGATTTTTTTACATAAGGTAGTGAGCCTTCCGTTTGAGCAATGAGCTCTAGGCAGTGTGCCTGAATGCATGTGCATTCCCTATTCATTCTTTCATTATACTTCTAACATGGTATAATCTTGTGGACTATCATCCACCCTGGTTTTTCCCCTAATAGGGTTTCCGCGTATAAAATCTTGGTGTTCATGTGTGTCTGATGTGTTGTTGATTTATGCATTCACTGTTATTTATCAGATCTGAGATTAAAGGTTGATTGAAGTTGAATAAGTTTAAATTCTGTAACAACTGATTCACCCCCCTCTCAGTTGTCTATCCTTGTTTTTACGACATGTATATGTATGTATATATGTAAATATATAGATATGCATATATTATGGTTATAGTAAATGATTAATTCTACCTATGAGATTAAAGAATTATGTTAGATGAGTAAAATGAGTAATTAAGAAAGGAAAATTGATTTACTTATATTTAGATAATTAAAGGATTTATTGAAATAAATGAATTAGAGTATCTTTGTGCTAATTAATGAATGCTAACTGCTTTTATAATGATTTAATAGTTAAATTGAAAATTTACTAGTGAGTACAATTTTTATTATGGTAAATGGTTTCTCAAGTGAATTTGTGGCTAAGTTAATGAGTATCATGAGATCTGGAAATAATGTCTTTCATGAACGTATTGTTTGTTTGACCATTTGCATTGAATATTGTGTTTGATTTTGATATTGGGGTGATTTTGGTTATTGTTATAAGAAAATGGGAGTAATTTGTGTAAAGTGGTTAAGTTGGCTTCCAAAGGCTTGGGAGGGAGTATTTTTGTATGTATGGTTCTTTTGATGGTTTCACTTTGAATTTCATATGATTCTTATGATGGTTTTACTTTGGAAATGCTTTGGAAATGTTTCGTGTTTTGCGCAAGATGGTTAATGCCTTGCAATGCACATAGATTATTTTTAATTTGATGAGTATACAAGATGAGAAATGCCTTGTACGGTGTATGGATTCATGTGGATTATGCAATATGGTTAATTCCTTGCTTGATGTGTAGGGTTTACTAGTTGCAAGTAGGGGGAGTGGCTCTCAATGGGGGTCAGAACCCAAAGTGGTGTCCAGGACAACCCATTGAAGAGTTTCTTAATCCATTGATAACCTTAATAATGAATTAGGGGGATGGGTAGACTTCACATTAACCAAGATAATGTTGTGCCTCACTTATGGCTCAAGTGCTCGTTTAGGCTTGAGATGAGATGGGAAGGCCTGGAATGGAAAGATCAATTGCCTTGTCCTCACGAAAGGTATGTTGATTTCACATGAGTTTTTATGGGGGCTAGGGATCGGTAGAGGCTACCAAGACAACCCAAGATGAGGGCCGGGGCCTACAGATATTTTCCCAGGATAACCCATAGAAAGATATGTGATGACACTCCTCCCTATTGCAGTCTAGCATTCCCTAGTTGTGTTTTTCTCCTTCAGTTGTGTGAATGCCTCTAGAAGTGATGTAAGTGTTGTATGTGATGTGGTTTTGTTAGTAGTGCTGTATTGGAGTCATGTATAACCCTTGTTTATGTTATCATGTTGTCTTCTTGGTGGTTTGTTTGATGTGGGACCTTGTGTTAAATCCTAGCACAAGGGGGGGGGGACCTTAGGGTTTCACATGGTCAGGAGGTTGGTGCTTTTTCCTCCATTGGGTATTCTTACGGCATGTTCGTGTGCATGGAGATTTGTTCCTGATTTTGTGGACTCCAGATCCTGTTCTTGATTGAGGAGACAAAATTTTATGTATAATTATTGGATTGTATATCAGTTATATCTCTTAATGTAATTTGATGTATTCTTCCCACATGTACTTGAGAAGCATCATTGTAAATATTGTAGTGATGTAATAGATATGGATGTACTCTCCTTATAATGGAAATTGTAAAATGATGTAATTTTGCATATGCTAGTTTGTTAGATATGTTTTTAGTTCATATGTGACATGTTATGAAAGTAATTAATGTAGAAGCATTTAATGTGATGAGTTAAAATGAACCTTGCATTTTAGTTAACTCATGTAATTTGAAAATTTAGAGGAATAATTCTTTTCACCTTGATCATTAGCTTATGAGTAGCGCAATTGAGGAACCTTAGGGGACTTGTGTTAGAATATTATATCATTTAAAAAAAATTTGTTCCATTATTATAGTGTTGTCCTTTGGGGTTCCTTGGTAGGGCATTACACTTGGTATCAGATCTAGGTTCATACACTGGGCACTCTGGTTACATGTGAGCCCATTATTCCAAATAATAGTGAAACTTTAATAGTTAACCTTGAATTTTTCTTGTTCATTGTGCATTCCCTAGACCTTATCTTATGTTTGTTCATGCTTGTACTCTTTCTCTCTTCTCCCTAGAAATTATAGCTATGTGCATTATGTGTATTCACATTCCCTTCCTGCCTTTTTGATGTGAGCAATTGTTATATGATGCCATGTGATATTTGTTTCTCTTGTAGTTTCTTGGGTACTTGTTGAATGCTAGGGATGGTGTTGAGTGCATGATTGATCATTTTGTATGTATTCTCTTAAATGATGTTACCATGTTCAAATGCTCATACGACTAGCTTTATTAAAAAGGAGTGGTATGCCTACTTTCCTTATAAATAATAGGATAACGTGCTTGTGTTCCACATAATAATTTGACTGAGAATATGTCATAATGCATATGTGAAAAATTTGCTTAGTGTGCATATATTAGCTGAATTATGTCTTTCTCTCTTCCCTCTTTCTTCTCCAAGTAGGATATGAAATATAAGGGATGTTGATTTATGATATATTGTACCAATTAGATGTATGGATTTTTTCATGTATGTGATACTATATGCAAAAGGATTGTTTGTATAATTCCTCCTCTTAGTAAGGAATTTGGAACTATCGATTGCATATATAATGTTAGGAAATGTTGTGAAATATTGGAAGTTTCACATTTAAGAGTTTTTAGTACAAAGACGCATTGTAGATAGTGATGTTATGTCTGGAAAATTTGATCATTCTTGTGTGATCTTACTTGAATGGCATATATATGCATTGATTAATTGAAAAATCCCCCTCTCTCTTCTCTCTTTATTTGAAAATTAGATTCATAAGGGCACTACTTAGGAATGTATTAGAAATCAATAGAGGCATTGAAGGCTTAGTAAGGAATAAGATCTGAATTGCATAAGAATAAAATTCTTGATTAGAATGGAAATTTTGTATCTGAAAGTTTATGCATCACATGTAGGACTATGTTTTTGAAAGTACGTAGAAAAAACACCTTCACATGGATAGAATAGAGAATTCTTATGAAACAATGGATTAACTGAACATGTTATAACATAGATGTTGAATAGGGAAAAGATGTTTATTGCTTGTAAAGTGTGCATAGAAAGTTTGAAATCATTCCTTCATGTCCCTACTTTTTTTGGAAATATGGATGTTTTATCTCTATAAGAGATCTGTGTGGTTGGTTGTAACTATAAAATGTTGCTTTGATGAATGAATAGGCTAAGTAATGGTATTATTTTCTTACCTTATCTGAATTCCAAAGTATGTGTGTGTGCTCAATAAGTTTTAGTAGGAAGGAATAATAATTAGGTAAATGATGTTGTAGTATGAGGAATATATCTTTAAATACTGGAAAATTTATAAGCTTTTAAATGTTAAATTAGAATGTTGATAGGAAATAAGATGATGTGATATATGATTGAAAACTAGTGTGATGATATGAGTGAATAAAATTTTTTATGGCATTATGAAGAGAATTTTGTTTGTCTGCATCCTATGCATTGCACATTGTGAATGACTAATATGGTATAGTAGTGAATCATAAATAGAGAATCTAAAATTAATTTTCATTATATTTATGATCTTGTGAATGTAATTATTTTGTGAATGAGATATCAGAATGAAATTTGGATAAGTGCTTGGTGCATACCATGTGTGGGTGTGAAATAATATGTTTCTCTCTCTCTCTCTCTCTCTCTCTCTCTTGTATATGTTTTGTACATAAAGGATGACTGCATGAACTTGAACCATATATTTTAGGGGAAAGGTTTCCCTCTTGCACTTCTAGAGTTTTCCACCTAAAAGGAGAGAGGTATTTATACCCAAAACCTAAGAGGTTCATTCAAGACTAATGCTTATATGAATAAGATGTGTTTAATGGAATGTTCTAAATTTAATAAACTGAAAATAGAAGTGATCTATTGATGCAAAACTAATTAAATGTGAATTTTTTGAAAACACATAATGATATGTAGAAAGATAGATTAAAGGAAATACAAAACAAGATAGAAGGGAAAATAGAAAGAGTGCACCTAGAAATGAACAAGAGTTAAAATGAAGATTGAAAATGCCTCTAAAATTCTAGAAAGTTTGATTTTCTGGTCAACTAGGACACTTACACCAAGCTGGGCGACTTAGTCCCAAATATGGGAAACTACTTCGGAGCTCGTTTCAGCCAACTGGGTATCCACATATCCAATAATCCCTGACAAAGATATGCAGTGGGACTAAGTCACCACTATTGGTGACTTATTCCACTCTGGCTTTTTGGGAAATTTGAGAGTGGAAACGGAAGCTTGCAGTTTGCAATCTGTTCTCTGACTGAAATCTAGATCCAAACCTACGAAATCACCTGCAAAACATAATATAGTTTTGTTTCTAATAGGGGGTTTTCCTTGGTCAAACCCTTAGTTGGTATTTAAAACTTGAAAGAGATGAGAAATCCACATAAAACCCTAGGCCTAAGTGTATCTAAGACTAGGAAATATGAAGTATGATGCAACCTTATTGTAACATGCAAGAATAAGATGCATAAATGAAACTAGAATAATGCAAGACTCATTCCAAGAGACCTTAAATCACATTAGGAATGAATCTTAATAGCATGCAAACCTTCCTTAGGCTGAAGATAGAGAGAAAATGGAAGATGGAACCACTTTGAAAACAAGTCTTTAGGATTGATTTTATGGCTAGTTGCATCTCCTCAACCTAGATTTCTCCATGATTCTCCATAGGCATCCATGATCAACCCTTTGTAATGTGAGATATCAGACAAAAAGTGAGCTTGAAGACCTGAAAAAACCCTAGATTGCTGCCCTAAGCTTCAACTTTGCTGTAGATAGACTAATGAATCTTCTCGTGGAAGATCTTAACACTTGATTCTTGAATTTTCTTGTAAAAATGACTAAAAGGGTTGTGAAAAATGACTAAAAAATATGTATTTATAGGAATCAATACCTAATTGTCGGTTATTTTGACCTAAGAGGCCAAAATCCATTAGAGATTTTGATTAAATTAGAGATTTTCCCACTCAAAATTGCAAATTACCCCAAAAGGGACTAAGTCACCACCTTGGGCGACTTAGTTCCACCAGGGGTTTTTGAGGTGAGTTTTGTGAGATTTGAGTAATTTGAATGTTATTTGTTTGGACTTGCATGATTTATGGGTGGAATAAGCCTTAAGGTCCAAAATAATGAGTCTTAGGGGCCTATAAGTGTTGTTTTAAAGGGATGATTGGTGCAAGAATGCCAAAATGATTCCAAATTTAGTGTGAAATTGTCTCTTTCTTCAAGAGTAT
The DNA here is from genome assembly GCA_007115665.2 of Sequoiadendron giganteum. Classification (NCBI taxonomy): domain Eukaryota; kingdom Viridiplantae; phylum Streptophyta; class Pinopsida; order Cupressales; family Cupressaceae; genus Sequoiadendron; species Sequoiadendron giganteum. Next base: position 368,477,482 of record CM021106.1, read on the forward strand.
ACAATTTTCTATGTTACATTTAGCCCCCACTTTAGTGCCCATATGACTCTATGTGCATATGCAAGCTAATGGACTCTAAATAACACACTTTGTTTCATAACAGGATACTCATTCAGAAGATGGGAGAATGAAGCCCCTAGTGTAGTTATTTTCAAAACCACAACATTAGGAATCACATCTTGCAACACAAATTCGTTAGTTGTCCAAAAATCCTCTTATATAACATCTAGAAATCAAATTCGAGGGTAGATGTATGCCCCCTTGATTCCGCTTGCTTTACAGAGGTGGAATCAAGGTAGAAATCTAGCCACATCAAATAAGGAAAATCATATCGTAGGACATATCCAAGTACCATGCCACATAACGATAGATGATTGATGATGTAGGGTACGGAAGCATGATTTTGACACAACAAACTACGTAAAAAATGGAGTTCACTAGCACCTGTCATGTTGTCTTGAATGAAAAGAACTCTATTATGTCTAAGATAGGAAAAACCCAAATGTGCTTACATGAGAGTGAAAAAGAGTTAAAAATGAAGTAATTTATCACTTACTTGTTCATTTTACCTTCTTTTAGCATGAGAGTGATGAGAGAATAGTGAAAGATGCTGAGTAGATGAGACTACACACCTGCAAGCTTAGACGTGCTGCGGGACTAGGTGGCATGCAACAAGTGTTATCATTAGGTGAGTTGATTATGCTACCTTCACTTTGTGTTTATGCAGTTATTTGATGATTTTTATGTATTTCTAGGTTAATTTAGGATCTTGGAAAAAAAATCACAAAGTGTCCCCTTTTTTCGCAAAGTGTCCCTTTTGTTCACAAAATGTCCCTTTTGTTCGCAAAGTGTCCCTTTTGTTTGCAAAGTGTCTTGTTTCTTCACGAAGTATCCCAAAAGGGTTCTAAAGTGTTTAGGGTATTTAAGAAAGCACACTAGAACAACATTAGTACACTTGCATGATGAATAAAGTAAAAATTAAAGATGCTAGATGGTTGATGGAAAATAATTTTGTATTTTTGATAGGTACCTACCCATTTGTGTCAACGTCTAGGTGGTAGGAAGCTACGTTTTCTAAGAGATTTAGCCCTCACACTTTTAGCATAGGACATAGAGCAATTGTAGGCTGTGGGGATATATTGGGCGTACCTCATGCCCCCCATGAGGTACCATGATGCTATGCTTGATGGTGTTATGTGAGCACTAAGACACATACACGTGTACATTCCACCTTTTGATCAGGGAGATGATGCTTACTCTAGAGGATGTGCACCACATTCTTGGAGTTCCTATTCGGGGAGAGCGGGTGTGCTTCTAGAGAGATCACACCTTCCATGAGAAGAGGGTCGATATGTAGTATTGTCTGGATGGGCCAGTGCATGATGGGCGAGTGAGAGGATGGATTGACTTGGTGATGCTACTATATTCATGAGTGGTGGTTGTGAGATAGATTATGATGCATATAGTGGCACTAGTTCTCATCCCAGATGGGTGGGTAGTGCACCTTGATGGAGGACTAGTTCACCTGATACATGGGATGGTAGAGCATGGGATAGTATATGCCTGGGGGTGCTGTATCCTAGCACATTTATATTATGATATTGGTTAGTTTGTTTTCTAGGAGGTAGACAGCATGGTACATTGCACACTTCTACAGGTTTGGTGCCTTGAGAATATCACATGCACTAGGGCTACTAGCTTTCCATGTCCGACAGTAGTGGGGTATCCTTGAGCCTTTGGCTATCCTCTATGATGGTTTTGGTAGTATGGGGATTTACATTTTGGAGAGTGATATTGGACCAACTGGAGGAGGATGAGATCCTGTGGAGACCTTATCAACTCAAACTGCAATGGATGGATCACACGAGGCAATTGAGGAGATTACATTTAGACAAGTTTTTGGTTGGTCGTCATGATCATGTAGTACATCCCTTCTACTATGATTGAGTCATGCAGCAGTTTTGACAGATTCAAAGGCCATCCCAAGACACATTACTTTTTCAAGAGGTCAGTGCGGAGTTCCCGGAGACCAGGTGATACAATATGACTCACTCTAGATGATGTTGTCAAGAGCGGCTCTGATTTCTTAGATCATGACCAGCCTCCAGTCTCTAACACAAATGACATCAGTGCCACATGGGAGTATGAGGAGTGGTGGATAGTATCGCGACCAACTCTTGTTTATTCGATTGATGAGCCCATTGGAGATGTAGTACCATTGCCAAATGAGGGAGATGATAGAGAGGACAGGGTCGAGGAGACATGCTACAAGGCTACAAACATATTTACCAATATTATTGATGAGGAGTATGATGAGGATGCATATCCTAACTATGATGACCAGGAGGGAGAGGAGGAGGATGAGGAGGAGGAGCCACCCCTGAGTGAGAGTGATGAGGCAACAATTGAGGATCAACATGAGTGGGGAGAGTCCTCACCAATTCATATTACTATATCACAAACAACGATTGTAAAAGGCATAAGTACTCACAGTTGTGGAGAGGCTAGCACATCATCCATGCCCCCTGCACAGGATGAGGTGGATATTGCTCAGCCTACTGGAGATATAGGTGATGAGATTTAATTTTATGCATGTACCTTGTGATTTTGTGTATTTATTTTATGTATATATATCATGATGTGTACTAATTGTGTATTGTTTCTATCTTGTAGTAGCTATGAGAGATTGGTGAGATCTCTACCATCAAGTAGCTGCACAAATAGTGCCAACATCTATCGATAAGGAGGAGATGGACTCAGACTATGTGCCCCAACCTATTGTGGAGTACGATCCAGAGTCACTCAGGCCATTCGCAAGATTATGGGAAACATATGAGAGTCTGAAGAGATGAATCCACTGAGTCAAGACTACAACAAAGGTACAATCATCCCAGACTCTAGCAGAGGTTGTGAGACTAGTAATAGAGGTAGCATGGCTACATGCAGAGAGAGATTAGATAGCATGAGAGTAGCGAGTGGCCCTTGGATAGATACAAGGCTTAGAGTTTGCACTTAGATTCAGTGGATCATAGTCCCAATCATGTACAACCATTACTTGACATCTTGCTATCAAAGTAACATGAGTACCAAATTCCAAGGGGTTTGGTAACCATAGTCCTTAGTGACATTGTATACTTATATGACATGTATAGAATTTTTTTGATATATATATATAGATGCATGAGCATGTTGATGTTTTATTACTTATCTTTATGTGTTTAAATATTAAATGATAATGCGATTAATTAAATAGCCTTCATAAGATTACTTAATTAATGTCCATGATTTAACAAAGATTATGTGATATAATTAAAACTTGCTATAGTTTCTTTTAGATACAGTATGATGATTAAGTATGTTATGCACTGATGATCTAAGCTAACATAATACACAAGATGAATGTGAATAGTATGAAACCTAAAGTAACTATGAAATGAATTAAATAATCACTTTAGTGCTCAAGACACACACATAACCGTTTCTCAAGAACGAAGCAATGAGAAAGCATATAGGATATAATCTAATAGCTCTAACAACACTGATTTATTATTCATACCATTCAAAGGGACTAGACATAATGCCGGCATAGATGCATGGGATTGATAGGATTTTTGAAGGGGTGTACCATCTAGCTCTGTTAATGTGTAAGCGCTAGATTAGTAACTTGAATTAATGATGTAGGGTCCTAACCAATCAGGATTGAATTTTCCTTTTTCAGTGTTAATGTGATGTTCATCAAGCATTTCAAGTTGGTGTAACTATTGTTCCTTATAGGTAGCATTATTGATAAGACCTTGGAGAGAAATCTTTAATGTGGATATTTATAACTCCAAGGGCATGATAGCCTCAATACTGTAGACAAGGTTATAAGGTGTAGTTCCCGTAGATGATCAAACACTTATTCGATAGGCCCAAAGTGCATATTGTAATTATGTGTGCTGATCCTTGTGATGTTTGTTAATAGTTTTCTTGAGGATTTGTTCTAGAGTCTTGTTAGTACTTTTAGCTTGACCATTAGATTGTGGGTAGTAAGGTGTTGAAAAGAAATGTTGGATATGAAATGTCTCCAGGAACTTCTTCACATCATTATTTTTAAATGGTGTTCCATTCCAAAATTAATGCGGAAGGAAGTTTGAAGTGAGCAATAATGTGTTCCAATAGGAAATGACATATTACATCAGTAGTGGTGAATCAAAGAGGAATTTTTTCTACCCATTTTATAAAATAATCAGCTGTTGTAATGATAAATGTATGTCTGGCAGAAGATGGTGGTGGAATTTTTCCAATGAGATCCAAGCCCCATACAAAGAATGACCAAATATGAATTTGGGCACGAAGCTTAGAAGTAGGAGCATAGATCAAAGTGTTGTGTTCTTGACATTTGTGACATTGCTTAACATATGCAAATAAATCCTTTTCCATATTTCTCCAATAATATCCCATACAAAGGAGCTTTTGTAGTAAGGAATAGGATTTCCAATGGGTGGGATTAATATAAGCCCAACACCAGAGCCCATTCGACACTTGGATCCATCAAAGTATAATTCCCATGTAGGAAGCTCTATTTTCAACACATTCTCATTGGGAAAAGAGACATTGCTAGGTAGCACTAAAGGAGAAGGAGCATCGACTAAGTGGTTGGCTAAGGCTTGGCCTTTAATTGATTTTTTTGAGACAAACTTAAGGTCAAACTCAGTCAACAACATTACCCATTTAGCTAGACATCCTGATAAGTTTGTTTTATTGAAAAGATGTTTGAGAGGATCAAATTTTGTCATCACTTGTATTTCCATGTTTAGTAAATAGTGTCGCAACTTACAAGTAGTGAATACAAGAGCCAAACATTATTTTTCAATTGGTGTGTATCATGTTTCATAATCGATTAGGGTTCGACTAATGTATTAAACATGATGCTATTTTCCATTATCATCTGGGAGCCAACAATGCTGCAAGAGCATGGGCGGAGTAGCGATATAAAGGATGAATGGTTTTTTGGTATAGTGGGTTGTAAAACAGGCGGAGTTACAAGGTATTATTTTAAACTCTCAAAGGCCTGTTTACAATCCTCATTCCAATCAAAATGCACACCCTTTTTGAGGAGGTGTGTGAAAGGTAGCATTCAATCAACTAAGGAGGCAAAAAAATGACAGATGGCTTGAATCCTTCCTTGTAAGGTGTGTAATTGGGAAATGTTTTGAGGTGGTGGCATGTTAATTATAGCATCAATTTTCTTCGTGTCCACCTCAACGCCTCTGTGAGATATGATAAACCCTAAAAGTTTTCCACTATCTACTCCAATGACACACTTTTTTGGATTTAAGCGCATGTTGTATTTATGCATCTGTTCAAAGATTTAACAAAGAACATTCACATTATCTTGTCGCATTAAGGATTGGGCTAGAATGTCATCAACATAATCTTCCAATATTTTATGTATGTAATCATGAAATCTCAATGTAATTGCTCGTTGATAAGTTGTGCCTGCATTCTTTAGTCCAAAAGGTATCATAACCCAACAAAATGTTCCCCAAGCAGATGTGAATGTTGTCTTATATTGATCTTGTGAGTTAATAAAGATTTGATTATATCCAGAAAATTCGTCCATGAATAGAAACAAAGCATGTCCAGTAGTTGAATCCATGATCCTGTCGATATTAGGAAGAGGAAAATCATCCTTTAAAGATGCTTTATTCAAGTCAAAAAAATCCGTACATATCCTAATACGATTGTTAGTTTTAGCAACTGTGACAATGTTTGATATCCAAGGAGAATAATAAATAGGTCGAATGAAACCTGCGTCAAGGAGTTTTTCAAGTTCTCCTTTAACATGCAAGGCTATCTTAAGGTTCATCTTTCCTATCTTTTGGTGAACAGGTTTAGTATTTTTAGCAAGAACAATGTTATGTTTCACTATCTTCAGATCTATTCTTGGTATATTTGAATATTTCCAAGCAAAAATTTCAGGAAAGTCATGAAGCAAGGTTGCAAGATCCTCTTGTTGTTCATGATCAAGGTACTTCCCAATTTTAATGACTTTGTCTTTATCATTTATGTCCATTGGTATATAAATGGTAGCCCCTAAGGGGAGTGAATTTTACTTAGGAAATGCAGGATCATATGGTTCCATGCTTGTGATTGTTTCATTGGTATCAATAATGTTTTGATTGGTACTTATCATAGTAGAGGTAACTTTTTGTTTGGGAACAAATATTTTATCAGAAGTACCTAACAGTTGTTTCAAAGCTTCATCATTATCAACATATTCCCATGATGGTGGTGAATCCACATCAAGGAATTCAGGATGTTTGAGTATGAGATTGATTTTTGGTTTACATGTGATGGTGTGATGTTGAACAATGGGAGTTGATTTTCTTTTGTTGTCTTAGAAAAAGAATATCCTAAACCAGTCTTTGTCTCGTGTGTATTAGGTTCTATGGGAACTCGAATGCCTTGTTCATTTTTTCCACATCCTTTACCATTGTATCCTAGTTGTTTCACGAGATCATATCCTCGTCCATAAATTCTTTCCATTTCCTTCAGGTTGGGTGGTTGTTGATAATTTATCTCATCAAAATTTGTTGTGTATGTTGTATTTTCTTCCAAAGTAGATGAGGTAGATGGCATGGGAATATTCTTTCGAATTCTGAGTAGACATGACTGTTGGTTGTTCTTGGTTTTCATCCACTTTTTGTGTGATTATGTATTCACTCATAAATGAAGGTGTGAATTCTAATGATCCCCAATCATCACCTAGTAATTTAGGCATGGGGTCTTCTTCTTGTTTGTTGGTCTCAAGAGGTGTTATGTTGGAGGTTGGAATCAATATGTTTAGAGGACTTGTTGTTCCTTTTCAAGTTGTAAGCAACTTTCAAGATCATGGTCTATATCAATTTGATAAACATTTTTTGTTATAGACATATTTCATGATTCGATGAAGGGTTGAGGGCACTGCATGCATCTCATGAATCCATGGTCTACCCAATAGAATATTATAGGAAAGGTCATAGGGAATGACATGAATAGGAGTTTGAAGAGTAACCATTCCAACTATAATAAGTAAAGTAATTAAACCAAGCGATTGCTTTGTGACATTGTCAAATCCTCTAATAGACAAGGAATTAGATTTTATTTGTGATTTATCTACATGTAATCTATCAAGAAGCTTCACACTACACACATTAAGGGCAAAGCCATTGTCAATAAGGGATCATTTGATTTCTATTCGATTGAATTGGGCTATTCCCATAAAGGCTTCATTTTTCTTTCTTAATTCTAATGGAGGGAGCTCATGTTGGTGGAAGTTAGTGTCTACATTAACTGTAATTATTCCTTGTATGAGAGTTGCCAAATCATTTGAATTTGTACTAGGAGGAACCACTATTTGTTGCAATGTTGTTTGAAGCATAGAGTGATAGTTTGAAAAATTCTGAAGAAGATCCCAAAGGGATATCTTGGTGGGAGTATTCTTAAGTTTCTCAATGAGATCATACACCCTAAGGTGTGAATTTAAGCAAGGGGCACTAGGTAATATGGGGTTGGGTAAAGGTAAGGGTGTTGGGGTGGCTTATTGAGGTTGTGGGTTATTTCTAGTGTTATGCATGTGAGGGACAATATCATGCTTAGGTGGGTAAAGGGTAAAATCAGGTTTAGATGGAGTTTGAGGTTGATGGGAAGGTGGGTAGAGAACTAGATGAGGTTGAATTACATTGACACATTTTTTTGTAGGGTGCTCACAACAAACCATAGTGGATGAACTTGGTGAGAGGAAGTCTTGAAGGGCTTCATCTAACATGAACAAATCATTATAGCTAAAAGGTTTGGGATATAGGTTATTAATGGTTGGTTTGGGTTTGTCATCACAAACCTTAGTGGATAAACTTAGTGAGAGGAAGCCCTATAGAGCTTCATCTAACTTATCCAAGTCATCACTACTAAAAGGTTTAGATGATATGGTTTTTCTAAAGTGGAGCAGTGTGTGGATTGTTTCATGTGGTGTTTCTAATGTTTTGTTTTCATGTTCTAATGAATGTGACCTAAATGAACTAGGAACTAATGTTGAAAAAAAAACATACAAAGATCTAATGCTATCCATAAATGCCATGAAAGTAAAGGATGCTTGTTCTAATGAGTACCATATAACAGAAAATAACTAAACTTAAACAAAAAAGTAACTGAGAAAAATAGAAACCGCATAAACTGGAAACATAATGTAGAAAAGACTAATGCAAAATGAGCACTGGGACTAAGTCACCTAGGGTGGTGAATTAGTCCCAGTAGGGGTATTTTTTAAGTTTTTCTAATTTTTCTGATGGATTCTAATGTTTTTTGTACTGTATAATGCAAATCTAAAGTACAAATACAAAATTTCACTATTGTTGAAGGAAATGAGATACAAAAATGAAATTTTCACTACTGCAAAGTATGAAACCCTAGGATGCAAATTTAAACAATGCAACATGCAATGAAATGTTAATAGAGTCTATTCTTAGGATGTAAATAAATGCTAAATTAGAAAGGGGATGTTCTAAATATAGGTTCACATTAGGTTCACCAAAATGAATCATAGATTTTAGGGGAAAGGTTGCCCTCTTGCACTTCTAGGGTTTTCCACCTAAAAAGAGAGAGGTATTTCTACCCAAAACCTAGGGGGTTCATTTAGTACTAATGCTTATATGACTAAGATGTGTTTAATTGAATGCTCTAAATGTAATAAATTAAAAATAGAAGTGAACTATTGATGCAAAACTAATGAAATGTGCATTGTTTGAAAACACATAATGATATGCAGAAAGATAGATTAAAGGCAATACAAAACAAGATAGAAGGGAAAAAAAAAGAGTGCACCTGGAAATGAACAAGAATTGAAGTGAAGACTGAAAATTCCTCTAAAATTCTAGAAAAATCTAATTTTTTGGTCAATTGGGATACTTACGCCAAGCTGGGCGACTTAGTCCTAGATCTGGGAAACTGCTCTCGAGCCCGTTTCAGCCAACTGGGTATCCAGATTTCCAATAATCCCTAACAAAGATATGTAGTGGGACTAAGTTTCCACTCTTGGTGACTTAGTTCGCTTTGGCTTTTTGGGAAATTTGAGAGTTGAAATAGAAGCCTATAGTCTACAATCTGTTCTCTAATTGAAATCCGGATCCAAACCAATGAAATCACCTACAAAATAGAATATATTTTGGTTTCTAATGGGAGGTTTTCCTTGGACAAACCCCTTGTTGGTATCTAAAACTTGAAATATATACAAAATCTGCATAAAACCCTAGCCCTAAGTGTATCTAAGACTAGGAAATCTAAAGTATGATGCAACCCTATTCTAACATGCAAGAATAAGATGCATAAATGAAACTAAAATAATGCAAGACTCATTCCAAGAGACCTTAAATCACATTAGGAATGAATATTAATAGCATGCAAACCTTCCTTAGGCTAAAGATAGAGAGAAAATGGAAGATGGAACCACTTTGAAAATAAGTCTTTAAGATTGATTTGATGGCTAGTTGCATCTCTTCAACCTAGATTTCTCCATGATTCTCCATAGTCATCCATGATCAACCCTTTGCAATGTGAGATCTTGGACAAAAAGTGAGCTTGAAGACTTGCAAAAACCCTAGCTTGTGTTGGCAACACAAGGGCAGACAACTGAGAGTGGGGTGAATCAATTGTCTTAGAAATTATACTGATTTAAACTTATTCTCAGATCTAATAATTAAACATGAAAGCATAAACAATCATCACATCAGAAAAACACATAACACCAAGATTTTTACATGGAAAACCCTGTTAGGGGAAAAGCCACAGTGGAGGTTAATCCACAAGTTTATGCTCTACTAAAAGTATTAGAAAATAAATGGGGAATGCACATGCATTCAAGCACATTGCCTAGAGCTCATTGCTCAAATACAACAAGGCTTACTGCCCAAGGAAGACTCACTATCTTACATAAATATTCAGATTAAATCCATTTGAAGAGATTTTGAACTGAGAAAATAGCAATCGATAATGCCTGATTATAGTTTTAGTTAAGCACATAAACTCTGCTCACTCTTATTCACACTTAACTTCTACCTTCAAATGATCTAAACTTTATTCATACATAGAATTTTCATTTCACACACTTCACATCATAGATGTCTCAAATGAGCTAAAAAATTGGTCATATATATCCACAACCAAGAATAACATCATCTACATGTTGGCTTCAATAAAATATAGAATGAATAAAAAATATTGGCCCAAAACATAAATAATTATCAATACGAACCAACCCAAGTTGGCCACAACATAGTGAAGACCCAAAATAACATCCTCGAACATGAAACACCTTAAAAAATTATTCCTCAAAGATCCACAACACGCTACAATCACCCTGTCGACCATGAACATGAAAAACATGAACACACAAGAGAAAATTTTCAATTGTGAGCACACCGATCAATGTGGACGTACAAAATAAATAGAGAATGATCTAGAAAACATAAAAAAGCATCATGAATCACCAAAGAAGCATCCTCAACAACTCATATTACTAGAATCACATTATATTCTTTCAGGAACACCAACTTAATCAACAAAAAACTGTCAAAACACATATACTCATAACTTGATCAAATCTTCATGTGAACCTCTAAAAATTTTGATGGATAAACTAGATAGGCTTGTCAACAAACCCTTTAATTCAAAACCTCTGAGAATCAATATATTAAACTATCCAACATACTGAACTTTATTGCTTCATCCAACCTACAACTTATTTTATTACAATTTTCTCAATATCCTCGACATATACAACCTTAAAGACATTAATTCCAATATTGTTGACACCAATGAAAACTAGATATCAGAAACATCCAGCAATCTACCCCTTTGGATTTGATGGCAACACATGATGTGAAAAACACCATCAACACAAATTCTCTTAGCACTTTCTCCCCCTTAGGATTTTACTCTTCTCCCTAGATAATTTACAGTTTCTCACAAGACTCTTCTCCCCCTTTGACATCAATGAAAAAGATACACATTATCTTTCTCACACAAGCTCTGAACCATATTTCTAAACATATGAATACTCTCCCTGAGTAGTAGCCACCACAACATCAATCTGGATCAAGATATGATTATGAAATGCACAGATTGATGCAAGTCATTGCATCTTAGTTCTGATTAGGAGGGGTAATCACTGCTAGCTTCCCTTTGAGATACTCCAAAGTATCCTTAGGAAAAGGCTTAGTAAAGATGTCTACAATCTATTCCTTAGTAGGCACATACTCTAGTCTGACTTCCTTATCACTCACGTTGTCTCTCAAAAAGTGAAACTTGATAGATATATGCTTGGTTTTTGAATGCAACACTGGATTTTTAGAAATGTTAATAGAACTTGAATTATCACAGAATATGGCAATAAGTTCATCATACACAACTCTGATATCTTCAACATCTACTTCATCCACAATACTTGAGTACAATTTCTAGCAACAACAATGTATTCTTCCTCCACAATAGATAAAGAAATGGCATTCTACTTCTTACTTAACCATGAAATCAACTTCTTTCCCAATAAAAATGCACCACCACTAGTACTCTTTTTGTCATTCACATCTCCTCCCCAATCAACATCAGTAAAAGAACTCAAAGTAAGGTCATCATCTTTAGGATACCATAGGCCAAAATCAAGTGTTCCCTTCAAGTATTTGAAAATCCTCTTCACAACAGTCACATGCGATTCCTTAGGATCAACTTGAAATCTTGCAATAATGCATATGACATTCATGATATCAGGTCTAGTTTGAGTCAAATAAAGCAATCCACCAATCATGGATCTGTATCTAGTCTGATTTTCCTTAGGAGAATCATCATCTATTGTCAACTTACATCCGATCACCATAGGTGTACCAATTGGCTTTGAATCTTCCATACCAAATTTCTTTAGCAATTCTTTCACATACTTGGACTGAGATATAAAAATACCTTTATCTAACTAAGTAATTTTCAATCCCAAAAATAATTTCATTTCTCCAATCACGAACATCTCATTAGAAAAAGTCAAGCACAAACTATTATCTCCTCCAAAAATGATATCATCAACAAAGACTTCAACAATCAAATCTTTATCATGATCAATTTTGAAATACAAATTACTATCAGCAATGCCTTTATTAAATCCGAGCTTCAACAAATACTTATCCAATCTAGCATACCATACTCTTGGGGCTTGCTTAAGTCCATACAATGCTTTGTTTAGTAAAAAAACTATGTCTCCCTGATCAGTCAATTGAAATCCATCAAGTTGCTCAATATATACTTCTTCATTTAGTTCACCATTTAGAAATGATGACTTGACATCCATTTGATAAACCTTGAAGTTTTTGTAAGCAACATATGCAAGAAATATTATCACAGCTTCAATCCTAGCAACATGGGCAAAATTTTCTTCAAATTCAATTCCTTCCGTCTGTGAATATCCTTTACAAATTAGTCTTACTTTGTTTCTAATAACTTCACCTTGCTCATTCAGTTTATTCCGAAAGACCCATTTAGTTCTAATTACATTTTTTTCCTCAGGTCTAGGAACAAGAGCTCAATTTTTTGTAACTCTTATTTCATTGCTTCCACCCAATGTTCATCTCTGCATGCTTCATTTACATTATTAGGCTTGGTCTTTGAAATCAAATAGTATTCTTCTACAATTCTTCTCCTTGTTTGAACACCTTTGTTCTTATCACCTATAATATGATCTTCTGAATGATTTAGTCTTACATACCTTGGAGTCTTAGGATGTTCTTGAACTTTAGGCTCTTGTGATCTCTCTTCTGCACTTTCACTAGTTCCTTCCTCTTGGATTTTTTGATTCACTGGAATGATTTGCACTTGATTATGAGTCTAATTTGAATTGACATTTTGATCTTATGAATCATATCCGTAGGTTCTAGATGGTATAAATGTGTCTTCATCAACCTTTAAATTAGTAATTTCAACTACTTTCCTCAATCTCTTATTGAAGCACTGGTAGGCTTTACTTTTAGTAGAATAACCAAGAAATATTCCTTCATCACTTCTAGCATCAAACTTTCCTATATCTTCATCTCTTTTGATATAACATTTGCTTCCAAATATTTTGCAGTATCTAATAGTAGGCTTATGACCAAACCATAGCTCATAAGGGGTCTTACTAGTATCACCTTTGACATGTACCCGTTTGAGAGTATAAATAGTAGTACTCACAACTTCTCTCTAGTAGATATATGGGATATTTCCTTCCAACATCATAGTCCTAGAAGCATCTAGAACTGTCTTGTTCTTCATTTCCACAACTCCATTTTGCTGAGGGGTCCACAGGGTAGATAATTGTCTCTTTATCCCATGTTGTTCACAAAAATAATTAAACTCAGCAAAAGTGAATTCACCACCTCTATCTGATCTCAGACATTTAATCTTTAGACCTATCTCTATCTCAACCTCAGCCTTAAAATTCTTGAATTTCTCTAGAGCTTCAAATTTTTCTTTTAAGAAAAGAAGAAGAGAGACAACTAAATGAGCTTGAAGCACTTCTTCCTCATACTTGAACACCTTTCTAGAAGAACTTTCTTCTAGATCATATCTCTTCTTATCTTTTTTGGAGGTAGTAGCCTTGAATGCAAATTTTGTCTTAGGAAGAGCATCACCAAACTCACTTAACTCAAAAGTAGAAAGTGTACCAATCAACATGTCTCTGATTACATTTGTCACAATTTGGATCTCCTTAATAGCAACAGCTTTGTGTTTGTATGCAGAAGGCAAGGATCTTAGCACTTTAGCAACAATCTCTAATTCTTCCAATATTCTACTAGCACATTTGATGTTACACACAAGTTCACTCACTCTTTGCATGAAAGTAGTAATGTTCTCATCTTCAACCATTTTCAATATTTCATATTTCCCTTTTAGAATCCGCACTTAGCAATCTTCACATGAGCATCACCTTCATACAAAGTTTCCAACTTTTTCTAGATCTCATAAGTAGTTTTCAGATCCATTACATTTGTAATCTCAGAATTATTCAAATCACTCAAAAATGCTTCCTTAACCTTGATATTGTACTCAACATCTTTAATCTCAACAGAAGTAGAAGGACCATTATGCGGGATGGTATACCTATTCTTTGTAATGTTCCAGTAAGATTCACCAATGCATCTCAGGTGACACTCCATTCAAGTATTCCATAGAGAATAATTTGTTCCATCAAATCTTGGACTATCCTTCTTATATGCTTCCATCCTAGATCACCTCAAGCTATTAAAATAATTCTAAGGACCCTGCTCTAATACCAATTGTTGGAAACACGAGGGAAGACAATTGAGAGGGGGGTGAATCAGTTGTCTCATAAATTATACCGATTTAAACTTATTCTCAGATCTAATAATTAAACATGAAAGCATAAAAAATCATCACATCAGAAATACACATAACACCAAGATTTTTGCGTGGAAAACCCTGTTAGGGGAAAAACCACGGTGGAGGTTAATCCATAAGTTTATACTCTGCTAAAAGTATAAGAAAATAAATGGGGAATGCAAATGCATTCAGGTGCACTGCCTAGAGCTCACTGCTCAAATACAACAAGGCTTACTACCCAAGGAAGACTCACTGTCTTACATAAATATTCAGATTAAATCTATCCGAAGAGATTTTGAACTGAGAAAATAGCATCTGCTAATGCCTAATTATAGTTCCAGTTAAGCACATAAAATTTTCTCACTCTTCTTCACACTTAACTTTTGCCTTCGAATGATCTGAACTTTATTCACACATAGAACTCACATTTCACACACTTCAGATCATACATGTCTCAAATGAGATAAACAATCGGTCATATATATCCGCAACCAAGAATAACATCATCTACATGTCGAATTCAATAAAATATAGAATGAATACAAACTGTTGGCCCAAAACATAAATAATTATCAATGCAAATCAACCAAAGTTGGCCACAACATAGTGAAGACCCAAAATAACATCCTCAAACATGAAAAACCTTCAAAAATTATTCCTCGAAGATCCACAACATGCTACAATCAACCTGTCGGCCATGAACATGAAAAACATGAACACACAAGAGAAAATATTCAACCGCGAGCACACCGATCAATGCAAATGTACAACACAAATAGAGCAGGATCTAGAAAACATCCACAAGCATCATGACTCACTAGAGAAGCATTCGCAACAACTCAGATTACTAGAATCACATACTCATAACTCGATCAAATATTCATGCGAACCTCTGAAACTTTCAATGGATAAAATAGATAGGCTTGCCAACAAACCCTTTAATCCACAACCTCTGATAATCAATATACTGAACTATCCAACATACTGAACTTTATTGCTTCACCGACAACCTGCAACTTATTTTACTAGAATTTTCTAAATATCCTTGACATATACAGCCTTAAAGATATTAATGCCAATATTGTTCACATTAATGGCAACCGCATATCAACAACATCCAATAGCTTGCTGCCTTAAGCTTCAACTTTGTTGTAGATAGACTAATGAATCTTCTTGTGGAAGATGTTCAACACTTGAATATTGAATTTTCTTTTAAAAATGGTTGTGAAAAATGACCTAAAAACATGTATTTATAGGCATCAATAACTAATTGTCGGTTATTTTGACCTAAGAGGCCGACATCCATCAGAGATTTTGATTAAGTTAGAGATTTTCCCGCTCAAAATTGTAAATTACCCCAAAAGGGACTAAGTCGCCACCTTGGGCGACTTAGTCCCACCAGGGGTTTTTGAGGTGAGTTTTATGAGATTTGAGTAATTTGAATGTTATTTTTCAGGACTTTCATGATTTATGGGTGGAATAAGCCTCAAGGTCCAAAATAATGAGTCTTAGGGGCCTATAGATATTGTTTTAAATGGATGATTGGTGCAAGAATGCCCAAATGAGTCCAAATTAACATATGACTAGTATTCAATTTTATGTCTTGTGATTTCATATTGGTGATATGTTTATATCGGAATATGTCTTATGTCATATATTTGGTGTTTGATGTCTTGAATTGCATATGCTAGGCAATTTGATACTATTTTTTGTGTTTCATACCGTATACTTTGTATTCAATACTTGCAATGCGTATTCACCTCATTTTATTAGATGAAAATAAATTAAGTTAGCATTCATTCATATATATATATGCACATCTATATGTATATGCATGTTTATGTATGTATATGTAAATATATAGATATGCATATATTATGGTTATAGTAAATGATTATGCTAGATAAGTAAAATGAGTAATGAAGAAAATAAAATTGATTTACTTATATTTAGATAATTGAAGGATTTAACGAAATAAATGAATTAGAATATCTTTGTGTTAATTAATGAATGCTGACTACTTTTATAATGATTTAATAGTTAAATTACAAATTTACTAGTGAGTACAATTGTTATTGTGGTAAATGGTTTCTTAAGTGAATTTGTGGCTAATTTAATGAGTATGATGAGATGTGGAAATAATGTCTTTCATGGACATATTTTTTTTTGACCATTTGCATTGAATATTGTGTTTGATTTTGATATTGGGGTGATTTTGGTTATTGTTATAAGAAAATGGGAGTCATTTGTGTAAAGTGGTTAAGTTCGCTTCTAGAGGCTTGGGAGGGAGTATTTTGTATGTATGGTTCTTTTGATGGTTTCACTTTGAATTTCGTATGATTCTTATGATGGTTTTACTTTGGAATTTTTTTGTTTTTTGTGCAAGATGGTCAATGCCTTGCAATGTGCATAGATTCTTGTGAATTTGATGAGTATGCAAGATAAGAAATTCCTTGTATGGTGTATGAATTCATGTGGATTATGCAATATGGTTAATGCCTTGCTCAATTTGTAGGGTTTACTAGTTGCAAGTAGGGGGAGTGGCTCTCAATTGGGGCCAACACCCAAAGTGGTGTCTAGGACAACCCATTGAAGAGTTTCATAATTCAGTGATAACCTTAATAATGAATTAGGGGGATGGGTAGACTTAACATTAATCAAGATAATGTTGTGCCTCACTCATGGCTCAAGTGCTCGTTTAGGCTTGAGATGAGATAGGAAGGCTTGGAATGGCAAGATCAACTACCTTGCCCTCATGAAAGGTATGTTGATTCCACATGAGTTTGTATGGGGGCTAGGGATCGGTTAGGCTGCTAGGACAACCCAGGATGGAGGCTGAGGCCTAGTAAGATTTTCCCAAGATAACCCATATCAAGCTATGTGATGACACTCCTCCCTATTGCAGTCTAACACTCCATAGTTGTGTTTTCTCCTTCAGTTGTGCAAATGCCTCTGGAAGTGATGTAAGTGTTGTATATGATGTGGTTTTGTTAGTAGTTTTGTTTTGGAGTTATGTATAACCCTTGTTTATATTAACCTATTGTCTTCTTGGTGATTTGTTTGATGTGGGACCTTGTGTTATCTTCTAGCACGAGGGGACCTTAGGGTTCCACATGGTTAGGAGGTTGGTGATTTTTCTTCCATTGTGTATTCTTGCTACATGTTCGGATACGTGGAGATTTGTTCCCGATGTTGTGAACTCCAGATCCTATTCCTGATTGAGGGGACAAAATTTTATGTATAAGTATTGGATTGTATATTAGTTATATCTCTTCTTGTAATCTGATGTATTCTTCCCACGTGAACTTGGGAAGCATCGTTGTAGATATTGTAGTGATATAACATATATGGATGTACTCTCCTTGTAATAGAAATTGTAAAATGATTTAATTTTTCATATGCTAGTTTGTTAGATATGTTTTTAGTTCATATGTGACATGTTATGAAAGTAGTTAATGCAGAAGCATTTAATGTGATGTGTTAAAATAAACCTTGCATGTTAGTTAACTCATGTCATTTGAAAAGTTAGAGGAATAATTCTTGTCACCTTGATTATTAGCTTATGAGTAGCATAGTTGAGGAACCTTAGAGGAATTGGGTTAGAATATTATATCATGCAAACTATTGTTATATCATTTAAAAATAAAAAATTAAAAAATTGTTCCATTATTTAGTGTTTTCCTCTGGGGTTCCTTGGTGGGGCATTACACTTATCGTGAAAGTATATAAGAGAATAAATATTATAAATAAAGATGGATCTTGCTAACTCAAAGAAAGAAAAAATAATAGAAAGAGAATATTTATTTGCAAACTAGGGAGATAGAGATAGTCTTTGAGGATCCAAAAGACAATAAATATCTCAAGTCACACCTTGGGCTCTGATACACTGAAAATGATTGTCTCTCCAAATCTTGGAAAAAGGGTATTCATTTCTTCCACTGAAAGTTTAGTTTCCTAAATAGAGATCATATTATGCTTATTATCCCTAATAAGATCTCAAGTTTCTTTTTAACAAGGGATGCTACCCAAATCCCTAGCATTTCATGATACCACAATTATTTTTTGGGGTTATGAAAAAAGGTATCAAACATATGAATAATCCCAAACTCCACCAAGGACTCCCCCATCATTTGTACTTTTTCTTGATCTTATTTTCTCCCAACTTTTGAAATCCTCTAGATTTAATTTTTTGGTGTTCTTTTGTTGGAGCCCAAGATGAGTAGGCTCCTTAATTTTACCTTCATCCCTTGCCTTTATTCAATTATTCCACTATCAATTTTTTTTTCCAAATGACCCTCCTGCATGGCAAGGATGACATCCACCATAACCAAATATCCACCTACCACCATTAAATCTTGATCTTTAGGGTAACCTGAATGAAGAGAGTTGTCCTAATTTGAATATTTTTGAGTGTCAATGGATTAAATGACTTCAACTATAGTGGGGAAAGCATTAGAATTAAGAGGGATCAAATCGTTCATCTCATGCATTTTTCTTGTACAAGGGAAATAAGATCCTCAATTTTTTCAAGAACATCAAACCTATTATTGGAGTTTCCCCTTAAAATATGTTATTTTTGTCAATTCATATTTCTCCCTTTGTTTCAAGGTTTCACCAAAATATATCCATTTGGGTCTAGTTTAGTGTTATGCATTGGGGCTTTCTCTTTTGTCTCATCTTTAATAATCTAGGACTCTAAGAAGGGCTAAGACTCCTCAAGAATCTTATTCAGGAAATTCCTTAGTAAATTTCCATGTGCATGATAGGCATGAAATAAAAAAGGGATAGCTTCATAATCTAGTTGTAGGACCCAATGCAGGTTGTCTAATCTAATTTCTACAAAGTCATGCAAAGGGTTATTCAAATCAATTTCAACACAAATGCATGTAAAAGTTTTTACCTTCCTTTCCAATGTTTGGTGAGAAGGACCCAAGGGATTTTCCATAAAAAACTACAATTGATTGAATGATATTAGGTCTCCATAATTCTATTGGGATGCAAGGAAATTGAACCCAAAAGGAAACCTGGATGGAAGCTCCTCCATTGGGTCAAAACCCACATGCCAAGGTTTGATGAAAAGACCCAACTGGTTGTGAAAGTATGGGACACCTTCAAAAATTACATTATGATCTTCATATCTTCCTCAGGTTTCCAGTTCTTATGACTCTAGGTTTCCAAACAAGGAAATGAAACCCTAATACCCATGAATTTACATATCAAAGGATGCTCTGCTAGATACATCACATCCTTCACATTCACATCTAGATTAATGACCATGATAGGCCAATATTTTCTACATTTAAAACAACCATTCGATCTAGGTTAGACACCTCGCTTTTTAATGATTTAACCTTTGTAGTTGTATGCAATAAAAACTAGACAAAATTTTCATGTCCAAAGCATGAAGGTTCATCACTCCAAACCACATATTTGAAAGAAAAGGGGGGGAGGGGGTGGGCTCACCCAAATTCCTAGATGATGCCATGAAGACAATTGTCTCATCAATATAGGTCCCAAAGAAAACCCCCACAAAATAAAATACCCCACACATGTTACAAAATCAAAAATTTGTATCAATTCTATTTATTAGTTAGCCACATCTTATCTCTACTATTTAGATAAGGGAATATGAACCTAAGAACACTATTTTAGACTTATATCATTAATGAATATATCAGTTTCAATCCCTGCATGGTAAGTTAAACATTAACTCCCTAATGATGAGCTAGAAAGGATTTTTGTTTATAGATTATGAACTCCCCTTTGGGATAGTGTTTGTTTGAATAGATTAAATTCTTCCATGGATCTTTGGACTTATGTTAATAATGCTAAATTTATATTAGTTTATTTTGATGGGTTGAAGTATGGCTTCTACCATACACCTTATTAATATTATTATTCTTCAAAACTTAAGTTTTTTAATACATTACAAAAGGGTAATGACAATAGATATAGAAAAAAAAATACTACTCATGTGGTTACCACTTCTAATGCTCTACCTTTCAAGCATCAAAATTAACTAATAAATTTATAAAGCTAAGTGAACCTCTCAATAATATTCTATAAATTTTATTGAATGATAATATTGACTAATTTAATTCTCTTGTTCCCAATAATTCATAAGGGTATTTAGGTACATTAAGAGGTCATATATTAATTTTCCAAGTATCATTCATATGTTAAATCTTATAGGGGTCCCCTTTTTTTGGTCAAGGAAGTTTCAAGGATCCAAAAGTTGTCATGAACATTAATTTTCCCAAAAGGCTTATGTGCATGCTAATGAGGGAATCCTATTTTAAAAAAGGTCAAGGTTTTATGAGAGTGTTAGGTTAGGTTTACTTTGTTTCTATTGAAAAAATCAATCTCATTGAAGACATGAGGATAACCTTTCTACTCCTACATATGGTACATTGTAAAGCCAAGGAGGAGATGCATGACATGTTTTAGGAAGGAGAGGATTCAAGGACTCATACATATATTTCCCACACATTCAAAGGTATCCAAGATAT
Source organism: Sequoiadendron giganteum (assembly GCA_007115665.2). Lineage (NCBI taxonomy): Eukaryota > Viridiplantae > Streptophyta > Pinopsida > Cupressales > Cupressaceae > Sequoiadendron > Sequoiadendron giganteum. The sequence goes on from CM021106.1 coordinate 368,498,367, forward strand.
AGATTCTACATGGATATCACCCTACATATCATTAGGTACATATTATTTCATATGAAATATTTGAAAAAATATGTATATGTATGTGTAAGGTTTCCAAAAATTCCATATAGCTCCTATAGATCTAAAAATGTATAGAGGTCTATCAAGAAGGAAAAAACCTTGTAGAGATGGTAAAGGGGTTGTAAGAATCATTCATGGGTTTTTGAAGAGATGTTTAGCAGAATATTCTATTAGGGAGTCAAAACTATCTTGCAATTTGTTGATTAAACTATACTATTTGGAAAAGCCTATGCGGTGGAAGCAAGGAAATGGAAGAAATGATTAAAAAATTATGCTACTATTTTTAGCCAATGTAGATCAATTATGAGTAAAGTAAGATTTACTTTTTTAATACAAACTTGGAGTTATAGAGGAAAGTTACAACTATTTTTGGTTATTCTTGTGCTACTTTTCTAGGTGTTTAATTTGGGCCCCCACTTACTAATAAGGAGGTCACACCCTCCTTTTGTAACTCAATTTTAGAGAGGCTTCAAAAAATTGGCAGGGTCGAAGGGTAAGTTCTTGAGTCATGCTGGAAAACTACAACTTCTTGTTGCTTCCTTACAAGTTATCCCTATCTATTTCCTCTCACTGTTCAAAATCCCTAAATTTATTGTTAATTAATAAATTTTTAAAAATCGAAATAAATTTTCTTTAGTTTGGGATAGAAGAAAAGTAAAGAATGGCCCTCATAAATTGGGATAAAGTTTGTCTTCCTAAGGCTTGTGAGGGTTTGGGCATTAGAAATATCCACCTCACCAAAAAATCACTTATGTCTAAGGTTGGCTAGGACCTCATTTTTAATACTAAAGATTGGCATGGAATTATAAAATCTAAATATGTAAATAACACCCAATTTATCAAGAATCTCTAAACCTAAGTATTCTAGGGGTTCTCTAATATGAAAAAATGTCCTCAAATTCAAAAAATTTATTCAGTCAGGCCTAAAATGGAAATTGGGGAATGACAATTTTATTTTGGGAGGAATCTTGGGTTTTGGACTAGCATTTGAATACTAATTGCTTGTTCAAGGGTTTGGAGGGGCCTACAAAAGTTTTTATTAGAAGGTGGGTTGCTAATTATCTAATATGGAATGATGGTGTTCAACAATGAAGGAATATTGAGGATTTTTTTAATGACAATGGAGAACCCATCCAAAAATCTCACACCCTTCAAGAGAAACTTTAGTTGATAAGTGTTAGTGTAATATATTATTTACTACACTAGCATAAGTTAACTTAGGTTATTTTAATCTATGGGTGCATTTAATCTATTTAGGGTTTCCTTGTTGTCACATGTTGTTAGATCAAGACACATGGTGACATCTTACTGCATCTTGTTTCTCACACTTTCCTATATAAGGAGGGTTTTTATATCATTTGGATAATCCCTTTTCCTCATCATTTTGAGAGGTCTTAATATCAAGCAAGCTCTTGCATATCCTCTTGTGGAAGATTCATCATTGTTTTTGCAGGTGTTCCTGGTTATTAATCTTGTTCAAGGTTTCTAACAATAAGGATCCCTTTATTTTCAAAGGAGGATGGGTTTTACTAGGTAGGGGATAAAAGAGGAAAGTTCATAGTGAAACCTACTTATGATCTATTGTTAGATAGTGACAACTATAACAAGTTTTGTAATATCATCTGGAATCATCATCTCACTCTCAAAGTCAATTTATTTTGGTAGAAAGTAGCTATAATATATTTCTAACCCAAGACAATTTAAAAAAAAGAGGTTTCCAAGTCCCTAATATGTGTGTTTTATACAAAAAGGGAGGAAATTATGTCACACATGATTCTTCACTATACTTTCTTTGATGAAATTTAGGGTCTATTTGTCCATAATTTGGGGATCAATTAGGATACAAATGAAGGCCTAAATGAATTTATTGTGAATTGGACCTATCTCTATACTCACCGCTTGGTTAGAGAGCTATAGAACCAAATTCATTCCCATGTATGTTGGGGCATATGGAAAGAAAGGAACAATACAATTTTATAAATTTTTGAAAAGAATGCTAAGGAGGTGTTTAGGTATTTCTCTAAGCTTCTTGCGGAAAATATATCTATTATCAAATGGAAAAATATAAGTATCCTTCCAAAAAATCTAGAAATTTTAATTGGTAATAGATGGTGATTACCCTTGGACCCATTTAGAATTGATAATTCTAGAATTATAACTTGTCAAAATACTAAACATAAACCTCCCCTAGTGGATTGAGTTTGCTAAAGGAAACACAATTCTAGAAAGTGGTGGAGGTATTATCAAATATCCCATTGGTGAATTCATTATGAGTTTCTTAGGGGGTGCAAACTAGTAATGTGGTTGAAGCTTTTTTTATGCTATGAGAGGTTAAAATTTCCCTCTATTTAAGGATGCAAAACTTATAAATTGAAGGTGATTCCAAGTTCATTATAGACTCAATGGAAGGAAAGGTTAAGGTGAGATGGGATATTAGTGATATTATCTACGACATCCAAAATATTCTATTAGGCTTTGAAAATTATGTGTTTTCTCATATTTATAGGGAGGGAAATAGAGTAGTGGATGATTTTGGATAATTTAAGAATAAATTTGAATTCACTGAGATGTTGGAGAAATAAAGTTAATTTCCTAAAGAATAGAAGAAGCCTCCTTTTTAAGGAGTATAAAAATATCACCCCTTCTAAGATTATTGCTATTAAAAGAATTCATATCCTTGAATATATAATTTTCTATACTCCTTGTTGAATCCCCATCTATTGGATTTGAGTGTTTTATGGAATAAGAAGGGTTTGGTGAAGGTTGAACTAGTTTGGATAAAGGTTAATAGATTTTATATAAACACAAGTATTTGGATGTTTATTCATTATCATTGTTTGGTGTTGGTAGTGATGTGGACTAGGATTGATGAGGTGACGATGATTGGGTTAAGTGTTATGAGAAAATTTATAATTTCTTGGCACTTTATTTATGATGAAGGGGTTTCACATCACAAGGCTTTGAATATTGTATTGAATAGTAATTATACACCTAATGTTCACTTTAAAATAATTAACTATGAGCTTTTGGGAAAGACTAATGGCACAAGTTCAATAATAAAACTATATGGGAAATATTTGAGTAGGGCAATGCTTTTGAAAAAGTTGATTTATTTCATAATTTCGAGGATGCCAAGTAATAAGGTTATTTACTTTGGAACATATCCTAATTTTTTATAATACATGTGTTCAATCATCTTCTATGGTGATGATTATCCTTGACTCTATACAATTCCATTTCAAATTAAGAAATTCCACTTGCAATTTGCTCTATATTTTGTTGAGGATTTGTGGCTTCTTCAAAAATTGTAAGCTACAATGTTGTCAATTGAAGATTTTCACAATTAATAAAGAAAGGGTATGGATACAACCGAGCTCTTGTAAGGAATTCAAAAATGATCCTCTACTATGGCATATTTACATGGAAGGGGGGATTGCCCCATTCCTTGAATCTCTCAATGGACATGTTGAGAGTTTATCTATTAAATTTGGAAGTTCCTAGAACAAATTCTAGGTTACAATAAGGGGCATTTATTTTGTAGTTAGTGAGAAAATTATATCCCAGGTTACTGGCTTGTCTTACAAAGGTCAAAATCTCAAGAGGCATAGTAAGGTTCTTGATAATGAAATCATGAAACTTTTATTCAAAGAGGGGGAGTCTTTGGTGAAGCTACACATGGGGTTTGATAGAACTAAGCTCCCATAGCCATGGGACAAGGTATGATTCCTTCTCATTAAGTATGTTACAATTGAAGGAAGATTCAAATGCTTTATTTCTATCATTTACTCTTGCTTAATCACTTTAGGAATAAGACTATCATAAGATTTCCTTGTTATCTACTATCCTCACTTAAGTCTTATATTAAGGAAGTCATGTATGTGTCTTCAAAATATGCTTAAAAACCTCCCATCCCACTCCATTAGGGTCTCATCTTTTTTCTTTACCACTTCCATCTATCTCTATGTCCACCAAAACCTATTAAGGCCTATCTTAGAGAAGACCCCCATCTTGATAGCTCTTCGACTAAGAACATTGTTGAATCTCCTATTGAGAAATATAAGACACTACCCAATAAAGGAAAGAAGGCTTCCACTCCACAGAATGTCACCCCTAGTACTCTCTTGAATGAGGATAAAAATACCACTCATTAAAAATCCCCTAAAACAAACCACTCTTCCACCAAGAAGCTTGTTTTGATGAGCTTGCATGATTTTATGAATGGACCCATAAAAAAATTGGGTAAATGGGGTAAGACAGGGACTAAAACTCCACAAGAAAAAATAAAAAGAAAACCTTAGTTCAATTTTTTGTCGAGGAAGCTAATTACAATGGGGAGGAGGAGGATGGTAAAACCAACTCTACTGATAGGGAAGAGATTAAAAATGTGCTTGAAACTTTGAAGGAGATGGAGAGCCCTAGTTTGAATATTAGGAGGTCTAGCAAGCTATCCAATCACATGAACCCTAACTTAATCATTGATGAAATATATAGTGACTTGATGGAGAGGGAAGATAATGAAGAATAAAACAATAATAAGGATGATGATGATGAGGTGGTGGGTGTTGCAAATAAGGTCCCAAGCCTATTCACTGAGTTGAATGCAATGCTGTCAAATTTTGAGGACTTGGACACCACCCCAGTTGTGCAACCTGATCAAGATGCCTTCCCCAAGTGCGTGAAACCTATAATAGATGTTGCTACCCTAAAGACCTATGTTTATGAGCTTGAAGGGTAATTGAGATTCATTTCTCATTTCACCCTAAAATTAATATACCACTTGGAAACCACCTTGTGTTCTTTGTTGAAAGAATTTAAAAGTTATGAAAGAAATAAAGGAGCTAACACTAGTACTTATAATAAAAAAAGTTTAAATTCCTCAAAGAGGATTGGGCTAAAATATTTTCTTAGTCTAGTTCTCTCTCTATTTCTATTTATTTTATGTTTTACAAATTTGAACTTTTTTGTTACTTGAACCACAAAATTTAATGCTTTATGTGGGAAAAAGAATGGGTCCTCTACAAATTTCTAGGGTTTCACCTAGAAGGAAGAGTATTTTAATTTACCACCAGGGGGCATTAAACCTTGTGATTAATTCAATGCTTGAGATTGAATATGTAATGGAATATGAAAAGTGCTGAAATATAACATGAAAACCTAACTACTTAACCTAAACTAATAGAGAATATAATGCTGAAAAACACATAATGTATTATAATAATGCTAAAAGAAGATTAAACTAAGTAAAATGACCAACTAAATCAAACAAGTGCACCTGGAAATTGATGTAGGCAAAAGATGAAATTGTGGAAGCCTCATAAAACCTAGAAAATCAGATTTTTGAACCAATTGGGACACTTACGCCAAGTGGGGCAACCTAGTCCCTTTTTAGGAAAACTATCTCAGAAGCCATTTCGGTCAACTAGGTCTCGAAATTTGCATCTTTCAGTGTCGAGAACCTCTAGTGGGACTAGGTCGCTATTATGGGTGACCTAGTCCCTTCAAGCTTTTCTAAAAAAATGAAAGTGGACACGAAGGCCTTTGGTTTGTATTCTATCTCTTCATAGGAATCTAGACTCAGATATGCAAAATAACCTGCAAAACAAAAGATATTTGGGTTTCTAATATGGGGTTTTCCTTGGTAAAACCCCTATTTTGTATTTAAACTTGTAATGGAATAGAAAATCTGCATAAACCCTAGCCCTAAGTGTGTCTAGAACTAGGAAAACCTGAAATAAATCAAAACCCTATTCTATTGTACTAGAATAAGATGCAAGTAATAGATTTGAAATGATGCAAGACTTCAACCTTAGAAACCCTACAACACCACAAATAAGTGTAACAAGGAATGCAAATGGGATGCAAACCTCAAATCAACAAATGAGCTGAAAGAAGAAGATGGAGGCACTTGAAAATAGTCTTTAGGTATGATTTGGTGGCTAGTCGCACCTCTTCAACCTAGATTTATCCATGAATCTCCATAGGCATCTATCTTCAACCTTTGTAATTGTGTGATCTTGGATGTGAAGTGAGCTTGAAGACCTGCAAAAAGCCCTAGTTTTCTATCCAAAAGCTTCAACTTTTGTTGCAAGGGAGATGAATCTTCTTGAGGAAGATGTTTTGCACTTGGTTCTTGGAGTTGGATGTGAAAAATGACTAAGAGAGAGTGGAAAAATGATCTAAAAACAAGTATATATAAGAAACAAGACCTAATTGTCTGGAATTTTGACCTACGAGGCTGACACCCATCGAGAATTTTAGATTAAATATTCATTTTCTTGCTAAAATTCTCAAAAATCCTCAAAAAGGCCTAGGTTGCCAACTTGGGCGACCTAGTCCCACTAAGGGATTTTGAAGTGGGAACATTGATTTTTGAATGATTTTGATATTTCTTGTTGGGGGTTGAATGATCCCTTAGGTATAAAAGGCCTCAAAGTCAAAATTAACCAACCTTAGGGGCCTATAAATGCTATTTTAGGGTGATAATTGATGAAATGGGACCTAAAGTAGGACCAAAACGGGCACAAAATTGTCCTTTTCTTCAAAGGTATACAATTTTTGGTGACACATTCAACCCCCACTTTAGCATCCATATGACTCTACGTGCATATGTAAGCTAAAGGACTCTAAACAAACAATGCACATTATTTTCATAAAAGTATACTCATTTAAAAGGCAGGAGAATGAAGCCCCTAGTGTAGTTATCTGCAAAACCACAATGTTAGGAACTGCATGCTACAACATAAATTCGTTAGAAGTCCTATAAATCCTCTTATCTAATCCCTAGAGATCAAATTCGAGGGTAGATGTATGCCCCCCTTGATAATACTTATTGTACAGAGGTGGAATCAAGGTAGCAATCTAACCACGTCAAATGAGAACACACATATCGAAGGGAATTTCCAAGTACCATGCCTCATAACGATAGTTGAGTGATGATGTAGGGTGTGGAAACATGATTCAGATGCAATAAAAGATATAAAAAATGAATTTCACTAGCACCCGATATGTTGGTTTGAATGAAAAAGCACACTAAAAGGCTAATAAAGTAAAAAGGTACAAATCTGCACATGTATGTAAAAATGAGATAGTTAAAAAGAAATGAAAATAGAGTAAACATGCACTTACTTTCTCATTTACCTTTTCTAGTGTTGAAGAGTGACGAGGAGAGAGCAAGACACTAACTCATTTGATTGAAAAATCCAAAGAAAATTTATGACAAAAGCTGTATAATCAGATGTATCATTGGGTACTTGTGATATTCAATGTGAAATTTTTATTTTTTAAAATTTTATCCCCGGCGTTCATTGAAATTTTGACGAACCTTTTTTTGTGTTGAAGTTTCGACGAAGATTTTTCGTCGAAATTTCGACGGACTTGCAAAGTTAAATTGTGGCCGACATAAATAAAAATGAGCTCGACTATTTATTGTGATAGTGTTTTGCTAGACGATTTTCTTGGGAAAAATCAGAAAAAACTCAAGAAGATATCGCCAGGTTGAGGGTAGTCATTGTCTTTTTCTAGAATTCATTTGTGAAGTCAGATTTGTACTTCCAGGTTTGAAAATCATATTTTAAAGCAACATCTCATCAGATTTCATTTTTAGTCTTGTGCATTTTCAGAATTTTATTTCCAAATTTTAGACCCGACTTCACAAATTCTTTATAATTGATGGAAAATTCTTGATGGATTTGGACAAAGATTATATTTGCAAGGTTTCAATTTTAACCCTAATGATCAATTCTCAATAGATTTGGGAGCCATAACTAGATAATATCAAAGGCATAGGGATAGCTACAGAGTGAAATAGCTGTCAAGATTTAGGCCTAGAGGGTTGAACAAAGAATTGGAAATGTTTGATAGTGGATAGTTAGAGCCATTTAGCTATGATATTTTTGAAGACTACTTCATAAAGATGTATTTTTCCCTTTGCCAAGTTTCAGAAATAGATTTTAGACCTTAGATGCCACTGTCTTATAAAAGTAGTTATGGTATATCTATTACCTAAAGTTCTTGAATTCATTTTGACTCTATACAAATGTATCTATTTTTGACTTGAACAAGAAAGAAAGAAAGCAACCAATTTCTAAATATTGTGAGATATTTAGAGCAACAAACTAAAAAATGAAAAAATGAAGGTCAAGACCTCTCTATTTTTCTCAGTTCACTTAAAATTTTTAGATGCTACCAAACATCTAACAAGCTATAACTATCATGAAGATTATATGATTTCTATTTGTTTTGTACTTTGGAATAGTTTACAAGATGAAATTGTCTCCTCATGTAGAAGTATAAGCTTCCGAATTCCTTCAAAAGTTGATACAAGAATCAAAAGATGAACCTGTCAAATTGGAAACCAAAATTTTTGTGGTAAGAAGAGTTGATTTTGACATGAATGACATGTTGTAACAACTTTATTAAGTAATATAATTTATTTAGTTATTTGACAATTTGGTGATTTGTGTGTAGATATGCCACCATATGAAATTGAATGGAAAAGAGCACTCCTTACCTTATCAAGTAATATCCAGGTAAGATGTTATAAAAAATAACTTGTGCTTTTTTGTGAAGCTTGTCAACCTACTCATGCTTTTCCATGCTTAATTTTTTCCTTTTGGATTGAGCTACTTATGATAAATTTTTAACTTTCCTTGCAACCCGTGTATTGCCCTCTCAAGTTTTTAACTAGTTAAAAGTAATCTCTTATAAAGGATATAAAATTCCTTAGTACTTTAGGTTGTCCTTTATGTTAAGGGAGGCATCTGACTATTGTTTATATAATTCAACTTTATTTGAGAGTAAGCATATTTAATCTCTATGTGGTAGATTCAAACACTAAAACAAAGTATTTGACCTTATTAGGAAAAGTAAAGCAAAAAATGTAAAAGTGCATCACATCTCGGTTGAAAGTGATCCCATATATCCTTTGTGATACCTGCCCTTTAGCAACTTGACTATCCTTTGTCTTTTAGGTTATGCACGAGTTTATTCATTTGATTTCAATGGCCTTGCATAACACTTGAAGAAATTAATTGTGGTAGCTCCTTGAGATATTGTCCATGCACTCCTTAATACACTTTTAGGTTGTCCTCTTTTGAAAATTTGTGAGATAGAAATATTTATTAGTTTACCATATTGTTATGAAGAAAATGAACCCTTGATAAGATTTATGATGTTTTAAAAGCCCTCTTGACTGCTCAGTTAATTTTCTTTATGTATCTTTTAAAGTTTGTCATACTACCCTATCACTGTTATTATTAATTTCAATGCCCCCTTCATGGCTATGACATGGACTAATCATTGTTTATTTGAATAGTCATGACTGTGATCTCCTTTTGGGAATCTATAGTAAAGTGTCATGCCTTTATTTGAAGTCCATTTCCTTAAATATTTTCTCTTTGCTCGTTGCTCCTTACCTCTACAGTATCCCTATATTGCATAAACATAATAATAACAATTATGGTGATAACTAGTGGACATGGGTATAACATCAAGCATCATACAAATGTAGTTTATATCTGCATATATAATACCCTGAGATACTAATATTGTAGCACTAGTCAAGGAATCATCATCAAACTATATTTGTTGATCCCATACAATGAAAAATAAAATATATTAAAATATAAAACATTGATCTTTTCTATCTACTCCACTGTAAATAATAAAGACTTCCAACACTCAAATTGGAAGGAAATTTCTACAGTCTTTATTATTTACAATGGAGTAGATAGAAAAGATCAATGTTTTATATTTTACTATATTTTATTTTACAAATAGCATTGGATAGTAAACTGGCCAATACACTGTCAAACATAATGATTGGACCCTATGAATATATAGGTTATCAATCTTTAATCAATTCACATGAGAAATCATACTGACCAATAGTATCAATGAAACTTTGATACTATATAACAATGACTGGTCTCAATTTGATGAAATTTCAAAACCAATGCATGAATATCATTTACGCCTCATGGAATTGAACATTGTTTTCATTCAACCATGATATAATTTTCTTACAGGAAGCACAATACTAGTATGATTGAATGTATAAGAGAAAATAGGAGTTAGAGCAGATCAAAAGAGAACAAAAATATTGTATTGTAACCTTATTATTATATAAATAAACAGAAAAATAGTAAGAGTAGGAACCCAAAATATCATGTTCATTATCTATGTGAATATGTGTGGAATAGAGTGACCCCTTATCTATTTCAATTGTTGATAAGGTTACGGTTTATTCTTATTCTCCTTTGCATAGTATAAGCTCTAACCAATTTTTAATATTTAGCTTAAAAGTCAAGATAGTATTCCATACCGATTCTATGTCAATAGGAGGGAGGAAGTTGTATATGGATTCTAGAATAAACATTGTGACCAAAGACATGAATTACATGGATGGAAGAAAATTAAATACAAATAGAAATAGATTTGACATATAAAACTAGAGGATAGCCCTATGATATTTTGAAGCACTATTGTAATGGTGAAGTCAATTTATATGGAGGCTTGCTTCATAAGTAGATGGAAGTGTACGAGACATTTGAAGTTGCTTGTGAGAACAATATTTAGCTTAACCTACAAAAATAGGCAAATGAAGTGTTGTCCTTACAAAACAATTTTGTCAAGAGTGTGGAAGTGAAGGTCTATACAAGATTGTTTGTATGTATTGTATTCAACATAAATATGTTAGGATCGGTCTCAACAATCATTTTAGTCTTTCAAAATGATATCATCCTTATTCAACCATACACTAATTTTTGTCAGATGGATGTAATCATTAAGGAAGACCCTTTCATTATTCCCTTAATGGATTGAACTTTCAAGGAGGCCATCTAATGGTGTTGCCTATTGATATCTAAAGCAGGGATGTGAATAATACTGATGACTATGTAGGCTATATCGTAGATAAAATTCATAGATCTTTTAACTTTATCAAGGCATATAATAGGGTGGTCCACTTCAAATGAAACTCTTTATTATGCCATACTATTTTATTTCCAGAATTCATTTGTGAAGTCAAATTTGTACTTCCAGGTTTGAAAATCATATTTTAAAGTAACATCTCATCAGATTTTATTTTTAGACTTGTGCATTTTCATAATTTCATTTCCAGATTTTGTTGTGCAAGTTCAGTATTCTGATTTTAGGAGTCTAATAGTTGGAAATCATAGTAAAATCAAAATTTAATAATTTTTTGAATTAACATTTTAAAGTGTTTTTTGGGGTCATTAACTTCAGATTATCTTCTCTTTTGCAGGGGTGGTTGCATGTCGAATTTTTTTGGTGTAAAATATCAGAATTATTATATTTTGTTACCTGTCTATGATTAAAAATTATTGGAGTGTGAGTTTGATATTTTTTGAAGATCTAAATATTCAAGCTTGGTAAAGAAAAATCATGTCAGATAATATTAGTCTAGAACAAAATGAAGAGTCACTTGATATATTGTGGGATCGATTGAAAAGAAAGGGTAATGGGAAATGTTATTGTCCTTGCAATAATTGCAAGGGCTTAAAGATGAGAAGACTTTTAATCACAACATCTGAGAAATATTGTAGCAGCATGGTCACGTTGAAGGGGGGCATGATTATTGTCCATTGGTAAGTTGTTCATTATATGTGTTTATATTGATTAAATTTGTAAATTTTTATATCGTTTTAACATTTTATATATATATAAAATCACTTGATCATGATCATGGTTTATTTGTGTCTATCATTATTATAAAGGTGGGGTGCCCTAGGCCACATGATATGGATTATCATGGCTTGGAGAATATGGTTTTACAAGCGGAGGAACATGGAGCTGTGAATATCGAAGATGATCATGCACCAGAAGACACTGTTGAAGATGATGGTACAAATACATTGATCCATGACACATTTAGTGGCATAGTTGATCATGTTGATTGAGATGACTTTGATGATGTTCATGATTTACTTGTACTTGAGAAGGCATACGAGACCCTTTATAAAGGCTCCCAAACAACTCTTCTCTTTGTTGTATTGCTATTGGTGAACTTGAAGGTTATGAATGGTTTATCCAACATAGCAATCTCACGGATGTTAATGTATGTCATTTATGCCATCTTTTTTCATCTATTTTAATTATTGTTAGTTAATCACTAGTAAATAAAGGATGAAATATGTACCATTAATATTCTTTATATTAACAAATTATTTTTTGTTGTAGATTGATTGGTGAATTTTTTTTAACACCATCAAATATTTTACCTCGCTCATATCGAGATTTATCTGGCATTATGAAAGATATTGGAATGGAGTATCAAGCAATAGATGCATGTCCTAATGATCATATTATAGATCATAAACAACATGAATTTGCAACAAAATGCCTAGAATTTCATATCAGTAGATATCAAATAGATCAACTAACAAAAAAGGTGCCTCACAAGGTTCTTTGTTATATTCCCATTATTCCACATATGCAACAATTATTTAGGTGCGAAAGCTTAGCGCAATTTATGGATTACCATGCATAAAATAGAAGTGGAGATGACATTCTTTGAATTCCCGTGGATGGTTCTGCATTCAGGGACATGAAGGAAAAATGGCCACACTTTAAAAAAGAACCTCGTAATCTCAAGCTTTCATTGGCAGCGAACGATGTCAATCCATTTGGAGAGCTGAGATCTATTTACTTAGTGTGGCCTATTTTTGTTATCAACAATAACATTCCTCCATGGATGTCAATAAAGAGAGAGCACATAATGTTGGGAATGATTGTTCCAGGTATTTGTTTACATCAATTTTCTTTAATGTAGTAGCATCTCATTTGTCTTATTTGTTGCATAATGACTTATATTTTTTTCATTTAATAGTCATGTACATTAATTTATATATATTGCAGTAAAATGGTTATAATAATTATGTAATGTTTATGTTCATTCAACTAGGTAAGTACCAAGTTAAAGATATGAATGTATATCGAGCTTCTTATCGACGAGTTACTAAAGTTATGGAATGGCATCTTTATGTATGACGTATCTAGACCAATAGGACAAAGACAATTTCAATTCCATGCAATGCTTGTATGGATAATTCATGATGCCCCAAGGCTAGCACATTTTTGTGGTATGTTATAATGTTCGACTGCATGACTTTAACAATATTTAATTTAATGAAGTAGATATCATGCATGTTTTTAAAATAATCTATTCATTATATATAATTATAAAAATTGACATATTTAATCCAATTATATATGATTTGTAGGTCTTCAAACAAAGGGAAAATTTGAATGTCCAATTTATAGTCCAAAGATGAAATCTCGTTGTTCAACAAGTTTAGGAAAGCAGGTGTTTGATGAGTATAGGCACTTCCTCCGCATAAATCATAAGTATCGAACTACTGAAAAACATCTTTTCAATTTGAAAGAAGAGACTACATGAAAACCACGAAGAATGACACCTCTCCTATGGAAGTTGGAATATAATAGAATTAATCGTCAAGGTTATACATCAGATCAAATTGTTTATCTATCATTTATGATATGTTTTGAATTTATATTTTTATATTGTGTTGTGTTTACTCATGCTATAATTGACAATGATTGTCGTTGTTAATTTTTTAAACTTATATGTTTCATGAAGGTCATCAAGGCATTAATGGCCGGCTTCCACAGGGACTGAAAAGTTATCTCAGACAATTTAGTAGGTTGCCCTACTATGAGCAGCTACAAATTTTGCATTTGTTTGATACAATGCATATTGGAAAGAATATAACAAGAACGTTATGGAAAATATTGGATGGAAGGCATGACAAAGAAAAAATTATCAAAATTTCTAGTGACATTCAAGAAGCCAATCATGCAATGAAAAATGTCATTCAATTAAATAGCGATGGAGACAAAATTAATATAAGTACCCTTCCTTGGTTATTAATGGAGCAACAAAGAAATGCTATAAAATAAGTCATACGAAAAATTCGATTTCCCACAGGATTTGCTGTGGACATAAACAATATCATAACAAAGAAAGGTGAATTTGGGTCAGGGATGAAAATGCATGATTGGCATACCTTCATTAAGGTAATTATTTTGGTATATTATATATATATTTTTATACTGCATGTACTTTTCAGTGTATTATGTTTACTACTTTTGGAAAAATAATGAAAACATTTTATAATTGTTGCAATACGTTCTACCTCTATCTCTCCCAGACAACTTCAACAACAATGTCAAGCAAGTTATATATGATCTTGGAAAATACATGAGGTAAGTAGCAATATTTCTTCAATTCGTTGTATATATCTTATAATTGCCATTTTTTTTACTTATTATGTAATATATTGTATATTTTTGTTAAATCTCGTTAATATATTTGTGCCTTGAATCACTTGTAGATGGCTATCATCTAAAATAATCCATAAAGAAGATATAAATTATTGGAAGAGAAAAATTCCTCGTCTAATGTGTGAAATGCAAAAGTGTCTACCTTCAACATTTTTCAATGCACAAGAACACTACCTCATACACCAAGTTGAGGAGATTGAATTGTGTGGACCTGTACACACAAGGTCAATGTGGATGGTTGAGAGGCACTTGAAATTTTGGCTTTGGTTAGACAAAGAGCACATCCTGAGTTTTCTATGGTGGAGGTATATATGGTATATCAGACCATGGTGTACATTACTGAATATCTTCCTAAGTTTGCAGCAAAGATCCATGTAGATCGCATTTGGGATCCCAACTCCATTAAAAAATTTGAAGGGGAGTACCTGATGGGGAAAGGTAGATTGTAGAAAGTGACAGGTAATTATAAGATGGTCATGGAGATTAATTAGAATACATTTTACATTTGGTTTTTATGTTATTGTACTTATTTAATTATTAATCTTCAATACACATCAATTATAAATTAAGGTCGTATACCGTGGTAATTAACTAATTATACGTCGTTTGTGAATTTCAATTTTTTTTGATACAGCTGGTCGAGAGTGGGATGCACTACATTTGTACATCACAAATAATCTTGATTGGATGATAGTATGGATTGAACAATGTCAACAATCTGGTCGTGCATTACCATGGAAAGGTGTGGCTTCATTGGTTAAAGAAGCTCATCGTAATGGAGATTCCAATGTTACACCAAGGGAAATTGATTTAGCATATGGTTTAAGAGATAAATAGGTACGTATAAATATATTAATCACCCATATTATTTAATTATTTTTAATTATATTGATGTATATATATGTTGAGATTTTTTTCTTTGCATACATTTGGCCAAGAATAAATATGTTTATCAACTGATGATATTGCAATAATTTTTACATGTTTGACATATTGCAGGTGAAACACCACAAGGCTATGTGGTGCAATGGTCATAAATTTTGAATCAAAAAGTTGGATGAAACAAAGAAAAATTGTGATTTTGGGATAACTACAGTCTTTCAGGTGACTAATGTTTCATCTAGAAGCAACATACATCCAAAAGTCTCAGAAAATCGATACTATGGGATTTTGGATGATATACTTGAGTGTGACTTCAAGTCCTTCAAATTAGTTTTGTTCGTCATCCTATTGTACAGGCTACGATTGAATGAAAATGATCCCGAGAGAACTGTTATTGAACATGATAATGGATTTACCATGGTTAATACAAGGTCGATCGAGTGAGCTAGAAATGAGCCCTATGTTCTTCCAAGATAATGTGAGCAGGTATTTTACTTAGAGGTTCCAGGTAAACCGGGTTGGTCATTTGTTGTTAGACATGATCCAAGAGGAAGGCTGGTAAAGTATAATGTGGTGGAAGAAGAAGATACCGAAGAACTAGAAGATGATGCAGATGATGATTAGGATCAACAGTTAGTTGATGATGTGCTTGAAAAAGATGTTGAAGAGGAGGAACTAGATCATGATGATGTAGGAGTTAATGTTCATGAAGATGATATCCATGTGGATGATGACATTATCGAAATTGATATCAATGACGATGATGATGATATGACCAATCCTTACAATGTCGAATCTAGATTGGATGATATAGACAAAGAGTTGGATGAAGAAGAAGATCAATGAAATTTAAATGCATGAGTTATGCGATTGTATTATCTATTTGATATTAATTTCTTGATAGAATTATATTTGACTTATGTGGTTACATAGTTAATTCATGATGTTTTTAATTTTTATGCCATTACATAATTAATTCATGATGTATTGTTTAATGTTTAATTTTAATTCATGATGTTACAACTATTGTATCTCTCCTAGAAATTTCCATATGATCATAATGAATAGTGTTTTGAGAAATTTCATGAAAGATGACACATTGATCGTAGTAGTGAAATAATTGCAAAGTTGTTTAGATTTTTTAGATCAATCACCCTTCGCAATGTCATTTTTAGGATCATCTCCAATTTTATTACTAGGACACATAATGTAGGATTTGATTGGCTTATCTTGGACGAACATTGTGGCTTTGTGTAATGTGAGCAAATTTTGGATGGGGTAGTGGTGTAGGAGCACCTATACCTCATCTTCTATGCTTAATCATGTGATGATAATTAGGGAGGTCAATAGGTTGGTTTAGGCATTTCAAGAATGTTTTATTGTGAATAAGGTCACTCAAGACCATTAGTCATGTTCTAGGTGAGGTTTTGAGTTATGAGTTTGAGTCTTGCACTAAAGAGTTTTGTAGCCTTTTTAAGGAAAATTGGAGAATTTACATGTAAAAGGGTGAAAGGTTACTGTCTTGTCAATAATAAGGCTATTATCAAGCCACTAGCATGGTATTAGAGGTTTCCTAGGAGTTTCAATACATTTGAAAGGTCCAAAAATTAAAACATTTCAATAGTGATGTTAACAACCTTGAAATTAGTGTGTTTTATGTTTCATGTGATCATAAAAGATTAAAAAGTCAGTTGTAGATGTGGTTGTTATGTGGTTGAGGTGTAAAGGCCTTTAAAAGGCATAAAGTGATCATTGCAAAGTTTTTTGATGGTTGAGGATTTAAAATGCAATCTCTTGACATTCCAAAATCTATGTTTTTCTTCAAAATTTCTGTATTTTTCCTATTTTGTAACATTGTACGGTCACATACAACCATATTTTGATGTTAAATGAATTCCATGTCATGCATATATGTGTTAGCTTTTATTTTAATCTTATTTGAGGGTTTAAGACATTGATTTGAGTTAGAAAGCTTCATTTCTTTGCATACAGCCCGATTACCTTGTTTTTGAGGGTTTTGTAGTCCAAGCATGATATAAAGGGGATCTTACACTTTTTGTGATTACTATATCTTGTGTAAGAGGCCCCATGGATATTTTTGTAATTTTAGGATGCATGAATAGGGTGTAGGATGAGAAATAAAGAAGGTATAGCTGCTATCCTCAAGAGTTTTGTGAAGAAAAGCATGTGAAATGAGAGGTTCAAGCCTAGGTTTCAACAAAATATGTATGGGAGACCTAATTTTATGAATTTTTATCCATGTGCAGACCTAATGGGTTGTTTATAAGTTGGTTTTGAGGTTTGGGAGGTTGTGGAGGTAGGAGATTCAATAAACCCTCATGATTTTGGCCTAAAACAAGGGTTTTTGGGTTTGGCAAGAATTTGGCCGTACAAGTGGAATATTTTTGTGGATTTGGAGGTTTGGAGGCTCTTAGCTCTCAAAAAAATAGGTAAGAATACCTCAAGAGGTTTCCAATCTCTTGATACGTTGTAGGGTAACAAACAAGGCCAAATGATTTGAACCTTCTTCTCTTTAGGTGCTGCCAAACCTAGGTGGGTCTACCTTTGCAAAATGAGTAGACTTAAGTGATGTGATTTTGTTTACATCAATCTATTCACAATGGAAATCTTACAGTGAATAAATATAATCCTAATAAAGTGTATGTGTAATATTAGAATATGTTCAGTTAATAGATGTAAAAAATAAAATGGACAAACAACTTTGCCAATTTAACTATATGTATATATAACTTTAAGTTATTTTTATTTTAACTAAAAGTATTGAAGCTACAACATAAAAATTAAATGATATTTATGATTGTAAAATTTATGATTAAATATATCTCTCAGAATCCTTTCTGTCCCAATTTGAAAATAATTTTATATTATAGAATACATTTTTTAAAATTTTAAGATGAAAATAGTAAGGAAAAATTAAAAAAATATCTTTATGAAAGAAGTATATTGGTGTGAAATTAAATATGATTTGTATTCCAATGTAAAAACTACAAAGAATGGAAACAATTCTTTCAACACATAAACTATTATGTAGTAGTCAATTAAAATGATCTAAATAGTCTAATAATTTGACCATTAGCAAATATAAATTTCTATAGAGTTGTAGATCTCTTCCATTTCAAAAACACAAAACAATATTAGGTAGATAATCAAACATATTTCATTTCTACAGTGACTTATTTATCCTAGAGGAACTAGTATATAGTATACAAAGAAAACCAACAAACCCACAACTACCCCTATTTTGAAGGAGTTTAGTTTTCTCCCCTTCCCGATCTCCCTAATATTGTCTAATTATTTTAAAGAGACCAAGGGTCATAAAAAAACTTTATTCATCCCACTAAATATATTGGTTAATGAAACTTGACAAAAGAAACAATACAATTGCTACATTTGGCATTGAAACTGGATTTTATTTACAACAGTCTATTCACAATGACAATCTTACAGTGAACAAATATAATCCTAATAAAGTGTATGTGTAATATTAGAATAGGTTCAGTTAATAGATGTCAAAATTAAAATGGATAAACTAAAAGATGAAAGCGTGAGACCAGTGCCTTGTTGGGTGTATGGAGTCTAATGAAGATCTAGAAAAGTGTAATCTAGGATGGAAATAATTCAAACTGTTTGGCACATAGATGTAGTTTATAACTTGTATAAACGCGCAAGTAAATGACTGACAAACTCTACTTGAGATAGAATGAAAATCCTAGTTATATGATTCTTCTTATTGATCCAATTAATACTCTTCAGTTACTGTGATTGACTAGAAGGGTTTAATCTTTACTTGAAAGAACCAAATAATCACATGACACAAATACAAAAAATGTGTATCGATAAACTAAATGTATGCTTGATATATCAATTTAAACAACAAAAAGTCATCAAAATGGAGACAACTAGATAACTATATAATTCCACAAACAAATAATACCAAGATTAAGCCACAAGTTCATACATCTTCATTAACTTCATTGAAATCCATACATGCATTTGAGTCTTTTAAAGGAAAGTTTCATTGCAAACTATCTACTATATCTTTATCCTATCTACCTATATCTATTTTACACTATGGAATAGATATAAATATATCATAATTGTGAAAAGGCGTGTCCTTTCAGAAATGTCTTTTTCTTAAGAACAATAACAAACTAGAAATTATGCTCTATTAAGCCATAAATAGATGTTTGACAGATAATATCAGTAAGCTGGCCGCTCGTGTATATCAACATCCTCCAGCGCATTCCTTATGGCTATCTCTATTTCAAACATCTTCTCATTCTGTTCACATGCCCTGTCCATTGTTAAATCATTTCTTATGGCTATCTCCAGAAATGTTTGCATCATCATCTCACATTCCTTGATACATCTGTCTTTTCCCTTTAGTTCCCCTCCATCTTCTAACAACATTGGTACTCCCTTTTTTGTGACATTGACCATCCCATGCTCATCACCTTGCAATTAATCATGGAAGTCTTTATGTTTTTCATAAAAAGGTTTCCAGTATCAATAGGTATGTTATCAGGAGCATCCCTTTGGTTTATTTCCTGGAACTTCTCTCGGATCCTGCCATCTATCCTCTTATGTTCTTGTAGTGTAGTAAAATTGTGTGAATGTGTTCCCTAGATCTTACTCAGCCAAGTCATTAAATTGGTCCACCTCTTCCTTATTAATGCAGTGAGTGCATCACATTTACCTTGTGAGTAAGCATTTGATTCTTCCCACTGGTCTCTTTCCTGGGAGCTTTCACCATGAGTCAATTGCTTTGTGGATCCCAGTGTGATTCTCATCATGTCCTTCAAGTGATCATTTTCTCTGAGTAGTCTCTCGTTATTAATCTTATACATTTCTTTTTCCTTGATTAAATTTTGGATTTGGGCTTTATTTAATTAAGCCACATTAATGCCAATTTCTACTGTAGCTATTGGATCAACCTCACCAAATTTTAACATCATTACATGTCCAAAAGACTTTTTAGTATCGATTACAATAGATTTCTTGTGTGGAGGATACAGGGACCATATCATAAGTGATCCCTCATCTAGGTTATACTTAGATCCTGCATAAATATTTGTTACCCCCTCAGGAGTGAGTTTATGAGTGGCATTACTATTCTTCAGAAAACTATCAAAAACCAAAACAGAGTTTAAATCCAACCCAAGAAAGATCATGACACCTTCATCTTCTAATAATTTCCTTCCTTTCTCAGGGGTCATGCTCTTCATTTCTTCTTCCACACTTGATTTTAAGTTACTCAACAGTTGTTCCTCATTACTTGGTGTAATATTCTCCACTGATTCCCTTATTGATTTTGCTTTTAATTTGCACAAAAAGGTTTTAAATGTTGAGGTTTTAATGAATTCATCATCATCCACAAATGATTTATATGCTATCTATCTTGTGTTAGTATTTGGACTCTCTTCAACATTTGGTTCCCTGGGAACATACTTGTAGTCTTGAGTTCTCAATCTAGAAATTTTATCAATTGTACTGCTAGGCCTACCATCACCATATGCCTCTTCATCATAAGATAATAGTTCTGTATCTTGCAATCCCCTGTTATACTCATCAACAACTTTTTCTGCTTCCTCTGCTTGCAAATTCCTGATCAAGTCATCATACATATAGGGTATTTGATTGTATCCTCCCAAGTTCATTTTATTTTTGGAAAAATGAATATACCCTTCTGGATCAAATCCTTTTCATGGTGGACCCTTCTTCATGTTGTATTACAAAATATTGTTGAGAACCATGTCATATCCATCCCTTGCTAATATAATGAAATCACCGAAGCATAATGTACTAGGCATAAATGCCTGCTTTATGAAATAACTCAGATTCATAACATCTGAAAAGTCCAATTGCCTAGCAATCTCCAAATATGTAATCCTATTAGGCACCGTCTTGGGTAGAATGAAGGGTGCATCTTCAAATCCATATACTCTTATCATGGTCACATCTTCTAGATAGTACCATTATCCCCAATTGTGGTTGATAGGTCCATTGAAATCCTTAGGCCTTAAAAACCTTTTTATTTCATCAGACAATGAATATTCACAATGATGATTGTTAAATATGTACAGTGGTTTCACAAAAAACTCTTCAAAATGTAGATAACAAGAATTAGAAAATCTGCAATCCCAGGTGGCAGTCTAGAGTTGTACTGGTAATAACCTTCCTTCCTTATCAAATTGTACAACCCTCAGTTTTTTATGCCACATCTTCAATTCTTGTCCATAATAAAGTATCGTATGCATTAGGATTGAATAAGCATCCAAGTGCAAGATAGGAGCTCCACTTTTTAATGCCACCAGTCCTGAATCAAGTAATTTAAAGATGTGTGAAGCATAATAAAAAAACCTTGAATTGTGACATTGGATGTCCACTGCAATTACCATGGGTACAATTGACATGTGCTCAGGGGCCTCCATTCCCAACACTTGACACACTAAATTATGTGTACCTCATGTAGGGTTCAAAAAAATCAACATGGAATGGGGGACCATCACTATCATTTAGTGGAACTGAAACACCATATTTCTTAGACCTATTTAGTGGCAACCTCCAACCCTTGTACAAACTATCCATCCTCCATAATTCCTTTTCCAGCTGATCAGGTACAATTTTTTCACCACACACTCCCTCTAGGTTAAAAACCTCACAGATGGCAGCTTCAGATACATGTATAAATGGTTTTCCTAATGGATCACAAATAGCTTTACATTTTGGATTATAATAGGCAGCTAGCATCTTCAACAATTCTACATTTACAAATACATTGGGGCAGACTAGTTTCCCTACGTTTAACTTCCAAGGATTGCACACTGGTTCGTATCGGTTTCTTCGTTGGTAATGAAAATAAACAGCTCATATCCCCTAATTGGGGTCCATATGTCTCATATATGCTTACATTTATCCTCTAAATTTTTCACTTCTGCCCTAAGTTGTGTAGATCGCCTAGCCTTAGGTCCTGAGCCGAGAAATTGATCAATTAAGTCCCGGTTTAACTTCCTCTCAGCTACCTCCGGTTCCTTCTCTGCTTCAATTTTTTTCTTTTTTCCTCTAGGGTTATTACTCTCACTCTGTTTCCTACCTTTTTCTTTTCTTGAGCTAGTGCTTTCCATTTTATAAATCACAAAACCAGAAATTTAATTGCAGGGAACTTACAAGTTTATTTAGAATTATTTGACTGCAAGATCGTTTGGCCCTTCATCCATTCCTTTGCTACTAACTTTGCAAAATTCACCTTCAATTAATTTTCTCAATTCAGGAAATCATCAACAAATTTGGTAGTAATACTTCCATTAATGTCCTAGCTTTGAACATGAGCATAGTTGATCTTTGAATTTACCCACTGTCACATCTACTATTCTATCGACAAGACAATTGAAACTTTGGGCGATCCTTTTATTTAGGATTGACTAACGTTCATTAAACATTCTTTTTTTTGGGGAGAAATTACGTTGATATCACATAATCTATCTATCTGATTCATATAAATGTCTCCAAGAGTCACCCCGACAACTATCTTGATCTGTTTGTGTCTTCATCGGCAAGACATGGTGTATCGCTAAGACATTCAGTAATTTTGCCTATGTTATAAGTCTCCCCGATGATTATTCCTTCGATCTCAAGTATGTCGCCAAGACTCCTGCCGATGTAATCTTATCGACGTGACATAGTGGGTTGGGAGGAAATTTTGAACTCATTGCGATAGCGTTTGTCTTGGCGATAGTATGTTTCTTTGTTTTGTCAGCAAGATAAGATGAGTGTTTCGGCGATGATATTTCCTCGATGAGACAAATGCACTCGGGATGACTCAGGGATCTTACTTTGATGGCGTTGGTCTGGCCAATACAACTCCTTATGATTTGATCGATGAGACAAGATAAGTTTCTTGCTGATGGAACTTCATCGGTGAGACCTATATGCTCGGTATGACCTTTTCATTTCACCCTGATGGAACTTGTCTTGTCGATGATATGGGTTATTTGAATACTAGATTTTGGAGGTTTTTCATGATATCAAATGGTCAAGAATGATGTGATCATATGTGACTATGATGGATTATACTTAAGATAATATTTTATTTAGGGAATCAACGAGTGCAAAATCACTGTAAAGGCTAGTTGTTTTGTGATGAATGTTCTACTATGGGCCTCTAGCCTATCCTAGGTCTTTGTAGTAGTTTTTTCAATTCTTTGTTATTAGTTTTTCAATGTTCTATACAATGACCAAGTTTCTATTTGCAATCTGCTTTAATTTGGTCATTCAAAAGAGATATATGGTTTGTTTCCTTATAGAAATAATGAATTTATAACATTCATGTGTTTTTCATTTAAAATAATGGCATTTGGTAATAATAAGAAGGAAGTATGAAGTTTGAAAAGTCATATTTAAATTAAATTTATTTTTTGTTTTTTTGGAACAATTGAATAAGTTTGATGCGTAAGAGGATTTAATAAGTTGTTTAGAACAATAAAATGGCATCAATGTTTGTGATGAGGAAAAATTAATTGGAGAGTGGTTCAAAACTGGTTACAAGGTTTGAAAGGGATGTTTAAGTTGTACTTTTTAGAATGATAAGGTTGAAATTAAACTTTTGGAATATTTTTAGTTCATATTTTTAAGATAAAGATTCTTTTAAACAAAAAAAATGTTTAAATTTTCATACTTGGAAAACAAAAATGCAAATGCAATAAATGAATAATAGAGAATCATGCATGGGAACAAAACACCACCTACAAATGCAAATAAATTATTGGAATGACATAAAACAGATGATAAAGTCAAATATATTATTGGTCTTTCCCATTCTGACATTAAATTTTATTATATAGATTTAGATAAATCATCATAGGAAATTTGGGATAATTTCAATAAAATATTTGGAGCAAAAATAGTTAATGTGAAGTTTTTCCTAAAACTTCAACTATTTAGATTCAAAATGAGAGATATAATCACTATGTCTAATCACATAAGAAATTTGAGATCTCTCATTAGACAATTGGTAGAAGTCAAGGCTCTATTAGATGATGAAGATGATAAGGATATTTTGTTAAATAGTTTGAAAATAAAACAATGTTATTTCTATGCTTAGTCCAATAACTTCTCAAACACAAGAAGATGTGATTTTGGCCCTATTAGGAGAAGAAAAAAGAATAATGGAAAAGATTTAAAATTTGATTCTCAACATAAGAATGTATTATACTCATGAGGTAATAATAATAAAAAAATAAAAAATGAATGTTATAATTGTAAGAAAAAGGATCACATAGTGTGGACTTGTATAACTCGAGCCAATGATGTTCTTGAGGGAGAACTTAAAGAAAAATCAAATGATGTTAGCTTAGCCTATATATATTTGTTTGTTTCAATCAACATGTTTTGTTGTGTGGAATGTAAAACTTAAGGGAGGGTGTTGGAATATTAAGATTAACATTAATAAATTCACCTTACTAACTTGTTTATTTTTGTTATTAAATAATTAGTTATATTCTTGTAAGATAGTAGTTCAAATGGGAAGGTATATTTGAAAGGCTTTGTAAAAGCCATATTGTAATAGATTCCCAAATGAATTGTATGATATAATTATTATTTTGAGTGTTTTTATGTGCAGATATAAGTTCTCTTGACTTTTCCAATATATTTTGTATGCTCTATTAGCCATGGTTTCATGATTAATTTTCCACTTTTGACACTACTTCTTACTAACTTTGCCATCCAAATTTGGTTCTTAGACTAAATATTTCATATAGGTGCATTTTAATTTTCTTACTATCACCTTTGGCTGAATTTTTAAATTGGTTCAACCATGCAAAAAGTGTGGTTACTTTTAATTATTTCCACTTAAATGTTGGTTACAATTTTCTAATTTTCTTTCCATTTAGCTACTCACAATTTCATACTAGCATTAGTACTTGAAAATGGCAGTTTACTTCTACTTAAAACTTGTGGTAATTTCATTAATCTCTTGCTACCTCTAGTGTTGAATTGGACTAGTTATGTCATCTAGGATTTGCTCCTCAATTTTTTTTACTTTTTTCAAAAAAAAGTTATGATGGTTATACTTTTATTACCATGAATGGACATAAATTTGAGAATTTTGGGTGTTTTCATTCAATTTTTCATGTTTTCCCCTTAGCTCCTACTTTATATGTGTTTTTTATGGAAGACTTTGGATATCTTTTGGCTAATAGTATTTCATGGAACCTTATTAAGGGTGCTACTTTTCCTAACTCTATAGCCCAACTATTCAATGGACATTTTTCTAGTGACTCCTTTCTCACTCTCTTGGAGGAAAAAAATGACATTATTTAGGATATTCAATGCCTAGATATTTTCTGGAAAGCTGTAAGGCCAAATATATAGTGGCATAAAACTCAATTTTATAGGAAATCCTTCTTAGCCAAGCCCAATTGGTTCAATTTCTATGGATAGAAGCGGCTTGATCATAAGGAAGTGTTGAGATTCCTAAGCATCAATTTTTCCTTTTAGGTTTCTCCTTCCTCTTTAAGGAAACATATCATTTCTAGAGCTGAGAAAAATTATCATATTAAATTATGAAGCCCCTTTCTTTGGCAAGAAGATTCCATGTGTGTTCAAATATTCTTGCTACACACATTTCCATTACTCATCTTGCTAAGAACCTTGTAAATCTTCATAATTGAAGATTGAAAAATCCAAAGGTATATTTTATGGCCTCCCTTTAACCAAGGAAAATGGTTTCACAAAGTATCCTAGGAGTTTTATTATTTCCCTCATGACTATAATAGGCTTGGCTTGCTTTATATTCACTACTCTAAATGGTGCCATAATTTTAAATTTAATTAACACACTGTAAAACCTAACGAAACCAAGTTGTAGTTCATCAAATTGGAGAAGTGAAAGGTCAATACCAACACTGAGGAAGAGTTTGGAGGAGTGAAAATAAGGTCAATACCAGCACTGAGGAAGAGTTTGGAGTTAAAACAAGGTCAATACCAGTGCCGACGAAGAGTTTGGAGGAGTGAAAAAAGGTCAATACCAACGTCGAGGAAGAGTATGGAGGAGTGAAAACAAGGTCAATACCAGTGCCGAAGACAAGGTTGAGGGCACTCAAGGAAGATCAATGACCAAGGGACAATGAGTATTGTAATTTTGGCACCCCCATTCTCTTTAACTTGCAATTTTCATGCCTAGTTTCCAAAGATCTTCTCGTACATTGGCACCCCTATTCTCATAAAATGGTATAAGATAAGACAAAAAATAAAATAGCTTAGTCTTTCACATTTTTATCGACTAGCCTTAGGTCTTGGCAAAACTCCCATAATCTACCCACATCTTGGTTGTTGGTGGGGACATGTTATTCTTTATTGTATGAACTACCTCAAATCTTATGTCCACAAAGTTGCTAAAAACATAAAACAATAAGAAAAAAATTGAAGGTACAACTAAAAAGGGGTTATTTCCTTTTGGCCTCCTCCACCTCTTATATTTCAACATAGCATGGAATTACACTTACATAACATAAAATCAAAAAAAGGGAAGTTTATAGGGGCAAAGGAGCCCAAGTATATGCTAGGCTAAGCTAGATCTAATGAATGGAAATAGAGGCATACAATTCTTCTTTAATACCTCCACCACAAACATATGCAAGGAAAGGTCTCCTCCCTTCTTGGTAGTGATAACCTCATCCACACAAAACCCTTAGAAATTATGAATAGAGGAATATAATCTTTGAAGAACTCAAATTTTATTCTCTCCTACCTGATGCAATTATTCATTTTATCCTTACAAACATTTATAGTGATTACTAGAGGCACATAGACCAATTCTTAATAATAGAAGAATTTGATCATACTTTTCCAATGATGGTATTATGAGAAAACCTTAGGTTAAATGAATAATTACTAGCTAAGTTCTTTAACTCATGTCCAACCATATAAGAGAAGACCGCTGCTATGTGTACTTGGATATCATGGAGAAAGGCTCTTTGGGCTCTTTCATCAATCAAGGTATTGTTAAATTTTAACACCTAAAAGTGAGAATGAAGAATCTTTCCTAGGATGGTGGCCAATTATGCTTCTCAACACATAGATTACAAAATATTTGTCAATATCATTGCGATCACAATTAAACCTATTGCTTGAGATATAGTCATATAGGTAAACAAATTGGCTTTCTTGATAGTAGATACATTCTAGACAATTCAATCCTTGCATCAAAGATTGTTGAATGGGCCCAACAAAATACTCATGTTTCCCTTATTATTAAGTTAAAACTTTGAAAAAGCATATGATTGCATCAAATGTCCTTTCATTTATAAAAGGCTCAAATGGATTTATTTTTAACCCTAAATTATTATCAAACATTCAAAATTACAAAATACCAGTTGAATGAAGAACCTTCATTTGAAGGTGATGTCGTCATGACCTTTGAATGAAGAACCTTCATTCAAAAATGATGCCATGTCAAGACTTTCAAATGAAGGTATTTTTTATTTTAAATATTTCATGTCCAAAATTATTTATAAAAGGAACCTTTGCATGAAGGACCTTCAAATGAAGACCTTAATTCAAAGGTCCTTCATTAGAAGATCCTTCATATGAAGGTTCCTTTAATCAAATCCCATTATAGCTCTTAGAGTTGTTAGAGATATTTTTGTTTCAAAGTAGAGATTGGACCATCAAATAGTGTCACCATGACTCTACCAAGATATCCATGAAATTGGTAAACCTTGACTTAACAACCACAAATTCAAAAGAAAATTGCCCCTGTCAGCCCTAGGGCATCAATTCAATGCCAAGTTTCTTGGTTTAACAGATCCCTAAATTCAATGAACCTCTATCATACCATGTTGCACACCAATCCATCGAGTTACATTTCCAAGATAGTGGGTGGATTGGTGGATGTCATTTCTATTTAGCCCTCAAACCCTTACATAGGCAAAACAGGTCAGTCCTTTTATTTGATTGTTTTCTCCCACAAAATAGTGATTGAACACTTCAAAACAAATGAAAATGAAAGCGAACACATATATTTATCTACACCAATGATCTCAAAGAATTTCAAGCTTGTACAGATCCATACAACACAAAAGAACTTCAGAAAAATAGTAAAAACACAAAAAATTGCAACAATTGCAATGGGATGGGAATACAATATGATAGAAGTGGGATAAGAAATGCATCGTTTGAAGCATCAAACCAATATGAAAATATGAAAGAAAGTGCTAACCCTTTAAACTAAAAAATTTTATTTTAACTTTAAGTTCGTTGGGTAGCCAATTATTTTAAGTTATCAAATCCTACCATCATACATAATCAAAATGTTGTTTCAAATGACTATGAGCACTAAATTTCACTATTTGAAGATGCTGAAACCTTGTCATAGAGAACTAGAAAATTGATGCGACCACTCATCCTACCTTAAAACATACCAAAAGTCTCCTAGCAATTAGACATAGGAAGATTTAAGATGACTTAAACAATTTTTATTGCCAAAGCATAAACTTATGATGACTTAACCAGGCCTAGTACAAACTCCCTCCCCATTAACCACTTAGACATGTGGAAATTAAATGTAAATTTTATGCTATTTTCAGTCATGTAGGTGTCCAATAAACCACTTGGTGGTGTTTCCCTTCAAGTTTATTTACTTGAATGAAGAGAAAAAGTCCTTTGATTACAATTAGAGAATACATTTGAGGCCTTGGTTGTGTAACTGGTGGACCATAGTCACATTTGACACTTGTTACAAAGTTTGAGAGTTTAAACATTAAGTAGATTTGATTTGTGATAGACACATTTGAACGGTAGTAACAATAACTTGCAATCTATCAAGACTTGATTACCTTATAACCTGTCAAATTCTAGCGATGAAATGATGGATTAATCATAATGTCACCTTGGGATCACATCACCGTGAAAGAAATTCATACAAAATCCTTATGAGTGTAGGTACCACCAAAGAGGTATTTGTCAGATCTGTCTTCCTTGAGTGAGGAAAATTTAGGAAGAGAAGAGGAAAGCGAGACATGTAGTAGGTCTAAAAGAGGGAGATCAACTAGAGGTCAAAAGATTATAAGAAAATTCTGTAAACGCATGGAATTTTTTCTTGCTAAAGGGGGGTCATGTTCTTATGATGATGAGAGCATAGGCGACATTGAGGTTCCCTTGAGGTACAAACATCTATGAAAACAATTGGTACCCAAGGAACTTCCTCCAATAAAAACCAATTTTTGTGTCAACGAGAGGATATATCGCATAGCACCATCGTCATTACATGGTTTGGACCTATTTTGCATGGACAACATAAAGGTCTATTATGAAAAATTTACTAAATTGATGGAGTATGTCAGACCCTATTATAGTTACAAATATTGGATGCAGCTGGTTCGATATACACGAAGTATGCATAGGTATGCACTGTCAGCATATTATATACAACTAAAAGATAAGAATCAAAATAAAGGAGTGGCTATGTACATTGATGGAAGGCCAAAAGCATCAGGGAATATTGTAGGCTTTATAAAGAGTACATGACCTTGGTCAACAAATAAGCAATCCAATTGCATATTCGAGGTGCCCGAGGGAAACCGTGTATTCGTATGTGTGATAAAATCAATAACTGTAGGGGAAGAGTTGCTAATCGATTATAATTTGAATAGCTTAGATACAAACAAAGTTACTATGGGGGTGGTATGTACTATATACCATTTTACCAAACCTCCAATTAATGACTCCAATATACCATTTTATTATTATGTTTTTTTCATAAGTCTATTGGTTTCATTTCGGTAATATTTTTTTATATTTAATTTTTGTCACAACGACACATTGATCATACGAGGAAGGCTCCGACCCAGAGCTCAGATCATGATCCATCTTCAGGCACTTCTACCTGACATGTTTACCTCATTGTAATTGTACAAATTAGATACGAGCAAAATGTTTTATTATTATGTTTTTTTCATGAGTTTAATGGGTTAATTTCGATAATGTTTTTAATATTCTTGTTGTAGTCGGCTAATCGGGGAAAAGCACCCGTAGTAGAGGAGAGCATCCATAGGGAGGTGCATTCACTACGCATATTCAACAAACCCTCTCGATATGATAAAGAAGTCCCAAAAAAAATGCAATGAAGAAATCCTTCAGTTGTTATTCATAGTGCCTCAAACAGATGAGATAAGAGAGAGGGTTAAAATATTGACTGAGAGAGCACAAAAATTGCAAGTAAATTGTCATGAGGTCTTTAATTATAACATAAGTTCATTCATGGTTTTATATTTTGTACTCTTTATGTCATGAACTAAAATATGTGTTGTTTTTACAGGATTTTTTGCTTCCTCATGATGCTGCTGGCTATGATCAGGGTACTGCAGGTGTTGCTCGAGGAGTATGGGTTGGTACAAGTGTCCATCCTGATCTTCCTATGCATACATCACATCATTCAACCCCATCATCCGTGCCTATATTGTCAACTGAAATGTCGGTAAAACATACCATGCAGGCATCCAATAGGGCACCCGTTGACAACAAACACATGCCAAAACATGCGTCAGGACATGTACCTAGGGATGCAGAGGCCACTAGTACTGGTGATGTTGTAGCAGCATTTCTTGGATCTTCTCGGATTACTAGTACGGGAAAATTTTTGTCACATTTGTGGTGACTGAGGATTTCATCCCCATAAAGATAGAGAAGGTCCTAGGTACTTTAATTTTTTTTAATTATTATTATATAATCCAATTGAAATTTACTTATTGATCACTCTTTTTGGACTAATGATCCCATGATCATTTTGCAGGAAATGATGTTTTTTTATAAACATATAAGTGATATTACATTGGAGCTCTTCAGGCCCACCATGCGTACACGATGGAATGCCCAAAATTAAGATTTAAAAGATGAGCTCATTAACCGTTTAGTTGTGCTGTTCGGTGATTAAACATTCAACCGAACCAAGGTCCTTAAGAAAGATGCTACCTATCTAAAGTATGTGAGGGACCAATATAGGTCACATTTAGAGAAGAACATAAAGTACGAGTGTCCCCCCATGATTCCAGGGAGGGAGTGGAAGGACCTGGTGTCAGATGGAAAGGAGAAGGCTGAAAAGAAAAAACGAAAGACACCAACGGGCCAAGGAAGGTATATGATACTATAAACAATGTAATTATATATTGATTACTCTTTCTTTTTACATAATATAACGTATTTCAAACTTTTCATAGGCTTCCCAACACATCGAAGGCAACAAAGGCAAGACTAGAAAAACACGGGCAACAAAAACTTGGCTTTGGTGGTTATATGAAATTATCCACACGAATTGTAAGTATCAATAAATGAAATATTGCATCCAAATAATAAATTGCAAACAATTTTGGTTTTATCACACCATAGTAGCAAAATTCATGATCTTATGCAAAAATGTAGGGCTTTGAATTTAACAGAGTGCCCACAGAAGAGGACCTAAAGATTTCCTTCTAGCAAGGCTATGAAGCCCTGATTGAATGCCTAAGAGTCTTGACTGGGCAAACACAATCTTCCACTGCATCCAACACATAGGTAAATAAACTCAATAAAGTTTATTTAAAATTGAATACTTGTGCAATCTATTCAATATTAATTTCCACCATAAAGTAATAATGTGTCTATTTGTTTTAAACAAACAAGCAATGATAATACTACACATGAAATTGGAATGCAGCCTGGTCAGGGTAGAGCACAACCTGTAGATGAAGGCCATGGTGTGCATCTGGGTAATGGATGTATTCATGTGCTATACAAAACACAATATGGATTAATACAATTAAACTTCTTTAATTGCATTTGGTCTATTAATTAATGCAACCTTTCATGTTTTAACTTTAGAGCATGTAGAGCGTGATCAACATGTTGAGCATGATCAAGCTAGACAAGATCAGGAACATGCTATGGCCCCATCAGGTAAAGAGGACCACTCTAATGTTCTTTTAAACATATTTAATTTCAATTGGTCTGTTAATTAATGTAACCTTTCATGTTTCAACTCCAGATCAGGATTTAGAGGGTGTTCAACATGTTGAACATGAGGCTATAAGAAAATATCAGGAACATGATGTGGTCCCATTAGGTAAAGAGAACCACTCTAATGTTCTTTTAATTAATGAAATACTTGTAACAATAATAATAAAACATATCAATTTAACATTTCTTTGCTATTACAACAGACCCCCCCTTGCAACGGTGTCCACGTTGTGAGTACACGACTAGGAATACATTAAGATCATGAGCATAGCTCATAACAACTGAAGGGGGGACAAATGATTTAGAAAATGATACTCCACTTCAGATTTTTTTAGCTGCAAAAAAGAAACAAAAAAAAAGTGATTGTAATCATATTATGACAACCATATTTTTGATAATATATAAAAACTAAAAAAATGAATGTTATATGTTAATGAATGAATGTTATATGTTATTAACAGATGAATGAATGAATGTTATATGTTATTAATGGATGAATGAATGAAATTTATATGTTATTAATGGATGAATGAATGAATGTGAATATGTTAATGAATGAATGTTATATGTTATTAGTGCAGGATGAATGAATGAATGTTATATGTCATTAATAGATGACTGAATGATTAATGTTATATGATTGGGTATGGGGAATTGAGAGTTATGTGAGGGGGAGGGAGGGGCCAAATGAGTTTCCACCTTCACATGGTTGGCCCTGTTAAGTAGAGAATATTAAACTATTCTCGAAACAAAGAGAATCTCAATAAGTTAATGCACTTTCCAATATAAGAAATGCATCATTTGAAGCATCAAACCAATATGCAAAGATGAAAGAAAGTGCTAAATTTTCACTATGAACATTGTGTTGTGTGTGGATTTGGTTTCAAAGCTCTATTTCTTTTGCTTTTAGTGGTCTCTAAAATTTGACTTTTGTGCATAACAGGTTAGTGGAAAATTTGATAGCTCTGAAGGGTTTTAGAGGCTCGATTGAGAAAGATACACGGATATTTGGATCTTGTTGTTGATGGGAGGCTTCCACTTAACCATGAAAGTTTGTACCATCTGTAGGTATGCAAAAATTTCTCTAGTTACATTCATTCAACTTACTATAATATAATATCTGACAAAAATCTCCTTTTCATTATACTTAGATGGATTTTCATGCCCTGTTCCAAAGCACATGTTTTAGAACAAGCAAGAAGGATGCTAGCAAGGGTTAAGGAATTTGGATTTACACCTGCCAATTACATAGTTTACTTCATTCATCCAACATATTGCCAATGCATTTCACAACTGTTGGAATCATATCCTATAATTACAAAACTAGCAAAATTTAAATATGTAAGTTTCAAATATGGCATTATATATCTTTCTATGAATTTTTGAAAGAAAATGTCAAAATGGAGAAGTATTAACAAAATAATCTGCATAATTTCTAAGAGATCAAGGAATTTTTTTGCAGAGTTATCTTGAATATATTTAAGACAAAAGTAACTTATAAAGATTGAAGCAGAATATCGGTAGTCTAAAATCACTAGTCAACACATCTTAGTAGTATCTCAATTCAAGAGAACTAGGTCCACTATCCATTAGCTAGTAAAACAAATAAAATCAATTCATAAGATCATTCTATTCTAATAGGGTTGAGTGGTTGCTTGTTTCTTTTTGATTATCAGGAAGTCATCAATATACACTTGGTTTTCCCGCCTTCTCTTGCCTTGTGACCAGAGAGTTTCTATAGAAGGTATCAAAGTAACATTCAAGACTAACAATGGCAATGAGTACAAGGTCAGTATAACTTAATGTTAATTGGGTATGATTTTATTTATTCAAGACCAATTTAGATTCATTTTCTACTCACACTACTTTTATTTATATTTATGTTTTGCTAATATCCACTTTCCTTTACATTCATATTATTCTATACATATTGTGTTTACAATAATGTTTTCCTTAATTTAATCTAGGAGAGAGGACCCAGTACCTAAGCATGTTTCAATAGTTGTGATAGTAGTGGTTTATATATAGTGCCCAACCCTAATTATTTGATTCTTCTTACTGATCCAATTAATACTTCCAGTTACTGTGATTGATTATAAGGATTTAATCTTTACTTGATTGTGATAAACTTATATTTTTGGGCTTGTCTTACAGGTGCTTGTTTAGATGGGTGAGGATTGTTTCTTGTGCTAATTTTTTTTTATTTGTTAATGCTAAACTTATATAGTTGAATCAAGGGGTAGAGGTTGTCCTCTTCAAATGGAATAATAAGGAGAGTCAGAAGTGGAAGATCAGTCCCATCTATAAGTTTCGTGTGTAGCTGCATTGTATGGAATTATTTTTCTTGGGTATTACTTAAATTTAAAATTTTGATTATCTGGTAAAAGTCATGTTTCCATAGAGGGTTTGGAGGATTTATCTCACAATTCAGATTGCTTGTGTCACTGTGTTTTTCTATTCAATATGATATGTATCTCAAGGAGGATATGGATCTGGTTCTTCATACCATCAAATTAATGAAGAAGAGCCTCAATGTCATGCTGTTAGGATTTACTGTGAAGCTAATCCAAATTTTTTCATTACTGCTTGAGGCCATATTGCAGTGCTTTCTCTAGGAAGCCCACATGATCCCCATCATGTATCTTCTTTTTGTAGTCTCTAAATTTATTAGAAGAAATCAACAAGAAGTTTGTCTAAATGTGGCTCCTTGTTTACACATTAATATCTCTTTTGGCAATAATGGATCAAAGTGGATTCATGGGGTCTTAAAGAGAAGGCTCTCAAACATGGAGATCAAGAGTGGGACCAGGTAAAACTGTTCATAATCATGCTTATATTGTTTTATTGTCTGTCTAAGAGCTAAGTATCTAGGATAACATTCTATATTTTTCTATTGAATTTCTAGAGTGAATAATTTTGGGTTTGCAATCCTATTTTTTAGTACACTACCTAAGTATCCAAGATGCACTGTAGGTACCTTTTCTCACCAAATTGCTCATTTTCCATAAAATTAGATTCTAGTGTGTAGTTTAATATTCACTAGTTTGATTTTTTCTTTTTTAGCAAAATTAGAATCCAGTTCATAGGTTGTGCTTGTTGTGCAAATTTGTAAGATGAGTTTTTTGTATTCAACTGCACAGTACTTTCCTTTTTCAATAAAATTTTATGTAATGGAGTTCATTTATTAGGATTAGGTTACTAGTTCCTCTTTGAGTAATAATTTAAAACCTTATTCATTGTCCTTTAGAATGTATATGACTATCTTGCAAACTATCCTCTTATATTCATGACTTTCTTTCAACTTATCAAAGGATGACTGTATCTTGATTAAAAACTTTGTTTGATGGTTGTCCTTCATATGAATGTCTCAATCTTCTCTTTCACAACTTTATGTTACTTCACTATTCTGCCATACTTCTAATTTTTTGCAATAGTGTCTTCAACCTCTCTGTAATTCCCATGATGAACTGTGTGTTACTGTATCAACACTTCCTTGACCATGAGAATGGGAAACAAAGAAATTGAGATTCCATTTAGTAAATCTATGTACATTTGCAGAAACTTTAGCCTTAAATACCTCATCACCATTACACTCTTGAAGGAACTCTCACAAAATTATACTATCTATCTAGCTTTGAGTCCTACATTGTCCTCTGAATACTGTGCTTTCTACTTTCCATTATCAAAATTTGTCTTCAGAGCTTATTTAAGATTGTTCATTTGGATTGACTTTGGCCTCCAGACTTGTCTATCATAGTGCTCAGACCATCATTATATATTTATTTCCCTCTTCATCATAGTTGATTATCTTCAACAAAGTTTCATACCACTGCCTTAGTATAGTTTGTCATTTTGATATGAAGTAAAGGGCACTGTGATATTCATCAAGACTACTGTCAAAACATTTTCACTATCACTAATGGATCTGATTGTACTCTTGATGGCAGCCATGCAATTGTAATTCACTTGATAGTAACCTTCTTCTCTTCCTTTGATGTCAACACAACATTATACTTTTAAGGGTTACCATCTCTATGCTCAAGCCACTATTTAGCTATCATTCCTCTAGCACATGTCCTTATATCTTTCATTGCTGAAGTGATTGTCCTTACACATTGGTATGAATATCTTTTAAAATTTGAGAATACATTCTTTATGATAGTAAACCTTCCTATAGCATCATAAAGTCTATTCTTCATGTGGTCTATGGTGAATATTTTTTGTCTTAATGTCTATGATTCGTCATTCACTATCCATGACAGTCCCCTTGATCTCATGACTCATCATAGATTTTATATTTTGCTCCAATTGTTGATCATCAACATCAAATGTGTCCATCATAATATCATCCATAGCCTCCATATTCTATAATTATTCATTGCTCATTTCTCATACATAGTAACCAAATAATGCAGACCTAGAGCTTGGACTATAGATGCATGCAAAAAATGATAAATCCCTACCTCTATAAGCCTAATTAAACACAACGACTGACATGTTGTTTGATATTTTAAACAGTCATATGACTGTCCTTTTTATACCTTGTAAACACTTACTCAATACTTACAATAATTTATTGAAATGCAAAGTTGAATTTGGCCTCTTAACTCTTGACACTAATGTTATTGCATTTGTCAAAACATGGTTAAGCATATTCTGATCTAAATTTTCATAATGAAGTCTTCCAATTTGT
Organism: Sequoiadendron giganteum; assembly: GCA_007115665.2. Taxonomy (NCBI): domain Eukaryota; kingdom Viridiplantae; phylum Streptophyta; class Pinopsida; order Cupressales; family Cupressaceae; genus Sequoiadendron; species Sequoiadendron giganteum. The sequence continues at coordinate 368,535,333 of CM021106.1, forward strand.
CCTTTATAGTTGAGCATTGATGACAATCCATCTTGTCTTTTACTACCCCTTTTAAATGATCATGGTATTGGCACATCAACTTTTTCTCTTTGATTGACCTGTCCTTATGTCCTGCCATTATCCCTATGGATGCACTTTGGAGCCTCCTACTACTTTTAAATATCGCCTAGAGTCACCTCGATAATTATTTTGATCCATTTGTATCTTCATCGACAAGAGATCATGTATCACTAGGATATTCTATAGTTTCCCCGACGTGGTGAGTCTCTCCAATGATTATTCTTTCGATCTCAAGTATGTCGGCAAGACTCCTGCCAATGTAATCTTATCGACATGACATAGCGGGTCGGGTAGACATTCAAAACTTACTCCAATGGTATATGTCTTGCCGATATGCTTTCGTTGTGCTTCATCGATGAGACAAGATGAGTATCTTGCCAATGAAACTTCATCACTGAGACCATAGGCCAGTCCTCCCGATATATCTTCTCAAGAAATTTTGATCACTGTAACAATCTTGATCTTTCACCGATATGCCTAAATTTGAAATAATAGTTTTAAAAAAAAAAAAATTGCATCGTTTCGTCGAATTTTTGACGAACCTCCAAAAGCATCTGACGAATTTGCAATACATTCGACAAAAATTTCATCGTAACGACTTGCCTATTTCATCACAATTTCGATGAACTGCTATCGTTGTTCTTTCGATCTCAAGTATGTCACCAAGACTCTTGCCGATGTAATCTTATCAACGTGACATAGTGGGTCAGGTAGACATTCATAACTTAGTCTGATGGTATATGTCTTGCTGATATACTTCCCTCATGCTTCATCGATGAGACAAGATGAGTATCTTGTTGATGAAACTTCATCGCTGAGACCACATGCCAGTCCTCCTGATATATCTTCTCAGACAATTTTGATCGCTATAATAGTCTTGATCTCTCATCGATATTTGCAATACGTTTGACAAAACTTTCATCGTAATTGCGATGAACTTCTGTTGTTGATCCGACGCTTTGGCAAAGACATGCCACTTGTGTTTTGGCTACTGTTCGTTGCTAGATCGATGAAATTGCCATCGATAGTCTGACAAAATTGAGTCATGATTTTGACATTTTAAAGCTAGTCAGGAAAGCGACGAAAATTGAGCGACGAAAATTACTTTAGTGATTCGTCGGTATTCCGACAATAGATTGTCGATATTCCAACAAACGTTCATCAAAAATTGGAGTCAAATATAGTAGTGAGAGAATGCTGAGCACACATGATTTCACCCTTGTGAGATTGGACGTACTGCGGGCTCAGGTGGCGAGCGACAACTGCTAGCATGAGGTTAGTTGATTCTACAGCCTTTTATTTGTGATTTTTCAATTATAGGATGAATTTAATGCATATTTAGAATATATTAGGATCTTGGAAAAAAGTTCCCAAATTGTCCCTTTTTTTCGCAAAGTGTCCCTTTTGTTCACAAAGTTTCCCTTTTGTTCGCAAAGTGTCCCTTTTGTTCGCAAAGTGTCCCGTTTCTTTGCAAAGTGTCCCGTTTCTTCACAAAGTGTCTCGTTTCTTCGCAAAGTGTCCCTTTTCTTTGCAAAGTGTCCCGTTTCTTCGTTAAGTGTCCCAAAAGGGTTCTAAAATTTCTAGGGATTTAAGAAAATCACACTAGAACAACATTAGCACACTTGCCTGATGAATTAGAGTAAAATTTAAGAAATTAGATGATTTAAATAGCATGTTGTGATAATTTGTATAGGTACCCACTCGTTCTCGACAGCGTTTAGGTGTGAGATATCTGAGTTTCTTGAGAGACTTGGCTCCAACCCTATCAATAGTGGATTAATAGTATTTGCAGGTAGTGGGGATCTATTGGGCATATCTCATGGCACTCATGAGATATCGTGATGCTATATTGATGGAATTATGTGAGAGGTGGAATGCCGATACATGCACTTTTCACCTATCGATGGGTGAGATGACCATTACATTAGATGACATTTATCACATACTATGAGTCCCTATTTAGGGGGAGCAGGTGCAGCTACAGAGGGGATGGTTCTTTTGAGAGCAACGGGTAGACATGTAGTACTACCTCAACGGTCTCGTACATGATGACAAAGTCACAGGGCGGATAGAGATGGTGATGTTACTCTATTCACGAGTGCTAGTGGTGAGACATATTATGATGCATATAGTAGCATTGGTCCTCTTATCAAATTGGTGAGCAACACATCTGGAGGGTGGATTGATACATATAGTACGAGGCATGATAGAGCATCAGATGATTTATGCTTGGGGATGATGCATTCTAGCATATTTGTACTATGACCTTGGTCGGTTTATTTTTTGGGAGCTGGATAGTATGGTACACTGCACACTCTTATAGGTATGGTGCTAAGAGCATATCACATGTACATGACCAGTTGGCTTCTCGTATCTGACAGTAGTGGGCTATCCATGAGCATTTGGCTATCAATTATGACGATTATGGTAGTATGGTGATCTGCACTTTTGGAGAGTGAGATTCGACCGACTAGATGAGGAGGATATCATGCAGAGGACGTACTAGCTTGTTCTACAGTGGTTAGATCATACCAGACAGTTGAGGAGGTTATACATGAGCAGGTTCGTGGTAGGATGGCATGATCACATTGTGCGGTTGTTCGGGTTATGAGGCAGTTTGGATAGGTACAGATACCACCACAACCATGATCATTATTCAGGAGGTTTATTCAGAGTTCTCGAAGAATAGGGGATATAACACAACTTACACTAGATGATATCTTCGAGAGTGACTCCGATGATTCGAATCATGTTGAACCACCTATGGATGATGTAGCTGATGTTGGAGCCACATGGGACCATGAGGAGTGGTGGAGAGCATCACGACCAGAGCTAGTGTTCTCGATGGATAAGCTAATGGGAGAGGAAGAGCCTATGCCAAATGAGGGGGAGGAGAGAGAGAGGACAGGGCCGAGGAGACACGGTACATGACTGCTGACATATTTATGGATATTATTGATGAGGAGTATGATGAGGAGGAGGAGGAGGAGAGAAAGGAGCCACCCCTAAGTGATGATGATGATGCAATAGCCAAGGAATGATATGAGCAGGGAGAGGTCTCACGTGTACATATGACTAGATCCCAGACAGTAGCAGCAACAGGTGCCAACACTTATAGCCGAGGGGAGGCGAGCACATCATCTATGCCCCCTACACAGGATGAGGTGGATATTCCACATTCTGCCAGAGATATGGGTGATGATATTTAATTTTGAGAGATGTATTTGATATGTGACGTAATGCATATATATTTATATGATGATGTGTTACTGATGAGACTCTTGTGTGATTTTGCAGGGCCTATAGAGGGTTGGCGAGAGTTCCTACATCAGACAACCACATAGGGATACTGACTACGTGCACCCCCACTGATCGTGGAGTGAGAGCCAAAGACCCTGAGACCCTTTGTGAGATTGTAGGCAACCTATGAGGGCTTGAGGAGGTAGGTCCACCGAGTGAGAGTTGTACCATAGGTGTATTCGTCACAACCTCCAGTAGATGTGGAAAGATTGGAGAGAGAGGTGGCACAATTACGGGAAAAGAGGGACCAGATAGTAGGTGAGCATCAATTTACACTTGCACAGATGGGAGGGTTGGAGTTCACACTCAGAGTCAGTGGATCACGGTCATGATCATGCATGAGTGTCTCCTGATGCCATACTACCGATGCAACAAGAGTACCAAATCTTGAGGGATCTGGTTATCATAGTCCTCAGTGACACTATATACTATGATGATATATATAAAAAACTTTTGATATATTGATATATATGCATGTGCATTTAATATGGTGCAATTTAGTTGTGTGGATGTTAAATGACAATGTGATTAATTAAATAGCCCTTGTTAGAGTATTTAATTGATGGCAACATGATTTAACAGAATGTATGTGATCTAATTAAAAAACATTTAGAATGTATGTTAGATACAAAATAAAGATTAAATATGTTATGCACTTATGATTTTAAAGTAACATAACACACAAGAAGGAAAATTGAATAGTATGAAATCTAAAGTAATAATAAAAATGAATTAAATAATCACTTTAATGTTCAGGACACATGCATAATGATTTGTCAAGAATGAAGCAATGAGAAATCCAATAGGATAGAATCTAATAGCTTTAACAACATTGCTCTATAATTCATACCATTCAAAAGGGGATTAGACATAATACCTATGCAAATTCGTGACACTAATGGGATCTCGAAGAGGAGTGTCATCACGCTCGGTTAAGGTATAAGCACTAGATCTATAATTTGAATCGACCACATAGGGGCCTAACCAATTAGGATTGAATTTACCTTTGTTGACGTAATTGACAATTGTGTTGCATTGGTTTTCATTTAAAATCAAACCACCTTTGTTAAAGGTTTGAGGAATGACACCAACATCGTGTTTGCATTGCAACTATTTAGTGTAAGCTTGAAGATATTCAAGAGCATTGATGCATTATTCATCAAGCATTTCAAGTTGGTGTAGACATTGTTCCGCATAAGTGTCATTATCAACGAGACTTTGGAGAGAAATCCTCAATGTGGGGATTGCTAACTCTAAAGGGAGGATAGCCTCGGTGCTGTAAACAAGGTTAAAAGGGTATTTCTTGTAGAAGAACGAACACTCGTGTGATATGCCCATAGTGCATATTGCAATTGTGTATGCCAAATCTTTTTGGTTTTGAATGACAGTCTTCTTAAGGATTTGCTCTAGGATTTTATTAGTACTTTCGGCTTGACCATTAGATTGAGGGTAGTAAGGTGTTGAAAATTGACGTTGGATATGGAAGGTCTCAAGGAACTTATTCACATCATTATTATTAAAGGTAGTACCATTCTTTGAGACTAATACAAAAGGAAGGCCAAAGCGAGTGATAATGTGTTCCAATAAGAAACAACATATCACCTTAGTAGTTGTGGATCAGAGGGGAATGACTCGACCCATTTAGTGAAATAATCGATAGCAAAAATAATGAACATATGTCCAATAGAAGAAGGTGGGGAGATTTTACCAATTAGGTCCAAGCCCCACACAAAGAACAACCAGATAGATATTTGGGCACTAGCTTCGAAGTAGGAGTGTGGATCAAATTTCTATGTTCTTGGTACTGGTGACATCACTTAACATATGCATAGCAATATTTTTCCATGTTTTTACAGTAATATCCCATGCGAAGAAGTTTTTGCACTAAGGTTTTTTTGCCGGTCATCCACAAGGACCAGAATGGTCTTGTTCGAGGGAAACATGAGTTTCAACATCTTGAGGCATCGTAGAAGGATTCCATCGAAGGATATTCTATACAATGTGTCAGCAAGGATAATATAGTTAGTGGCTAACTTTTTGAGGTGAAGGCGGGTATTTCTAGTTGTGGGTTCAGGAATGGTACCATCTTTTAGATAATTGTAGATGGCATCATACCATTCACATTGATTATTTGGAAAATTGCGACAAAAATTAGTAGGTCGATCGTTGATGGGGGATTTCATAATAGGATGAATGGTAAAGATGACTTGTTTAGAAGGGTTTACATGGGATATAAGAGAGACTACACTAGCCATTGCATTTGCATGACGATTGTCTTTGCGAGGGATGTTGTCAATGGTAAAGGAGTCAAACTACTCTAATAGATTGAGAACAAGATCCTTATATAGCAAAAGTTTATCATGTTTAGTTTGACAAAGACTATTGATTTGTTTAATCACTAATTGTGAATCACCATAGATCTTAATATCTTTAACCCCCAGGATGAGAGCATCACATAATCCAGTGATTAATGCTTCATACTCAGCTATGTTGTTCGTACATAGGAAATTGAGATGATAGGATTAGGGAATACTCTTACCAATAGGTGGAATTAAGATAGTTCTAGCACTGAAGCTTGTTCTACACTTGGATCCATCAAAGTACAATTCCCATGTAGGAAGGTCTATAGTAAACACACTGTCATCAAGGAAAGATTCATTGGTGGGTAACACTAATGGTGAAGGAGCATCAACTAAATGGTCAGTGAGGGCTTGGCCTTTGATCGCTTTATGAGAAATAAACTTGAGGTCAAACTCAGTTAACAACATGACCCATTTAGCAAGACATCCTGAAAGATCTGTTTTATTGAAGAGATACCTTAGAGGGCCAAACTTTGTCATCACTTGTACTTTAGTGTTAAGCAAGTAATGATACAACTTACTAATAGAAAATACAAGAGCCAGACATTGTTTTTCAATTATGGAGTAATGAGTCTTGTAATCAAGGAGTATTCTACTAATATAATAAATAGGATGCTCTTTAACATTGGAATCTTGTTGAGCCAACAAGGCAGCAAGAGCATGGGCAGAAGCAACGATATAAAGGATGAAAGGTTTATTGGGTGTAGAAGGTTGTAAAATAGGTGGAGTTATGAGGTATTCTTTCAAACTCTCAAAGGCTTGTTTACAATCATTATTCCAATCAAAATTGACATCCTTTTTAAGGAGATGCATAAAGGGTAATGTATGATCGGCTAAGCAAGCAACAAAATAGTGAATGGCTTGTATCCTTCCTCGTAATGTGCACAATTGGGAAATGTTATGAGGAGGTGGAATATTGATTATAGCATCAATTTTCTCTGTATCCACCTCGATGCCGAGCTATAAGAGATGATAAACCATAAAATTTTACCACTATCTACTCCAAAGATGCACTTTTTAGGATTTAAGCGCATGCTATATTTACACATACACTCAAAGATTTGATGGAGGACACTCACACTATCTTGGTCGGTTAAGGATTTAGCAAGAATTTCATCAACACAGTCTTCTAAGATTTTGTGAATGTAATCATGGAAGATTAAGGTCATTTCTCGTTGATAAGTAGCACCAGTGTTTTTAAACCAAAAGGCATTATAACCCAACAAAATGTGCCCCAAGCGGATGTAAAAGCCATCTTGTATTGATCTTGTGGGTTAATGAAGATTTGATTATAACCTGAAAATCCATCCATAAAGGATAACAAAGCATGTCCAATAGTGGAATCCATGATCATATCGATGTTAGGAAGAGGAAATTCATCTTTTAAAGAGGCCTTATTCAAGTCTCTAAAATCCGTACATATCCTAACACGATTATCGGGTTTTTCCATTGTGACAATGTTTGATATCCAAGGAGAATAATCAATGGGGCGAATGAAACTCGTGTCAAGGAGTTTTTCAAGTTCTTTAACATTCAAGGAGCTACCTTAGGATTCATTTTTCGAATATTTTGGCGAACGGGCTTAGCATTTCCAGCAAGGACAATATTATAGGTAACTATTGAGGGATTTATTCTTCGTATGTTAGAATATTTCCAAGAAAATAGTTCAAGAAAGGTATGAAGGAAGTTTGCAAGATCCTCTTGTTCTTCATCATCTAGGCACTTCTCGATTTTAATGATTTTGTCTTTGTCATAGATATCCATTGGTATGTCAAGGGTATCTCTTAAAGGGAGTGCATTAGACTTATGGACTTCAGGATCATATGGTTCCAAGCTGGTATGAGGTTCATTAATGTTACTAATGGTAGGCTCAAAATTGAAGAAGGCATGTCTCTTGGATCGAGAAGTCTTATCCGAAGCACCTAACAATTGTTTTAAATCATCACCCCCATGAACATAGGTGAAGAGGGGAGCATCCACATCAAGAAATTTAGGGTACTTAAGCGTAAGGTTGGTTCTTGATGTGCATGATATAGTATTGATGTTGAGAGAGGGTTGTTGATTGGACTTTGTGGCTTTAGAAAAGGAAAAACCTAGACTGCTCTTAGTTATGTGCGTATTAGGTTCAATGGGTACATGGATGCCTTGCTCATGATTTTCACATCCTTTACCATTGTAACCCAATTGTTTCACAAGATCATAACCACGTCCATAAAGTCTTTCCATTTCTTGTGGGTTAGGGGGTTGTTGATGATCTATCTCATCAAAATTTGTTGTATATGTGGCCTTCTCTTCCAAAAGAGATGATGTAGATGTGTGGGAAGGGTGATCCTCTTGTTGGGTGGAGAGGAAAATGGATTGTTCATTTTGGGTATCCACTTTGTGCATGACACTACACTCACCCATAAAGGAAGGGGTGGATTCTAAAGAGCCCCAATCCTCACCAAGTAAACTAAATGTGGGTTTATCTTCAGGTGGGTTTTTCTCAGAAGGGGCAATATTAGAGTTAGGAATTAAGGTATGGAGAGGACTTGGTGTGCCATTTTCGAGTTGTAATCAACTCTTAGGTTCAGAATCGATGTCAATTTGATAAAATTTTTTATTATTGACATATTTCATTTTGCGATGAAGAGTCGAGGGTACCACATGCATCTCATGTATCCATGGTCATCCCAAGAGGAGGTTATAAGAAAGATCATAGGGCATGACATGGATAGGGGTTTGCAATATAACCATGCTGACAGTAATGGGTAAGGTGATGACACCAAGAGGTTGCTTTGTAACATTGTCAAATCCTCTAATGGATAAGGAATCAGATTGGATTTATGATCTATCCACATGTAACCTATCAAGAAGCTTCACACTGCACACATTTAGGGCAAAGCCATTGTCAATGAGAGTCCTTTTGATACCTATCCGATCATACTGGGCTATAATAATAAAGGCTTCATTTTGTTTTCATAATTCTAATAGTGGGAGCTCATGTTGATAGAAAGTAATATCCACATTAGCTATGTTCGTGTCATGTAGGAGATCTGCCACATCATTAGTATTCATATCGAGAGGGACCACTATGTATTATAATTCTATTTGAAGCATGGAGTGATATTTAGGGGAATTCTGAAGGAGGTCCCAAAGGGATATCTTTGTGGGAGTGTTTTTAAGTTGTTCAACCAAATCATACTCCCTAAGTTGTGAGTTGAAATGAGGAGCCACAGGTAAGATGGGGTTGGGTAATGGTAGGGATGTGGAGGGAGATGGGTATTGGGGATGTGGGTTATTACGGGTATAATGATTGTGGGAAACGATACCGTTCTTAGGAGGGTAAAGGGTAAACTCAGGTTGGGATGGGGTTGGAGGTTTAGGAGAAGGTGGGTAAAGAACGAATTGAGGTTAGATGACGTTGACATCTTTTGTTTTAGTTTGGTCATCACAACAAACCATAGTGGATGAAGTAGGGGAGATGAAATCTTGGAGGACGTCATCTAACATACCCATATCATCACAACTAAAAGGTTTGGAAGACAAGGGTGGGGAAATAACTATATCATCACCAATGTTAGTGGATGAAGTGAGTGAGAGGAAGCTTTGAGGGCTCCGTCTAACTTATCAAAATCATCGCTACTAAAAGTTTTAGATAATATAGTATTCCTATAGTGAAGGAGTGTGTGCATTGTATCATGTGAGGTGTCTATGTTTTCAGGTGTATGTTCCACTGAATTGACTTTGAAAGAACTAGGAACTAAAGCAGAAAATGAAACATGTAAAGCTCTAATGCTACTCATAAATGCCATTTTAAGCTAATAATAACCATATAACAAAGAATAACAAAACTGGAACCAAGCATAAACATAAGGAAATAGAAAGTACATAATTTGGAAAGAAAATGTAGGAATTATTGAAGCAAAATGTATACTGGGACTAGGTCACCCTGAGTAGTGACTTAGTCCTAGTATGAGTATTTTTGAGTTTTTTCTGTGTTTTTTGATGAAAAATACAAGTTTCTGGTATGTAATGTGCAGGGGTATAATATATGTGACAGATTTTTGTATCATGCAAGGAAATGAATGCCAAATATGATGCTTTTTCAATAATGCAAGATGAAAAAACCTAGGATGCTTATTTAAAAAATGAAACATTCAATGCAAAGCTAAAGAAAGAGCTCTTAGTATGAATATGCAGTTGAAATTAGAAGTATAATGTGTGTTAATGTAGGTTCAACAAAATGAACCACAAAATTTAATGCTTTATGTGGGAAAAAGAATGGGTCCTCTACAACTTTCTAGGGTTTCACCTAGAAGGAAGAGGATTTTCCTTTACCACCAGAGGGCATTAAATCTTGTGTTTCATTCAATGCTTGAGATTGAATATGTAATGGAATATGAAAAGTGCTAAAATATAATGTGAAAACCTAACTACTTAACCTAACTAATAGAGCCTATAATGCTGGAAAACACATAATGTATTATAATAATGCTAAAAGAAGATTAAACTAAGTAAAATGACCAACTAAATCAAATGAGTGCACCTGGAAACTGATGTAGGCCGAAGAGGAAGTTGTGGAAGCCTTAGAAAACATGGAAAATCAGAGTTCTGAACCAGCTAGGACACTTACACCAAGTGGGGCGATCTAGTACCTTTTCAGGAAAACTATCTTGGAAGCCATTTCTGTCAATTGGGTCTCCAAATCTACAACTTTCAGTGTCGAGAACTTCCAGTGGGACTAGGTCGCCATTATGGGTGACCTGGTCCCTTTCAGGTTTTCTGAAAAAGTGAAAGTGGAAACAAAGGTCTCTGATCTGTATTCTATCTCTTCATAGGAATCTAGATTCAAATATGCAAAATAACCTACAAAACATAAGATATTTGGGTTTCTAATGTGGGGTTTCCCTTGGTCAAACCCCTAGTTTGTATTTAAAATTCCTATTGTATTGTGCTAGAATAAGATGCAAGTAATAGATTTGAAATGATGCAAGACTTCAACCCTAGAAACCCTACAACATCACAAATAAGTGTAACAAGGAATGCAAATGGGATGCAAACCTCAAATCTACAAATGGGTTGAAAGTAGAAGATGGAGGCACTTTGAAAATAGTCTTTAGGTATGATTTGGTGGCTAGTTGCACATCTTCAACCTAGATTTATCCATGAATATCCATAGGCATCTATCTTCAACCTTTGTCAATGTGTGATCTTGAATGTGAAGTGAGCTTGAAGACTTGCAAAAAACCCTAGTTTTCTGTCCAAAAGATTCAACTTTTGCTAGAAGGGAGATTAATCTTCTTGAGGAAGATGTTTTGCACTTGGTTCTTGGAGTTGGATTTGAAAAATATGACTAAGAGAGATTGGAAAAATGACCTTAAAAACAAGTATATATAAGAAAAAGGACCTAATTGTTGGGAATTTTGACCTAAGAGGCCGACACCCATCGAGAATTTTTGATTAAATATTCATTTTGTGGCTAAAATTCTAAAAAATCCTCAAAAAGGACTAGGTCACCAACTTGGGCGACCTAGTCCCACTGAGGGATTTTGAAGTGGGAATAGTGATTTTTGAATGATTTTGATATTGTTTGTTGAGGGTTGAATGATCCCTTAGGTATAACAGGACTCAAAGTCAAAATTATCCAACCTTAGGGGCCTATAAATGTTGTTTTAGGGTGATAATTGATGAAATGGGACCTAAAGTAGGACCAAAACGAGCACAAAATTGTCCTTTTCTTCAAAGGTATACAATTTTTGGCGACACATTTAGCCCCCACTTTAGCATCCATATGACTCTACATGCATATGTAAGCTAAAGGACTCTAAAAAAACAATGCACCTTATTTTCATAAAAGGATACTCATTTAAAAGGTGGGAGAATGAAGCCCCCAGTGTAGTTACCTATAAAACCACAATGTTAGGAAACGGATGCTACAACAAAAATTAGTTAGAATTCCTATAAATCCTCTTATCTAATCCCTAGAGATCAAATTCGAGGGTAGATGTATGCCCCGCTTGATTGTGCTTGCTATACGGAGGTGGAATCAAGGTAGCAATATATTCACATCGAATGAGGACACGCATATCAGAGGGAATTTCCAAGTACCATACCTCATAACGATAGGTGAGAGATGATGTAGGTCATGGAAACACGATTTAGACACAACAAATGACATAAAAAATGGAGTTCACTAGCACCCGGTATGTTGGTTTGAATGAAAAATCACACTAAAAGGCTAATAAAGTAAAAAGGTACGAATGTGCACATGTATGTAAAAATGAGATAGTTAAAAAGAAATGAAAATAGAGTAAACATGAACTTAATTTCTCATTTACCTTTTGTAACATTGAAGAGTGACGCAGAGAGAGAGAGGATGCCAAGCACACACGATTTCACCACTACAAGATTAGACGTACTACGAGATCAGGTGGCGAGCGACAACTACCAACATGAGGTTAGTTGATTTTGGAGCCTTTTCTTTGTGATTTTTCAATTATAGGACGAATTTAATGCATATTTAGAATATATTCGGATCCTGGAATTTTTTTTCGCAAAGTGTCCCTTTTGTTCGCAAAGTGTCCCTTTTGTTCCCAAAGTGTCTTGTTTCTTTGCAAAGTGTACCATTAGCACACTTGCTTGATGAATTAGAGTAAAATTGAAGAAATTAGATGATTTAGATAGCATGTTGTGATAATTTGTATAGGTACCCACTTGTTCTCGACAACATTTAGACCAGAGATAGTTGAGTTTCCTAAGAGACTTGGCTCCAACCCTATTAGTAGCAGAGACGGAGCATCTACAGGTAGTGGGGATCTATTGGGCATATCTCATGCCACCCATGAGATATCATGATGCTATGTTGATGGAATTATGTGAGAGGTGGAATGCCGATACATGCACTTTTCACCTACTAATGGGTGAGATGAGCATTACATTAGAGGATGTCCATTGCATACTCCCAATCCCTATTTGAGGGGAACATGTGTGGCTACAGAGGGGATGGTCCTTTCGAGAGCAGCAGGTAGACATGCAGTACTACCTTGATGGTCCCATACATGATGATAGAGTCATAGGGTAGATAGAGCTGGCGATGTTACTCTATTCACGAGCACCAGTGTTGAGATGTATTATGATGCATATAGTAGCATTGGTCCTCTTGCTAGATGGGTGAGCAACGCATCTAGAGGGTAGACTAGTATATCTAGTAAGAGGCATACATTTGTTCTATGACCTTGGTTAGTTTGTTTTCTAGGAGCTGGATAGTATGGTACATTGCAAAATCTTACAAGTATGGTGCATAGAGAATATCACATGTACACAATCATTGGGCTTCCCGTATCTGACAATAGTGGGTTATCCATGAGCATTTGACTATCTATTACGATGATTATGGCAGTTGATTGTTCATTTTTGGTTATTTTTAGGTTCATTAACTACAGGTTCACCAAAATGAACCACCAAAAATGTAACTCTAGACCTAGGGTAAGAGGATTCCCTATAATAGGCCCCTAGTGTGTTTCACCCTAGGAGCTCTTGGTGTGTGGGAATGAAACTCTTTCCACTTGGAGGTTATGTGATTTTTGGCGATTGCATTCAAAGGGAGGGTTGATTGATGAAGGTTGTGATGTGTGTGTGTGATGTTTGGCTAAAAACTTGAAATGAAATGATACTAATCTAATCTATGTAATGTAAATAAAGTACATGTAAACTAATGCAAGTTAACCTAAATGACCTAAAATGTATGCAATACAAAAAGTAAATGGGAAAGTTAAGAACTTGTGCCCCTGGAAATGAGATGTTGCAAATGAATGGTCCTAGACTATTCTGGAAGTTGTCTAAAATTAGCAGAGGGACACTTATGCCAAGTTGAGTGACCTATTCCTCCTATTGGGACAATATAACAGACCAGGTTTCAGGGAAAAGGGTACCCAAAAATGTAAAAACCCTTTTTCAGGCTTAGGATAGGGACAAAGTCATCAATAGTGGTGACCTAGTCCTCTTGATACTTTCCATGGATTCAAGTTCCGATTCTATGGGTCCTTGTTGATGTTTCCCTTTTCTACAACAATCTGTGTCTGAAACTCCCAAAAATATCCCGCAACTTATCTTGTTGCTCCTTATAGGGTTTGTTGCTTTGATGTAACTTGGGTGGAATGTTTTTACTTTCTCCAACACTTTGTACCTCACCAAATCTGAGTACAAAACCTGCAAACACATGCAAAGACCAAGAGAATGTTGGGGTTAGTAAATAGGGGTTTTCCTTAGTCAAACCCCTTTTATGGTAGCTAAACCCAAATAAGAAACAAAGGAAGGAGAAGATGCTTGAATGATGAACTTAATGGAAACACTTGCCAAACCTTTGCTTGCTGAAATATGCAACATGCAAGAACAACTCCAATGGAAGTAGCCTATGATGCCTTATGCTCAATTGCTTGCTTGTGAAGATAGGAGTGTAAGAGTGCTTGTGAATGCAAAATGATATTAGGGGGGGTCAAAATGAAGGTGGAAACCCTTATTTGTACATGAAAAACCCTAATTTTCCTGAAATGCAACATGATAGGCCGACACTAGGGTTTAGGAGGCAAGATTCCTGTTAGATTTTCTTTTAAATTTGAATTTTATGCCAAAATGGACTAGGTCACCCAAGGTGGTGACCTAGTGCACTTGGGAAATTTAAAGTGGCGGTCAGGAATTAAATAATGTTTAATGAAGTTTATTAGGTTTGCCTCCCGAAACACACTTAAGTCAGGACTAAAAGTACACTAAGGGGACAAATTAGAATAAGAAAAGGGTTAATTAGTGATGATAAGCCTAGGAAGATGTGAAAATGTTTTACAACACTTTACAGCACCTTGGCACAAGGCTTGGAAAGGGGTAAAAGGGTGTTGTTTAGGTGAATTATGTTGAAAGAGTCTTAGAAAAGTGAGGAAATGTGCTACGACACTTCACAACACCTTTAGTAAAACACCATTAGGTTATTGTTGAATTGCAAACTTTCAAGACTGAATCAAGGAAAAACAAGGTCAAAATCCTATGGAAAAATCCAAAATGAGTGAAAAAGTGCCAAAGACTACACTTTTTGGTGACACATTTAGTCCCCACTTTAGTGAGAGTATGAACTTCAAACTCACACTACAGTAGCTGAATCATGCGTGTCGAGTGAAATCTAATGTACTCATGGTAGTAAGGTGAGATGATTATGATAAAGAGGGATGATCAAGCCCCCAGGATCAAGATCCCATGGAAAACCAAACATAAGCACAAAAATCACACAAGGAGTAATGTGAAGAGGTCGGATCAAGGTTCGACCATTTATCCAGCTAGTTGTGGATCAAATCTAGGTTGTTTGTCTGAGAGAAAAGGATGTACTCACTCTAGGCCGACGAGACTTTCGGTTGTCCATTGGGTGAGAATGCCAAAAGGTGGTGAGATACATACACATGGTTGGTATGCACTCACACACAAAAAGGTGGCTATGGGGAAAGTCATGCTGCTAGTTGGGCTTCCCGCTCAACCATACCAAAGTTATACCTCTTAATAACTTTGATAAGGCGCCACAAAAGACAAGGGTGTGGTTCATGAGACAAAAAAATCCTTCTATGCTTATATCCCATGAACAAGTGCAAGATGACACCACATACACGCAAGTTGTGTTATGCAAGGTGGTCATGTATGCACGAATACAAAAAGTGCAAAATGAAAAATGCAAAAAAATGTAAAATGCAAAAAGAGTGTTCCAAGGAGTCTTGTATAGTTCATATGAGGTCTTTGACTTAGGGAACATTGTGTCTAATGTATCCAAGGAGGACCTATCAAAGGATAGATGATTCAAAACTTAGGGGATGTAGTGTGTCACATCAGGCCACTAAGAGGAATGTAATATGCTAAGATAAGTCACACCCATGAAGGACATTACATCGAATTTCTTTCACAAAGTGAGAAACACATCATGTGAAGCGACAAGGCTGCACTAGGAAGCATGGACAAATAAACGTAAAAATAAAATAGTGCCAATGTATGCCCCCACTTTAAAGGAATTGCTACACACCGTTTTGTGGGCAATTTCTTTAAAGTAAAGAAAGGCAAAATGTAAAAGGGACATGAGAGCCTTACTTGAAAAGCTCGATGCCAAGTGATAGGTGTCTAGGAAAGACTGCATCATGTGAAAAGGAAGAAAGCAAAGGAAAAGGGGGTTTCCCCCAAAATTAAAAATACCAAACACATAAGAGATCTATGGATCTGGGGTCAGTTTGTTTGTTTGCTGCCATGTTTTTTTAGAGAGCATGAAACTATCATCACTCCCCCAAATACATAGAACTAGAAGAAGACACAAAGAGAGCGAAAGAAAATGAAAAGAAAGAGTCGATTTGGGTCAACATGGAAGAGACATAGGATGTCTTGATGCTTTGCATCATCCCCAAAAGGACAATAAAAATCAAAAGAAAAAGACAAATGAAAAAGAGCCTTGCTTTTGAGTCAACATGAAGGAGACATTGCAGTCTTAATTCCTTGCATCATCCTCAAATGAAAGGAAAAATAAAAAAGAAAAGATCGTCGTTTGGGTCAACATGAAGGAGAAATTGTTGTCTCAATGCCTTACATCATCCCCAAATGAAAGGAAAAATAAAACAAAAAGGAAAACAGGTTCATTTGGGTCAACATGAAGGAGACATTACAGTCTCAATGCCTTGCATCATCCCCAATGAAAGGAAAAAGAAAATAAAAAGGAAAAGAGGTTCATTTGGGTCAACATGCAGGAGACATTGTGGTATCAATGCCTTACATCATCCCCAAATGAAAGGCAAAAGGAAACAAAAGGAAAAGAGGTTCATTTGGGTCAACATGAAGGAGACATTGCGGTCTCAATGCCTTGCATCATCCCCAAATGAAAGGAAAAAGAAAAGGAAAAGAGAAAAGAGAAAAGAGAAAATGAATGCACGACACATAGAAGAAGGTAGATACATATGGAATAATGCCACAAAGAGTAAGAAAACACCAAACAAGATGGGGAATACACGACACATAAGAAAACACAAGATTGGTAAGGCAAGTGTAAGTCAACCGTGAAGCGAGTCATCCACCTCCCCATCTCAGTGGGGAAAAGTGGGAGGTGGACAACGAAGATATGGGACAAAGAAAAGTGCATTACCAGGACAAGGCTAGCAACCTCTTTCCCCCATTGAGTGCAAGGATGGAGGGATCCAAGGTATGTGATGAGAGGGGGTATGTAATAGTGAGAGGGGAATGGTATACAACTATTACATGAATGGGGACACGATAGTAGGTTAGGGGTCAATAGGGTAACACTCAAAACCGATGAAGTGATACTTACTCAGTATCTCACGTAGATGGCGACATTCATTGCTTCTATGGCCAAGAACATGATGATAAACACAATGTGGTGCATTAGAATCTTTAGGATGGATTACCGACTTATTACGATGAGGTAAGGTGATGATTCCTTTGTTTAAGAGGATGTATAATTTTTTCTCACATTCAGGTGGTGGATGGAGAGAAAAATTAAGTTTCTATAATTGATATGGCCTCTTGCGGCAGCTAGATTCTCCAACTTCAAAAGAGGGTATGGGAGAAGGAGGTCTTGAAATGATCAGAGGTTTAACATTGTTGGTAGGAGGGGATGGTGATTTTCCTTAGGAAGGAGAACATCCAAGTCAGGAGGGGAATCAAAGATCACTGTGCCATCATTACAGAGCCTACGAAATTCTCTAGGATGCACCCTAGCATGAGGGGGATCTTGATAACCAATGCTCGTTGTATGTTCATCAGGTGACAATTACTCATAGAATTTATGAATCTCATGTTCATTCATGAGATCACCACCTTGTTTACTTAAAATGGTAAACCATTTTCCATAAGTTTGTTGAAGATTAATGGGAGGATGTGTGACTGGGTTATGGTAAAAGGGTTAAGGAGGGACTGGGTGAGAGGGACTAGGCTCACCTTGGGCAGGTAGCCTAGATCCATTGTGTATTTTCAGATGAAGGTAAGCAAATGTTTCATGGGATGATATGTTAGGCATTACTGGTTGATTCATAGAGTGGTAAAAAGAAGCATTTGCTTCAAGGTTGTCAAGGCATTCATTAAGGAACCGATACATGCTAGCATGATCCTCTCCAATGATGTCTACTTTGGGAGGAGGAAAATCATTGGGAGTGGGTGGAGCAGAAGTTGGTTCAATATCATTAGGATCAGTGGAAAAGGTGCTACTTGACATGTCCATTAAGGATTTGAGGGATGCACACAACTTTTTGAAAGACATGGCCATGATGGGAGCTAAGTAATGACAAGAAATGGACTAAAAGGGAAAATCTAGAAATGAAAATAGAAGGAAAAATATAGAAAGCAACAATGCAGACAAAGTGTTGAAAATGACAGAAACTATGATGCAAAATGTGCAAGAGGTCTAGGTCACCCAGTGTGGCGACTTAGTCCCAGTAGTGCTTTTTTCGAATTTTTTTAGAATTTTTAACTACTTTTTATGCTTTTTCTAATTTGTTGATATAAACAGAGACTGGATATGCAAATTTTTATGTATTTTCTTACTGAAATTGTAATGCAATGTGCAATTCTAGCATGAAATTTCACTAATGCACTTTTTCTACTAACCCTAGGATGCAAATAATGCAAAATTTTCAATGCAATGCAAGCTATCTCCTAAAATGAAATGCAAAATCAGAAAGGTAACAAGTGGTCTATGGTCGGGTTCACCAAAATGAACCACCAAAATGATGAGTTATATTTTTGGTGGTTCATTTTGGTGAACCTAATGTGAATGATGATCGTGTTATTTTGGTGAACTTGACTGTAGACCATTTGCTAGCTTTTTGATTTTGTATTTCATCTTCGAGATAGTTTGAATTGCATTGAAAAATTTGCATTGTTTGCATCCTAGGGTTAGTAGAAAAAGTGCATTAGTGAAATTTCATGTTATCCTTGCACTTTGCACTACATTTTCAATAAGAAAATACAAAAAAAATTGCATTTCTAGTTTCTATTTGTATCAGAAAATAAAAAAAAGCATAAAAAGTAGTTAAAAATTCTGAATTTTTTCAAAAACAACACTATTGGGACTAAGTCGCCACACTGGGTGACCTAGTCCTTTGGCACTATTCACTACAAAATTTCTAGCAATTTTCCAATGTTTCCTGCATTACAATCCCTTGGTTTTGCATTTCTGTGTTTTGTTTCAAAATTTTAGTTACAAGCACTTTTGTCACTTTTTCTTACATTGCCTTAGCCTTAGGAAACCTTTTCTGAGCATTTTTTGTTCCTTTGCTGATACAGTTGTGAGACGAAGTTCTAGAACCATGGCATCTAACAAGACCACTATTGTTGTAGATCTTGGGATCCCTCCGACTTCAACTCCAAGTATTGACGATGGTACACTAGGCTTAGAGACCATCCTTAGCAATTCCTTACACCTAGGAGACACAATCGGTGATAACAATGGCCTCCCACATGATAAGGTTTTCCATATCCATGTTGATCTAGCTGATTATCAACATGAAATCAGACTTGAGCCCATCTCTGGAACCACTATCCCCACTATCAAAAACCTTCTCCGCTTACTTGATCGTGATGATGGCTTACGTGTCATGAAAAGGATAATAGAAATCTATGAAAAACATGCACCTAAAGTATCTCATTCACCCACTCCTATGTTTGGCCAAGGAGGACCTCCAACTCCTCCCCCCTCAACCATTATTTCTATTGCCACAAATATATCTCCTAGCATGACTACCACTGTGTAATAGGTTAGTAATGCGGTACCTCCCCTTAGCACCCCTACTAGCATCTCTACTTCTCTCGTGGAATCCCACCCCTCCACCTCTTCCATTGTCCCTACCCTTACTATCCCTATCACTTCCCCTTCCACCACCTTCACCCCTTCACCTCTCTCCCTTCCACCTCATAGCACTTACACTGACCCTCTTATTACACAATTTTTTCACACTGTAACCTCCATGCAACAACAAATATCCACCATCAACCAAAGCTAATATGGCTCCCCTAGCCACTACGTTCATTGTAATCCGTTATTCCTTGAAATCCTATGCACTCCCTTGCCACAAGGAATAGAGATCCCTAGATTTGAGAAGTACAAAGGGAGGGGTGACCATTCTAACCATGTCAATGTCTGTACTACCCTATGCAGTGACTTTTCTCTCGACGACAAGTTGCTCACTAAGTTATTCCCAAGGACTCTCAAAGATGCTGCCTTGGACTGGTTCTCCTCCTTGCCTAATAATTCCATTAGTTCATTCAATAAACTAGTGGATGCCTTCATTAATCACTTCCAAGTTCATATGTCCCCAAAGAAAACCTTGGTGGACCTCATGAATTGCAAACAAGAAAATAATGAGAAGATAACTGATTTTATCTCTCATTATAAGGCTCTTTATTCCTCAATTGATGTCAAAATTCTTGACACCCATCTACAAAAGATGTTCACCAAAAACCTTGTGACACCCCTATAAGATAAAATTACCCTCATGAAGTTCCCCTCTTTTATGCACCTGTGTCAAGCCCTCTGTGACTACCATAATTCAATTAGCAGTTGTGACTCACGATCCACTTCTAGTCGTGTTGAGAAGTCTGACACTTCTTTCCAATCCAACCCCCAACCATTCCATAAACCAAACAAAGGGTTTCTCCAATTTAACCCTTCGTCCCAAATCCCTCCACCTATTAATAACCAAGTGGCCATTGTTAGGTCTGTAGTGACCTTTAATTATGGATATCCTAAATGTACCTTCACACCCTTGCCCAACACCCTTCATAACACCCTAATCTAATTAATCCAACAACAAATGATCTATTTACCTCCCGTCCATACACCTGATCCCAATAAACCATTACCTCCATCTTATAATGCCACTGCTTATTGTTACTTTCGTCACCAATACAAACATGCCACTAAAAAATGCAAGCATCTAAATCACCTTGTGCAAGACCTAATTGATTCAGGTTGTTTATCTATTACTGGCGTTAATGATAAAATCAATAAATCCATGACACCCCCTAACCAAAATTTTCAAATCTTCACCAACCCCATGCCCAAAAATAATGTGTCATTTATCAAAACAAGTGAAATTTCACCACTTGATGTCATGAATGTGGATTCACAAGATCTACATTCTGTTTCACTTCCCATGGTAACTCATGTCACACCTATTGATGAATTGGTAGGAGAAATAGACATTATCCATCGTAAGGGCCCAACAAAAGGACATCTTGAGATCACCTTTTCGACGCAAGATATACTACAAAATCTTCTTGATGGTCCTCTGTACATAGCTGGTCGAATTTATGATAAACCCACTAATGGGATACTCATCGATCCCGCTTGTGGTGAGAATGTGATCATAGAAGAATTCCTAGTATTACACAATCTTGCTCAAGATGTCTATCATCGACCTACTGCTTGGGTCAAAACACATAATGTTTTTGCATGCCCAATGATTGGATTGATTGCCCTCCCATTACAAATAGGTCCAAAACATTAGATGTTACCTTCTCCATTATCCCACAATCAGACCAATTTTATTTGTAACTTGGCCACCCCTGGCTTCATTCTATGAAAGTGGTCCCATCCGTCATCCACAAGTGTGTGAAGTTTCCCATTGAAAATGACATATTCATTGTCCACCATAGTGGCTTTAATCCTTTATCCTCTAAGGGTAAATTTTCCCTCGAAGCCTTCTCGCCTAAGCCCATGAAACCCATCACCCCTAGACGAGACTTTTTCTTCATTACCTATCAAAATTTCAAAGCCAAGAAGATAACTGAACTATCTCTATGCAACATACCTACTTCTACCTCAGACTCACCCATCCTTGATGAGACCATGTTACCACCTGACTCTAATCTGCCTAGTCAACCCACTCTTGAAACCACTTCCACATCATCCAAGAGGCCTAGGGATCACATGATAGCAATTCTATCCTCCCTCCCTACACTAAACAGTTCTGTAAAGCTAAGGAGAAAGTGGATGAGCCACCCATAGTTCCTCCTGTCCCTCCTCTCAGGCATGATACACAACCTATGGTGGACCATCCCGCCCCTTCCTCCATGCACCTTGAAAAAAAATAAAAAATGAATAAAGAGGCTAAAGAACGTAGGCGTCATCATTATGCTCTTGCTTGCCAATCTCGTGAGGAAGAAGAACTGAAGATCACAACCCACCTATGCCCGAAGCCATGCCTACTGATCCTCATCCTCCACCCTCGCAGCCCAATCCTATACCTCCCGCACCACCCATTTTACATGCCACCACTGATATTGTCATACGACCCACCATTGTCATCAACTTAGATGATGATGATGAGAACGCTCGAATCGATGAAGAGGTACACCAAACCTTGAATTCACTATTCTCCTCTTCCATGAGCATTCACAAAAATTCTCCTAGGACAAGAATTGATCTTAATGCTAGTTCGGTAGTTGCTGCCGTTCCTCTCGCTAGTCACCCTCCCGAGTTTTATAATGACCAAGATTGGGAGGCAAATGACTTGCTCGCAAAGTAATGCACATGCGCCTTATTAGTCTTTCTTTTTCTTTTTCTATTTTGTACTTATGTGTTGTGTATTCCCTGTCTTGTTTGATGTTATCTTACTCTTTGTGAAATTATTCTATATGTATCTACCTTCTTCTATGTGTCATGCATGCATTTTCACTTTTCACTTTTCCCTTTTCTTTTTCCTTTCATTTGGGGATGATGCAAGGAATTGAGACCGCAATGTCTCCTTCATGTTGACCCAAAATAACCTCTTTTCCTTTTGTTTCCTTTTGCCTTTCATTTGAGGATGATGCAAGGCATTGAGACTGCAATGTCTCCTTCATGTTGACCCAAATGAACCTCTTTTCCTTTTTCTTTTTCTTTTTCCTTTCATTTGGAGATGATGCAAGGCATTGAGACCGTAATGTCTTCTTCATGTTGACCCAAATGACGCTCTTTTCCTTTTTATTTTGCCTTTCATTTGAGGATGATGCAAGTGTTGGATTTTGTGGTTGCATTTATAGTATGTGGTTTTCATTAATGTCAACACTATTAGTATTGATGATGCTTAAGGTTGTATATGTGGAGGATATTGAGAAAATTGTAAAAGCTAGTGAAGCTAAGAAGGTTAGAATGTTGGAAATTTTTGTACATTGAAGATATAAAGGTGCGCATCAAAGGGTTTGTTGGTGAAGCTTTCTAGTATGTTGTCCGAAAGTTTCAGAGGTTTGCATCAAGATTTGTGGAAGTTATGAAGATCTATGTTCCTACAGTTATTCAGTTTCTGTAGATGGTGTTCTTGGATGAAGAGGATGAAATTCTGGTAATTTCAGTTGTTGCACATGTATCTGTGACATTCATGGATGATTCTAGATTGTACTCTATCCTTTCTGTACATTTACATTGATTAGAGTGTTCGTGATCGGAGATTTTTCTGATGTTTGCTCGACATGATGGTAGTAGCATGTTGTAGATCCATGAAGATTAATATTTTATTGTTTGGTGTGTTCTAAGGTGTTTGTTTGGGTCCTCACTATGTTGTGACAAACTTGTGTTGGTGTGCATTAAAATTTATTCATGTTTTGAGGCCGACAGTTGTAATTTATTCTTTATTTGAGGCCGACTGAATAGTGGATGTAAATCTGTGTAGCAGATATATATAAGTGATTGTTTTCCTCATTTAGAGGTAATGCTTAGTGTGTGAAAGAGATTTACATGTGCGAATAATGGTCAAATCATTCAAGAGCAGAGTAGAGTGTGGAAGAGTGTGTAGAAGTTTTTGTGTGTCTAACCGAAATTGTAATCAGACTTTTGTAGAAGCTATTTTCTTAGTTCAAATTCATCATATGGATTTAATCTGATTATTGTAAGGAAGTGATCCTTCCTCTGAGCAGTGTGCTCTAAGAAATGTGCCTGAATGTAAGTGTATTCCCCTTTCATTCTTCATTATACTTCTAATAGGGTATAATCTTGTGGACTAACATCCACCTTGGTTTTTCCCCTAATAGGGTTTCCACGTATAAAATCTTGGTGTTCATGCATCTTTGATGTGTTATTGATTTATGCTTGCATTGTTAACTATCAGATTTAAGATTTAACGTTGATTAATGTTGAATAAGTTTGATTTTGGTAACAACTGATTCACCCCCCTCTTAGTTGTCTATCCTTGTTTTTCCAACAGTAAGGCATTGAGACTGCAATGTCTCCTTCATGTTGACTCAAAAGCAAGGCTCTTTTTCATTTGTCTTTTTCTTTTTATTTTTATTGTCCTTTTGGGGACGATGCAAAACATCGAGACATCCTATGTCTCTTCCATGTTGACCCAAATCGACTCTGTCTTTTCATTTTCTTTCACTCTCTCTGTGTCTTCTTCTAGTTCTATGTATTTGGGGGAATGATGATAGTTCCACGCTCTCTAAACAAACATTGCAGCAAATGAACAAACTGACCCCAGATCCATAGATCCCTTATGTGTTTGGTATTTTTCATTTTGGGGGCAACCCCCTTTTTCCTTTGCTTTCTTCCTTTTCACATGACACAACCTTTCTTGGACACCTATCACTTGACATTGGGATTTTCAAATAAGGCTCTCATGTCCCTTTTGCATTTTTCCTTTCTCTACTTTAAAGAAATTTCTCACAAAACGGTGTGTAGCGATTCCTTTAAAGTGGGGGCATACATTGGCACTATTTTATTTTTACATTTGGTTTTCCATGCTTCCTAGTGTAGCCTTGCCACTTCACATGATGCGTTTCTCACTTTGTGAATGACATTCGATGTAATTTCCTTCATGGGTATGACTTATCTTCTAGCATATTCCATTCCTCTTAGTGGCTTGATACGACACATTGCATCCCCTCAGTTGTGAATCTTCTATCCTTTGATAGGTCCTCCTTGGAGATATTAGACACAATGTTCCCTAAGTCAAAGACATCATATGAACTATACAAGATTACTTGGAACACTCTTTTTGCATTTTACATTTTTTTGCATTTTACATTTTTTTGCATTTTGCATTTTGTACTTTTTGCATTCATGCATACATGGCCACTTTGCATAACACAACTTGCATGCCTATTGTGCCGTCTTGCACTTTTTCATGAGATCTAAGCATACAAGGCTTTCCTTGTCTCATGAACCACACCCTTGTCTTTTGTGGTGCCTTATCAAAGTTATCAGGAGGTATAAATTTGGTATGGTTGAGCGGGAAGCCCAACTAGTGGCATGACTTTCCCCATAGCAACCTTTTTGTGTGTGAGTGCATACCAACCATGTGTATGTATCTCACCACCTTTTTGAATTCTCACCTGATGAATAACCAAAAGTCTTGTCAGCCTAGAGTGAGTACATCATTTTATTTCAGACAAACAACCTAGATTTGATCCACAACTAGCTGGACAAACGGTCGAAGCTTGATCTGACTTTTCTACACCCTTTCAAATCATTCCTTGTGTGATATTTTGTACTTATGATTAGTTTTCCATGGGATCTTGATCCTGGGGGCTTTATCACCTCTCTTGATCATAGTCATCTCACCTTACTAGCATGGGTACATTAGATCCCTCTCGACACACATGATTCAACTACTTTAGTGCGAGTTTGAAGTAAGTTCACACTCTCACTAAAGTGGGGGCTAAAAGTGTCGCCAAAAAGTGTAGTCTTTGGCACTTTTTCACTCATTTTAGCCTTTTCCCTTGGATTTTGGCCATGTTTTACCTTGATTTAGTCTTGAAAGCTTGCAATTCAATAATAACGTAACAGTGTTTTACTAAGGTGTTGTGAAGTGTTGTATCACATTTCCTCACTTTTCTAAGACCCTTTCAACATAATTCACCTAAACAACACCCTTTTACCCCTTTCCAAGCCTTATGTCAAGGTGTTGTAAAGTGTTGTAAGACATTTTCACATCTTCTTAGGCTTATCATCATTAATCAACCCTTTTCTTATGCTAATTTGTCCCCTTAATGTACTTTTAGTCCCGACTTAAGTGTGTTTCGAGAGGAAAACCTGATAAACTTCATTAAAAATTATTTAATTCCAGACCACCACTTGAAATTTCCCAAGTGGACTAGGTCACCACCTTGGGTGATCTAGTCCCTTTTGGCATAAAATTCAAATTTAAAACAAAATCTAACATGAATCTTGCCTCCTAAACCCTAGTGTCGACCTATCATGTTGCATTTCAAAAAAATTAGGGTTTTGCATGTACAAATAAGGGTTTCCACCTTCATTTGGACCCCCACTAAGATCATTTTGCATTCACAAGCACTCTTACACTCCTATCTTCACAAGCAAGGAATTGAGCATAAGGCATCACAAGCTACTTCCATTGGATTTGTTCTTGCATGTTGCAGATTTTAGCAAGTAAAGGTTTGGTAAGTGTTTTCATTAAGTTCATCATTCAAGCATCTTCTCCTTGCTTTGTTTCTCATTTAGGTTTAGCGACCATCAAAGGGGTTTGACTTAGGCAAACCCCTATTTCCTAACCCCAACATGCTCTTGGTCTTTGCATTTGTTTACAGGTTTGTACTCATATTTGGTGAATTACAAAGTGTTGGAGAAAGTACAAACATTCCACCCAAGTCACATCAAAGCATCAAATCCTAGAAGGAGCAACAAGACAAATTGTAAGCCATTTTCAAGAGTTTCAGACCCGAATTACTACAAAAAAGGGAAACATCAACAAGGACCCATAAAATCAAAACCCGAATCCTCAGAAAGCATCAAGAGGACTAGGTTGCTACTATTGGCGACCTTGTCCTTGTGCTAAGCTTGAAAAAGTGTTTTTGCATTTTTGGGTACCCTTTTCCCCGAAACCCAGTCCTTTAGATTTTCCCGATAGAAGGACTAGGTCACCCAACTTGGCGTAAGTGTCCCTCTACTGTTTTCAAACATTTTACAAAATATTCTAGAGCCGCTCATCTAAAAAATCACATTTCCAGGTGCACAAGCTCTTAAATTTCCCGTTTACTTTATGTATTGCATATATTTTAGGTCATTTAGGTTAACTTGCATTAGTTTACATTTACTTTGTTTGCATTGTATAGTGTAGATTAGTATCATTTCATTTCAAGTTTTCAGCCACACATCACACACACACACATCACAACCTTCATCAATCAACCCTCGCTTTGAATGCAACCACCAAAAATCCCATAACCACCAAGTGGAAAGAGTTCCATTCCCACACACCAAGAGCTCCTAGGGTGAAAAACCCTAAGGGCATAGTATAGGGAATCCTCTTACCCTAGGTCTAGAGTTATATTTTTGCTGGTTCATTTTGGTGAACCTGACGTGAATGATGATCGTGGCATTTTGGTGAACCTGATCGTAGACCATTTGCTAGCTTTCTGATTTTGCATTTCATCTTAGAGATAGCTTGCATTGCATTGAAAATTTTGCATTCTTTGCATCCTAGGGTTAGTAGAAAAAGTGCATTAGTGAAAGTTCATGTTAGCCTTGCGCTTTGCATTACATTTTCAATAAGAAAATACAAAAAAAAAAAGCATTTCCAGTTTCTGTTTGTATTAGAAAATTAGAAAAAGCATAATAAGTATTTAAAAATTCTATTTTTTTTCAAAAACAGCACTACTGGGACTAAGTCACCACTTTGGGGCAAGCTAGCCCTTTGGCACTATTCAAAAATGTAGGTTCACATCGGGTTCACAAAAATGAACTACAAAATTTAATGCTTTATGTGGGAAAAAGAATGGGTCCTCTACAACTTTCTAGGGTTTCACCTAGAAGGAAGAGGATTTTCATTTACTACCAACTAAATCAAATGAGTACACTTGGAAACTAATGTAGGATGAAGAGGAAGTTTTGGAAGCCTAAAAAAACTTGGAAAATCAAAATTTTGAACCAGCTGGGACACTTCTGCCAAGTGGGGTGACCTAGTCCCTTTTCAAGAAAACTGTCTTGGAAGCCATTTCTGTCAACTAGGTCTCCAAATCTACAAATTTCATTGTCGGGAACCTCCAATGGGACTAGGTCACCATTATGGGTGATCTATTCCCTTTCAACTTTTCTAAAAACCTGAAAGTGGACACGAAGGCCTCTGGTCTGTATTCTGTCTCTTCATGAGAATCTAGACTCAGATTTGCAAAATAACCTACAAAACAAAAGATATTTGGGTTTCTAATGGAGTGTTTTCATTTGTCAAACCCCTAGTTTATATTTAAACTTGTAATGGAATAGAAAATTTGCATAAACCCTAGCCCTAAGTGTGTTTAGAACTAGGAAAACCTGAAATAAAGAAAAACCCTATTCTATTGTGCTAGAATAAGATGCAAGTAATAGATTTGAAATGATACAAGACTTCAACCATAGAAACCCTACAACATCACAACTAAGTGTAACAAGGAATTCAAATGAGATGCAAACCTCAAATTTGCAAATGGGTTGAAAGTAGAAGATGGAGGCACTTTGAAAACAATCTTTAGGTATGATTTGGTGGCTAGTTGCACCTCTTCAACCTAGATTTCTCCATGAATCTCCATAGGCATCTATCTTAAACCTTTGTCAATGTGTGATCTTGGATGTGAAGTGATCTTGAAGACCCGCAAAATGCCCTAGTTTGTTGTCCAAAAGCTTCAACTTTTGCTACAAGGGAAATGAATCTTCTTGAGGAAGATGTTTTGCACTTGGTTCTTGGAGTTGGATTTGAAAAATGACTAAGAGAGATTGGAAAAATGACCCAAACACAAGTATATATAAGCAACAAGACCTAATTTTTGGGAATTTTGACCTAAGAGGTCGACACCCATTGAGAATTTTTGATTAAATATTCATTTTCCCACTAAAATTCTCAAAAATCCTGAAAAGAGACTAGGTTGCCAACTTGGGCGACCTAGTCCCACTAAGGTATTTTGAATTGGGAACAATGCTTTTTGAATGATTTTGATATTTCTTGTTGGGGGTTGAATGATCCCTTAGGTATAACAAGCCTCAAAGTCAAAATTAACCAACCTTAGGGGCCTATAAATTTTTGTTTAGGGTGATAATTGATGAAATGGGACCTAAAGTAGGACCAAAACTAGCACAAAATTGTCCTTATCTTCAAAGGTATACAATTTTTGGTGACACATTACTATGTTGTTATAGTTATATTTCTGGCTTGTCGCCAATGTGATCTTTTTTGTTTTAAGTTATTTTTGTGTTGTTTTGTTGCTTTGGGGGCCTTTAGTGTATAGGGTTCAGTACCCTATTTGTTTCTTATATAAAAGAAAAAAAGAACAGGGAAATAATTTAAAATACAAATGAAAGAACTAGTGGTTAAGGTTGGTGTTTGATGAGAAGCATTTTCAATCAAAACTAAAGTTCAAAATATTTCTACCAAAATATTTTTCTAGATCCCCTTTATATACTCAAAAGGAGGCTTGAACCAAATCCTCTTAACATGCAACTACTAGTGAGGTTCAATCTAAGGTGCTTCAGTTAAAGTCACCATAGGTTGAACCCAATGTGTTTTATTTATATTCATATCCATATTTTCTCTTTAGCAAGCTATTGGGACACATTGTTGTGCTTCCACTAGAGAAGATAAATTTTTGGACATGATCACACCCTTATACATTATTGTACAATTTTGTGCAAACAAAATTATACTATATTTTTTTCCCAATTTATTTACAAAGCTCAAGCGCACAATCATGTATACATATTTTAGGATTTTACATGAAATCTAATTACATAATAATTACTATAGACACATTACAACTTCATTACACCCTTATAGGATCTAAATTACTTTAACCCTTTCATTTAGTTATGTATTGACTTGCCTTATACTAAATGGTAGATCATTTATTATAGTTTATACAATTGGTTTACATGATTAACATCTTTTTCCTCTTAAATTATAAAATTATAATTTACTTGTTAATTATAATATTACATTAAATCACATATTAATATTGTAGTTAATATTATAAAGTTTAAATATATTTGAGAAATAAAAATATGGTTCATTAGGATAATTAGGTAAATAAACATAATTAATTATAAATTAACTGATAGATATAATGTGGATCATAGATAGAGTATAATGGAATGGGAATTTTTTAGAAAATATTAAATAAGTATTACTACCATGTTATAAATAGAATTTTATTAGGAGAGAGAATACTTCATTCTATATGACCAAATATTAGTGTCAATCGATGAAGACAATTGATTACATTACACATTGGATTCTAGACATGTGTTAAAAATGCATGTGTATGAATGAGAATTAAGTTATTCTTCCCTATTCTATGTTGGTTTACCTTTACAATTGTGGTTTTATTTTGTCTGTATAAAATTTATTTATTTTTATCTAGAACTAGATATTTCAAATTACTAGATAATTTAAAATGAATGCAATGGATATATTTTATACACAAAATAATATCAAATAGTGAACATTTATGTAAATTAATCTTACTACCGATGTATGGAATGCGGTTAGTTATATAGTGTAGACACCTAAAATGTGACCATACTCTAATCACACTTGACTTATACCTTATTCTAGCCATTAATTAAATAATTATTTATTATTTATTTAACCTTAACCTCTATCCCCCATTTTAATTAATTAAATATTTATTTAATTAATTTTTTCTTTACCCTCATCCCCCACTTTAATTAAATAAATTTATATTTATTTTATTAAGTTAGCCTTATCCCCAAAATCTTCCAACTAAATGAAATAATTAATTTAGGCTATTAATCTCCACCACCTTTTCCTCAAATATTTAGTTCCCCTTTATCCCTTAATTCTTGTACATTTAATCCTAGCCATTGATTCCATTCACATGGATCACAATCCAAACTTTCCATCATGTGGCAAGTATCCCTCTCAAATGTCTAATTAAGACCTTGTCTAGATTTATTGAATCTAGAAACTTTCTGAAAGGTCAATCTAAATTTTCATCTCATCCATTCATTTCATACTACATCTCCAAATCCTAGCCATTGACATAAGGATATGCCCTAGTTAATTTCTTGAATTTATCCCCTATCACTCATGTGACACAAGTGTCACATGACTACAACTTTTTATCTAAACCCTAATCCTCAATCAATCCTTTCCATCCATCAATCAATACATCTTGGTTCTTGATTTCTCTTATGAATATTTTGTAAATGAGAGGAATCTCATCCCATTTGAGCAATATTACATTATCATAATATTATGCTATCCAATTTTCTATTGAATCATCTTGATCATACCATCATGCTTTGGAATTTATGAAAAGCCACATCCAAGCTATCAATAGATCAACATATCACATTTGATATTTTTGAGGTTTGCATGTATTTGGTTTGAATAAGTTAGATTTGGTGTATATTTCATTTATATTATTTGCATGCATACATATAGATTCTTAATTTTTTTCTTATACGTTGATCACGATCACAACTCTTAGGATGACCTCACACCTACAAACATGACTTGGGTTAGATAACTATGTTGGATCTGTGTCGAATAATATTAGATTATAGATAAGAATTAGATTAATGGACAAAATCATATAGCTAGGATAATTGGCTTATGATTGTATGCATATGAACATAGGGATAAATACTAATCATAGGGCTAGGTGGAATCAAGAATAGGTACATGGGCCCAACTATGAGAAAAAAGTGAAACTTGTAGCTATTTGAATATATTAAGGTATTGTCACAAAGTGGATATATATGGGATATGCATCAATGATGTAGTTTTCAATATTGCATTTCCACCTACTTTGAGGTGAATGAGAATATCTTGGAATGAATAATTTATATAATTGTGTAGAATTATCAAGTTCCTAAATTAAGTGAAATATATTGACAAACCTATGGTCTATGAAGGGGGAAGATTCTCCTTCCATGTTCTTTCCTTTTTCATATATTAGACCATGTTTTTTTTCAAGAAAAAGGGATAAATAATTTGATGAATATTTTCTAACTCATACAATATATGTTGAACATAATTTAGTGATCATGGATTTAATTGATTTTATCCATATGGTACAACTAATCATGGAATAAGTTTTTATTAGATATATCAATGATAAACATAAACATATAGTAATAGATTAATAATGGAATACATCATGAGATAATCATAAAAATACAAATGTGATAAATCAATAAAAAATGATAAACCTGTAAGTGCATGTAATCATCTAAGCATAAAAGTATAGTAATCATAATTGAATAGCACATCATCAAAATAATAGAAATGGATTAGAGATAAAATCAAATATAAGCTTGATTTACCTCAACATGGGTAAAATAATGGTGATGTAACCCAAAATATCAAAAACATGTGAAATTTTAACAATAGGACCAATATGGCACTCATGAGAATTACCACAAATAGGGTAGGATAAGTGGGAAAAGTATGTTCAATATGATATTGATATATCGCTCTAATATGGTCAAAACTATTGTGAAATAATTATAAACATCCTAATGTTTCATCCATAATAATGAGCAGTTATTGGGTAAGATCAATGAGATAATTAGGATCAATGGCATGAATCCTAGTAAGGCCATGAATCTTGTAAAGATAGACACATAAATGGCACAAAGGCTCAATAGTGAGGCAAGTCCCCAAACATATCATATATGATTATAAGATAAGTGATATAGTTCTATATAATCATGTGTGAAAATAGGTTTAATATGATGAGTTGGTTCAAAGCATAATGTTCCCTAATGTAGGATCAATATGATAAAGTGTGACAATATATGTGACCATGAAAGTGTGATATATTTGAAGAAAAATGAATAGGATCAACAATTTAAGCTTAATACAAATAGGAAAACTTATAATATGATTATATAAGATTAATAATTGAAGGTGGAGAAGTAATATAATGGTTGCCAATGCAAATATGCATAAAGGATCAAAGTAATGGTGTATCATAAAATTATTAGATAAAGTAATATTATATTATTCATCACATAAGATATAGTGACAAGAGAGTAAGTTGTAAAAGTATGACCATAAGGACATAACAATACAAAATCATCACATTTAATAATTTAAGATGTGGATAGATGTAACAATATGAGTTAAAACAATAATAATGTAGTAATATAGATTCAAGATAGCAATGCTCTATATAGTAATATGTTATTTCAGTAACTAACATATAAGCTCATAGTATATAGGTATAATAATGATGAGACATGGATCATGGATAATGATAAGAAAATATAAATAATATATAGGCATAATGATCATAATAGTTAATTATAATCAATTGATGTAAGTACATAAAATTGTGATAGTCAAGATAAACAAAACGAATGCAATTGAATGTAACACAAGAGTGTCGAATAACAAGAAAAATAAGATAAATGATAAAGTGATTTAAAGAATCCAAACATAAAATATAAAAGGACAAGAAAATAAAGTAGTGTTCTAATGGTACAATACAATAAAGGATCAATCATGTAAAAATAAAAATACAATATAAGATAATTTAAATCATGCATGTCCATAAGTGAAGGAAAATAACATATGTAAGCATCAAATCTTCAAATTTATTATTTAAAAGAAAAGGGTAAAAGGCATAACATTGATATAGTAGTGGGATCATGAATTCACAAATTATTCTTCCTCATCCATGATGCCATCATTTTTCATCTAAAATATATCATCAAATTTATCTTTTTGTTTGTTCTTTTTATGCTTGTTGCAATCACTTCATCAAATATTTTATTTTTTTGTTGTTGTCACTATATGCTAATAGGCTTTGGTTTTAACACAGTATTTTTTTGGTTTAATTTTTTTTTTTTGATTTTTAATTATTTATATATTCTTTCTTTCTATGTGTTTTCTTTGACTATTCTTTCACGAAATTATGCCCCTCTCATTCAAGTCTCAAATGAATTCTTTCTTTTCCAATATAATGAATCTCATATAAGTCATGGATATCATCCTATCTTTCATATGAACACCATTAGTGACTCACAAATGAATTTGATGTAAAATAATTAGTATATTAAATTATTTTATAATGAGATATTCATTTATTTATTATTTTGTCTTCCTATACAAACTTAACACCACAATGCAAAAGTTAAAAAGCATACTTTTCAATTGATGATGTCGTAGAATAATTTTCTTTTAAAATGTCTTCATTACACAAACAATCAATATAATCATAGAAGAAGATATAGAATCAATAATACCCACAAAACCATGATTGCCATTAATAATACTATTAAAAGAAAGAGCTTCTACATTGATGAATGTTTTATAAATGGATTTAAGATATTTTCAAATGACTAATAGTAGGTGCAACAAATTTAATATGTGGGAGTCATTGAAGATGTAGTAAGCCTACTCATGATAGCCGAGATGCTTGTTCTTGAGCCGATCTACCTTCTCTGAGAAAAGTTTTCAAATGACTAATAGTAGGTGCAGCAAATTTAATATGTGGTAGTCATTAAAGATGTAGTTAGTCTACTCATGATAGCCGAAATGCTTGTTCTTGAGTCTACCTATCTTCTTGAGAAGACTTTTCAAATGACTAATAGTAGGTGCAACTAATTTAATATGTGAGACTCATTAAAAATGTAGTAAGTTTACTCATGATAACCAAGATATTTCTTCTTGAACCTATCTACTTTTATAAGAAAAGATTGTGCTCAATGAAGATGATCACAACTCACTATCTTTCTACTTCTCCCCTAGTCTGAGTTTTGCTATCTCTCCAACAGACCCACGTTTCCATTGTCTTGCATTATCTTAAATCAATGGCAACCATTGATACGCAAAGTTAGCTCACTCTCTCACAGTGGGAGCGCCTTCGGCGTAAACATCGTTGATCACAAATTTCGGGAAGTACAGATTTCTGGCAAGTGGAAGCACATAAAGTTTCGTACAAAGGACACAGTTCAAAATAGAATGGAGACACATCAAATATGATTAAGCACATGTGTTTTTCGTTGTTTAGGTTTTTTTCAAAGTAATTTCTCTTCTGGTAACAAGTCATTGTCATTGCCGGCCATCAATCTGTAAAGATATTAAATGCCCAAGTTTCGCATAGATCTCCACATATTGATAACATACCTTCCGACCAAGTGACCCACTGCTACCAAAAGTTAACAATAGATTTTACTTGAAAGCGCTGGGAAGTGGACGTTTATGTCTTGTTGTTGACCAGAGGATTACTTATTCACAAAGTTGCCATCTTTTGGTTCCGAGTCTCTTGATAATGTGGAGGTATTTTATGATTTGGGACTGTTCGATACTTCTTGATTTGCTTTGCTGTATATACTGTTGATAAACATCTTAATGCTTTTTAACAGCCCACATATAGTAGGCGGCCAATTTACAACTAACCATAATAGCTTACTTGTGGGAGCCACTTTTATAACAAATTATCAACGTGGGCTTGACCTTGGACGCCTTGTTTTTCTCTCTGTCTATCGTTGGACTATTAAATTCTATCGTTATCTGTATATCTGTGTGTACTGTGTGCTTGTTTGTTGAGAAGGAAATATGTGGTGATCTTTGTTTCCATTTTAATGGAATCTTCCTGTGTTTTGTGGACTCTATGTAGTATAGTTGGAAGATTCGTATCCGAAAAACAACTTGTCAAATCAAAAATTGGAGAGTCAACAAAAATTCGGTAATTTTTTCAATTTTTTTTTTTTGCATTTTTCACATTTTTTATGTATCTGGAAAGACTTGGCAAAAAAACTCACGAGTTAAATTCATAAAGACTCATAGGCGAGTCTTCCAACAATGTTATGTAGATCTTGTAAGTTTCTGTTTTGTTTCTCAATTATTGTTATTCTCTACTATGGATAGCTCAAGGTAAAGGAATGTGTGCTGAATTATTCCTATTCTCTACTGTGGGTAGAAGCTTAGATACAGCATAGGAAATGATAATATACAACATTTTGTTTTACACTTGCCTATATATATATATATTTATTTTCTGTTATTTATGTATTCAATTTTGATGGCCTTGTTTAGTGATTCTGTTTTATTTTGTAATGTTATTTTTTGTTGTTGTTTTTAGAGATGAGATGAGGTTGCTAAAGTTCAGAGGATGTATTCGGCATTCCATGTGCACAACTCTTCTCTTTTTCATAATAACAATTGTTTTATCTTTGTAATACTTTTATTATATTGTAACACTTTAATCATTTTGCAAGTTCTAGAAGGTTTATCTTCATAATTATATAATGTTTTCTATATGTTAACTTTTTAATGTGAAGATTATCTATTCTTCAACAATATTTTCAATTTAATTTTTTATTTTTATCAAATGTTATGGTTTTTTTATTTGTTTTCTTTTTTATTCTTATATATTTTTCTTTATTCTCTTATTTTTGTATTTTCATTCTTTTACTAATATATAGATTACAAGGATTTTTATTTTTAAATTTCTTATTTCTATTTATGTTTTTTAATATTTTAATTCATTTAATTTTTCCTTATCTTTTGAGTTTTTTTTCTATGTCTTTATTATTGTCTTTTTTTAATTTTTTTTTTTATCTCTCTTTAGACTCTCCTTCCTATTTAGTTACACCAAGTTTAAATTTTCTTAGTTTCTCTCTTACTATGCATCTTGATGATGGACCATATATTGTGATATTAAACATTGATGATAAAAATATTGTTAGACAATTAACTTTTGAAAATAACCTTAATCAATACTACGGATTATGGGAAATTGAACTCTCTAATTGTAACTATTTTAATATAATATTAAACATAAACTAGTTTTAAAGATTATATCAACAACACTAATTAGCTAGTATTCACTATTTATTGTTAACTCTACATTAAAAAACACTATAATCTTAAGAACTAACTCTTATTACAATTCAAGAAGCCTATAGACTTTTCAAAACAAAAATAAAATTATACACTCAATTACATCATGAGAATCATAGGTGAATGAAAAGGAAAGTATGAGTCTACTATTTTTTTTTTATGAAATATAAAATAAAAATAGCTATTTTAAATCACATCAAATTACACTAGAGAATCCTCAAAAGTAGCTTGTGACAAGCACAAATTTTTTGACAAACATCAAAATTAACATGGTTTCAAAGAAAATCTCTATTGTTCAATTAACCTAGACTAATATTAAATATATATAGAGATATGGGGAAATTAGGGCTGTCATACAACTTGTAAGCCCTAATTTTGGGTTTATTTAACTATTTACAGGCTCACTTGAACTAGCATTTATTTTCACTTAGTTTGTTATTGAAAGTTTATAAATATGATGCAAGAGCATCTGATATAGAGTTCACTTCAAATTTGGTGTGATGGATGATTTTGATAGAATCAAGCCAACATTATTGATATTGATTGTCAAAATGTCATATATCAATGTTAACTCTCAATAGGAATTGCAACATTTTAAGGGTTTGATTTCATTTATTAAATTGTGGGTCATAAATTATTATATTTGTTTTCCAGATGATTTCTCAATGATTTTAATGTCAAGATGTAAAGAAAACAAAAGAGACAACAAATTAAAAATAAAATAAAATATGAAAACAAAGGAATGATAAAATCGGTGCTAAGGAAGAGTAAGTGAAGGTGCATTTTCAAATTGCAACTCAGTGCTAAGAAGGTGAAAGGTCCCACGTAGCATAGCAAGGTTCATAATTGGTGTTAAAAAAACTACCACACAAGCAACGTGGTAGAGGGAAATTGCTAGTAGAAGGGTTGTGTCTATGTTATGGAGTTTTAAATTTAAAAGTCAACAACTGAAAAGGAGTAGGCAACATGAGGAGACATGCATGCAATAGGGGCACACAACATAGGGAAGAGGGGTTGCCTTGGATGGCAATGTGGAGCCAAATAATTGACTAAATTCATATATTGGATTAAAATGAAAGCAAAATGGAGACATAGTGGCACACTTAACCAAAGGAGCTAGAACGACATTTGTAGATTGTGGTGTAGGAATGTGAAGGGTCATGTGGTTTTTATTTTAAATCCAATTAAAAGTGATAAAAAAAACTAGTGTATGGGCAAGGCATGTGTGACACATGGTAAAAGGTTGAAAATCAGATTTGCATAGAGATTTGAATTAAAATTTATAGAAGCCAACCAGGAAGTTGCAATGGATGTATGTAGGAAGAGATTGATGAACTAGTGAGGAAGACAATTTTTTTGGGAGCATTCAAATATTTGAATCAAATTTGTGATTGTGAATTGTAATCATTATTGGCTTGCAAATAAATTCAATTATGGATTTTCTTTTGGATTGAATTTAAGTAAGTTTGAGTTAATTTCATTGACATTAGAAGGTGTCAAATTAAATGGTAATGACAATGAGTTTGGAAATTAGTTTGTGAATTTGATTTTTTTTTTTGTCTACGTCAATTGGTATTAGAGCCACAAGAGATCCTGAGAGTGGAGAGAATCCACCAAGACTATGGATGAATAATTGGTAAAGAGTGAAGTAGCCCTAAGAGGCCATTGATTCTATGGGAATCATGTCGGTTGTCCTCCAATAGAGATAAAGCTAGGTCGAAGGTGTGCAAATCTCTTCCACTAAGAGGAAGTGGGTAGAAGAGATCTTGTAGGTGCATCTTCCAGAATCCTATCGGGTAGAGGATATTAGTGAGAGTTTTGTTGCAAGACAGACCTAGAAAGGCAAAAAGTGTTGGCTCTAATTTGTTTGTGGTTGCAGACTAAGAGTGTGCCATAATTTTTTGGAAAAATGTCTTGGAGACATGAAGAGAGTTTATGGATAAAGAAGGAATATTTGAAGCCACAAAAATTTAAACAAGAACCCATCCGAAGGAGTGATTTATTCCAAACTGTGTGTAAGTCCAGTGGAAAGTGCTGCAAAGTGATAGTGTGCAATAATAGTAGAGATAATTTGGTTGTGTTGGAAATGGTTGAGAAGATGAAATTGAAGAGGATGAAGCACCCTAAGACGTACTATGTCACTTGGTTGTAAGGAGGTCATCAAATTGAGGTAAGTGGACAAAGCATTGTGAATTTTCAAATTGGAAGATATAAGGATGAAATTGTATGTGATATAGTGCCCATGGATTTTTGTCACATTTTGTTCGATCAAACTTGGCTTTGGGATAGGGAATATATATATAATGGAAATGATAACACTTATAGAATAATCAAGGATGAGAATAAATATGTGTTGAATCCATTGCGGGATAAACATGAGGAAGTGGTAAATTAAATTTCATCAGTATGCCCTAATGAGTGTATGAGTGAAGAAAGCAACAAAAAGTTACAATATAGGTGAGAAAGGAGCGGCTGAGAATCCTTTGAAGGATGAAGAGAAGAAATAAAAGGTTATAGAAGATATGAAGAATGAAGAGAAAGAAGAGGAGATCCTTATGTAGAAGGATCAAGAGGAAAAATAAGATATTGTGGCTGAGGTTGCAAAGGATGAGAAGAGTTGTTACATCTCTTTAATAGAAGGGGAACGAAAGGAAAAGAGTGTGGGAGCAACCCATACAGTCCAAAGAGAAGGAAAATCAATTGTAGTAGGTTCTTTTGAAGAGGTAAATTATGAAATTATAGTGGTGAATGATCCATTAGAAGACATGGGAATTTTAGGACATCAATATGAAGAAGAGAAAATTCATGAATAATTGAAAAGAGTGGAGGCATTAGAGGTTTTTGAAAGTATTAAAGATGTGGTTGTGGGTGCAACAATATAGCATGAGGATGTTGTTGTGAATGAAAAGGAGGAAGAAATTTTGTTCATGAGAGAAGATGAATGGCTAGAGAAGCTTGTAGTAGTTTGAGGTATGAGATGTGTTACAATAATTTGCGGTGAGAAGATAGATGCTGTAATAGTGAAGTGGAAAGAGTTAAAAGTTAATTTCTATAAAATTTGTGATTATGTAGTGAAAAAGTGGAATACAAATACTACATATCTGTATGTGGAAGTTGTGAGAGATTGTGCAAGAATTATTTGGTGGAGGTGGTCAGTTTGTGGTTGGCCAAAACCAATGACAGAGGAGAAGGGTGAAGAGATTGTTTGGAGGAGGAGGTCGGTACATGGTGGACACAAGTCCACAACATAAGAGAAGAATGGAGTGCCAAGTTGTTGATGGAGGATAGAAAATGCTCTCGAAAGATGTTAGAAGAAGAGGAAAAAGAAATAGTTCCCAAGTATCAATTTTACTGTGGGAGAATGTTGCAAGTTGTTCACAACTTGGAAGATTAGTTCTACTACTCAACTTTGTTTTGTGAGGCTATGCTCACAAAATTTTTACTACGTGCATCTGATGCAAGAGAATCTAGTAAATTTATCGAGTTCACTTCAAATTCGGTGTTGATGGATGATTTTGATGAAAAAAAACCAACATAATTGACAAATTGATTGTAAAAATGTCATTTATCAATGTTAACTCTCAACATGCATTGCAAAATTTGAAGGGTTTGATTTCATTTATTAATTTGCAGGCCATAAATTATTATATTTGTTTTATAGATAATTTATCAATGATTTCAATGTCAAGATGTAAAGGAAACAAAAGAGACAACAAATAAAAAATAAAATAAAATATGAAAACAAAGGAATGATAAAATCAATGCTAAGGAAGAGTAAGTGAAGGTGCATTTTCAAATTGCAACTCAGTGCCAGGAAGGTGAAAGGTACCACACAACATAGCAAGGTTCATACTTGGTGTTAAAAAAAATTAACCACATAGATAGTGTGGCAGAGGGAAACTATCAATAGAAGGGTTGTGTATATGTTATGGAGTTTTAAATTTAAAAATCAGCAACTAAAAAGGAGCAGGAAATGTGAGGAGAGAGGCAAGTGATAGGGGCACACAACATAGGGAAGAGGGGCTTCCTTGGATGGTAACGTGGAGCCAAATAATGGATTAATTTCATAGACTAAATTAAAATGAATGCAAAATGGAGACATAGTGGCACACTTAGTGAAAGGATCTAGAACGATATTTGCATATTGGCATAGGAATGTGAAGGGTCATGTGTTTTTTTTAAAGCC
This sequence comes from Sequoiadendron giganteum, assembly GCA_007115665.2. NCBI lineage: Eukaryota > Viridiplantae > Streptophyta > Pinopsida > Cupressales > Cupressaceae > Sequoiadendron > Sequoiadendron giganteum. The sequence goes on from CM021106.1 coordinate 368,576,021, forward strand.
ATTAAAAGTGATAAAAAAACCAGTGTATGGGTAGGGCATGTGTGACACCTAGTAATAGGTTGTAGATCAGATTTGCATAGAGATTTGAATTAAAATTTATAGAATCTAACCAGGAAGTTGCAATGGATGTATGTAGGAAGAGAGTGATGAACCAGTGAGGAAGAGTGGAATTTTGGGAGAATTCAAATATTTGAATCAAATTTGTGATTGTGAATTATAAACATTATTGCCCTACAAATAAATTCAATTATGGATTTTATTTTGAGTTGCATTTAAGTAAGTTTAAATTAATTTCATTGACATTATAAGTTGTCAAATTAAATGGTAATAATAGCAAGTTTGGAAATTGGTTTGTGAATTTTAGATTTGTGTTTCTGTCTACATCAAAATATCTCTTATTTTTCATAGAATTTCTAAATGCAACTATAATAACTTAAATATTATACAAGAGTGGAGACTGAAACAAAAAGTACATGATGAGAGGGAGTAAAGTGTGTAGTTATAAAAATTAAATGAAGATCACAAAAAAGAGATACATCACAAGTGAAGAGATTTAGTTGAAAGAGAAACTTTCTAATTTAACTCCTCTTGATTAGGGTGTTGCAATCTATGCATGGCTAAAAATTCCTACATTAGCTAGTGGTTTCTAACACTGTTTTAGAAATCATTCATGATTTTTAGTTTTTCTCATACCTATATCCTAAGTGTATACACCTAAAAATTGGTTTGGAGAATCCAATTAATTAAATACAATTTATTTGATTAATTATCCTAAATTCCTCTACTATTGAATAAATAGAAATATTTATTTATATAGTTCACGTTCACATTCACATTTAAATTCATACAATTCTTCTATTATCTCATCTTAATTAAATAAATTTTTTTAAATACTTTGTTTGATTTAATTATCATTTCCCTATTTTATTCTATCATATCAAGTCTTAAATTAATTTAATAAAGGTCAAACACTTTATTGATTAATTACAATATTATTCTATTTTAATTTAATAAACAAATTCTATAGTTTGTTCTATTAAATTATTTATCCCTCTTTTTCTAATTTAAATAAATAAAAAATATTTAAATAAAGGCATAAAGAATATTCCTCTATATTTCCTCAAAATCAAATTAGATATCCTATGTCTAATTTATGTCAAAAATATGTCAAATTAATTGATTCAAACTTCATGGGAAGTTTTGGAGACAAATTGGAAATTCATCTCTTAATCCTCTTCCATCAATCCTTCCTATTCTCTTGCCCGATGTTTTCATGGGTAGAGAAAATCCCCAAAATCTTCTTATTCTCCTCCATCTCTCACCATTCAATCCTCCAGATTGAATCCAATCCTCTCTTTGCTATCCTTGTGCAAAGCTGCTGCCAAGAAATCTATAAATACAACTTCATTCAACAAAGAAAGGATGTAGATTATCAAGTTTATGCAATCTTACTCTATAGGAAATCATCAAGCATCAAGCAATTCAAGCATCGAACATTTTAGATTTCATATCATGGCTGCCACCTATAGCTTCATCCATCATTTTTCATGTCAATTCATGTTACAGTAGTTTCTTTGATCATTTAGCATTTTCATATAGCTTCACATCATTGTATCAACATCATTCTGTTCTTTAGATTGTCATTTTAACAGTTATAATATTTCATTTAAATCTGAGAGCATAATAGGTTAATAAATATTTGAAGATAAGAGACAATGAGACGCTTTCAGTAGATTATTTTCTTAATCTTTGATACAATGTTTCATTAAGAAGTGTTTTTATCTTGTTTACTTATTCACACTTACAATTTGGTGCCCATCGTGGGGCCTTAACCCCATATTTTTGCAATTTTTTTGAAAGGTGTCCTACAGATTTCCGATGTGTTCTGTTTTAGTGCTTCCATAAAAAACTATAGCGCTTCCATCAAAAAATATAGCACATCCGTGGAAAACTATGGTGCTTCCGTGCTCTGTTTCGGTGCTTCCATGAAACTATAGCGCATCCGCTAAATGTTTTAGCACTTCTACTATAACGCTTCCATGAATTGTTTCGACGGATTGGTCACCCATCTCCAGTATAGCTGATATAGCGCATCCATGAACAACTTTGGCTCTTCAGTACTCTATTTCAACGCTTTCAATTTTAGCGCATCGGGTAAAAACTATAGCGCTTTCATTGACTGTTTTAGCACTTCTGTAATATTTTTAATCTGGATTTGACGCAACCGCGACCAAAATTTCATTTTGACACATTTGGACTAAAATGAACCAATCCTAGAATAGTCATTTGGTTTAAAATTTATCAATCCTAGGGTAGCCATCACACTTTTTCTATATAAGTTAAAATGGACACGATGATTTTTGTGAAGCAAATTATTCACATAGATTAGCAAAATTTGTCTTTTGGGCTTAAAAATGAATCATTTATTTGTTGTTCTTGTGTGGTGAATAGGATTATTCTCTCCCCTTAACTGGGTGATCAAAGTTCTAGACTCATCCTTTATTTTCATGCAAATTTATGCTTTTGCTAAAACCTTTAGAAGGCCTGCCGTAGTGGGAAAAAGTACTCACCCTATGGGAACGACCTAAGTAGGAACACCTAAAGCCAAGGATTCCAACCCACTCTAATCAAAATGCAAATTGTTGATGAAAGTCCAACTTGACGGTAGTGTGCAAGATAACCATCCCCAAAATATTTGTTCTAAAGATTGGGAGGTCTCCTGAGGGAGTTTATCATTTGCCACACCGCACGAAAACCCTATCTAAGAATCATAGCATAGTATACAGCTGAGTCAATAACCATATATTGTAATACTCACAGTCCAAGGGGAGGGAATAATCTACCCTCAAGACACTCACCATATAATTGCCAAGGACTATTTGCTAAGAGGACAAGAAATCCAACTTTGAGTATGCACCTAGAAATGACAAAAACACGGACGTCCTCTAGGGAGTGACATGGTTGGGTGAGTCAACACAGTTTTAAGATGTGGGCTATTGAGTATAATCATGACCCTTTTGATTTAAGAGTGAGTCTGTCTAAAAGTATATATTTGTTAAAACAAACCAATGAAAATCAATAAGGACAATTCATGGTTCTTGAATATACACTATCTGTTCAGATTCTAAAATAATTATTCTACAATTTGCTTGCTGTGTCTTCAAAAATCATTAAAAATCAGATAACGGATCATCCAAAAACAACAAATCAAATTAGGGTAGAAAAAATCATGATTCGAGAGTGGAAATCAACAAAGTTTGTCAAGAAAACCATCAAATTCAAGAAACCCAAGAGACAACTTGGTTACCAAAATATTTTAAGAAAAAGGCGTTTCTCATATCAAAGTCAAAAGATCTTGCTACAACAGAGAACCTTCATTCATAGGTATCACGATTTTTCTAAAGGTCATATCGCTGATTACACCGTAGAACTTCTTTATTCACGAGCTTTATTCCAAAGGAAAGCCTTCACACAATATCATAATCGTAGTCAACGCATACGTCAGTCCTACATCCCACAACTGATGATGGAATATGCCACAAAGCCAAATCAAATTTTGCAATAAAAAGTCTTAACCGTCCAGGTCTTGTTTTAGTGCTCTGGAAATTTGTTTCAGCACTTTGGGACTCTGTTTTAGCGCTTCCATAAAATAGCACTTTTGAGCACTGTTTTAGCACTTCTAAGCTTTGTTATAGCGCTTCCACAAAATAACACTTCTGAGAACTGTTTTAGTGCTTTCAAGCACTATTTTAGCACTTCTGCGAAATAGCACTTCCATCATTTGTTTCAACACTTTTGAACTCTATTTTAGCACTTATGTGAAATAGCGCTTCCAGGTCTTGTTTTAGCGCTTTCAAAATAGAGAATTCCAAAACATATTAGTCAGTTTGTTTGTCATCTAAACACAAATTTTTGACAAAATAGAAGTATCTTTTTAATAGAGTCACTATCTAGAAACCAAAATTAGATAGGTTCCTACAAGTTTCCAGTCTTTTCAACTAAAACACAGATCTTGCAAATCATAAAGTGTCAAATAAAAAAAAAATCTCGATTATTACGCTAAAGTTTCATCATCAGGTTATTATCATCTTATCATCACGAAAAAAGGCATAGTAATCAACTTTTTTAACCTAGTCTTATCAATAAGGTATATCATCTTATTTGACTTTGTTGAAAATTCACTTGACATTTTCCAACATAGAAGATCAAAGTTTGGTAGAAAGAACAAAACACTTGTATGCCAATCTTCACCAGGTTACAAAAATAGAGGCTCTTAGAAAAGGAACTTGAAACATCAAATACAAAGGCAGAAGAAAATCCTTGGAATAGTCTACATCAAAATGACAAAAATGAAATAACTCCAGAAGACATACAAACAACCCAACATGATCCAAAATTTCATAAATTCATGGAAAAGATCTTAGAACAAGACATGGATAAATACCTCTTAATGTTGACTGAATCAGGTGCTAAGCTTCCTAAATAATTTTGATGTAAATCATCTAAGAGAAGCACCTAGAACAAGCGAAACCGAAATACCACAACACACACAAGGTGTAGATCCGGTTGTTGCCTTAACAACCCAAATGCAGAAATTACAACAAAAAAATACAAGACATGAAAAAAGGAAACGCCAAAAGGTATTCAATACATGACATTTGTCCTTATCCTTTTGACTCAACAGTTGACATGATAACTTTTCCTCCACACTATGAATTCCCCAAGTATGACAAATACAATGGAAAGATAGATCCGATCGATCATATCCACGAAATCAAAACCACGAGCCTAGAGTTTTCTCAAGAGGAAACTTACTTGATGAGATTATTCCCAAGAAGCTTGGGAGGTTCGTGTATGGAATGGTTTTCCAAATTACAACTAGAATAAGGAATTTTGAAGAACTTGTCAATAGGTTCATATCCTAGTATTCTTTTAATATCCAACATGATATCACGATAAAGGATCTATATAGCATGAAACAAAGCAAAGGGGAGACATTCTTGTCCTTTTTACAAAGATAGTGATGACTATTCACTAGATATCCTCGCTCCATTCCTGAGGAAGAGAAAATAGAGTTGTTCATAGAAAATTTGACAGACGAGATGAGTTACATACTCAAATTACAATGTACTCCTACATTCAAAAAAGTGATAGAAAATGGTCTTAAGATTGAAGAAGTGCTAGTCAAAAGAGGGGTTATTAAACATTACAATGATAAATCAAATAACACAAACTCCTCCAATCAATACCCCAACAATGACAAACCAAAATTTCAGAAAAAGAACAAAAATACGAGAACCAATGAAACGACAAGTGATTTACAAAATGCTGAACCAGTTTTCAACTTGACATCATCTACTTCAAAAAAAAATCTAAACAACGATCAAATCGTGAAGTCAAAACGTCATTCAAAAACAACGAAATCACAAAATCGCAAACATACCAAAAATCATCAAATCGACATAGGTTCACACCTTTAGGCCAAACACTAGAATCAACGATGAAAGAGCTAGTCACAAGTGGTCTTATCTCTACACGAGAATCAAGATTTTGGGATCCTAAGGTCAAACCACCATGGTGGAATGAAACGGATTATTGCAACTTCCACAAAAATAAAGGCCACAAAACTAATGATTGCATGGAGTTAAAACACATAGTTCAAGATCTGATTGATAATAATAAGATATATGTAGAGGGACACCAAAAGAATAATGATCATATAGCCTTCAAGGACCCTTTACCAAAATATGACAAAGAAGCATCATCTTCTACGAAAAATAAAGGTAAAAATATCAATCATGTCTACGGCATCACGATCCTTTGTCTTATCAAAGTAGAAAATGATAATACCATTGGTCATAACATGGACAAACACAAAAGAAAAGACACTACCCCTTTATATTTTCTACTTAGAAGCATACAAGTCTCTGAAAATCAAATAAATGTTTTAAAAATCAGAGAATGATAGGACTATCAACTAATAAATGTAACGACAAGGAGGCAATCCAAGGTAGTCTTAAGGGGAGTTGCGCCTAAAAACACAACTCCACCTCCATCTCATTACAAAATTGTCGATCAACTTCAAAAAATTCCAGCACAAATATCAATACTAGAACTCCTCAAACTATCACCATCACATAAGGAGGTTCTAGAACAAGCACTAGTTGCCACTATGGTACTGAAAAATCTAAATGTTTGCCAATTCCAGGCTATGGTGGGGCATTTGACTACACCACACTGTCTATCATTCTCTAAAAAAGATGATGTATCACTTAACCATCCCCATAACACCGCAATCCATATTGAAGTCTTGATCCACAATCGTCGTGTCAAAAGAGTCTTAATAGATGGGGGAGCTGGTTTGAACATTTGCACTCTAAAGTTAATTTGTGCACTAGGTTATTCAGATGATGCTATTGATGCTTGAAGGAAAATGACAATAAAGGCATATGATGAAGAAGAGAGATCTTCTAAGGGACTGATTTTGTTACCCATTCAAGTGGGACCGATGATGAAACACATAGCATGCTAGGTACTAGAAAAAGAGTTAACTTACAACATACTCTTAGGATGCCCATTGATCCACGAAATGCAAGCAATACCTTCCACATATCACCAATGCTTAAAATTCCTAGTAAATGTATAGGAGATGACTATATCAGCTGATTATAATTATCCTTAGCATTGTGACACACTTAGAATCTCTCAAGACACCTTTGTGCCTCACAATAGGGAAGCATGCAGTTCAAAGTCATCAAATGAAGAAAGACGTTCAAACATTATCACCAAGTGGGTAGAGAAAAAGGATAAATAAAAAGATGCAAGTCTTGTTGATACTCAATTAACAGACAATCCAGATCCCCAAAGTTCTTTATCATAGAAATTTCAAGAGCAGGTCCAACTAACAGACAAGGGAATGGGACAATATTCTATTGAGCAATCGCTTAATCTCTCACAATTGATGCCACCTCCAAAAATATATGGCCAACCATCAATGTTCAAACATCAAACATCACTACCTGCCACAGTTCTAGAAGAAATATTTGTAAAAGATGATACTATAGAGGATGAATCAGACGACAAAGCTATCCTCGATTGGTTATACAAAGATGGAGAACCATCGACATCAACCAACATCAATATCAACACAGACAAATATGGAAAAGAGAAGGCTATTCTAGAAAAAATGGGTTATGAAGGACAGGGACCTGTTGGAAAAATGAAGGAAGGCATCATAGAACCTATTTATCTTCCTACTCTTCTTTCAAAAGATAAGACAGGACTGGGATACTTAGAAGAAAAAAAATAAGAAATGACAAAGAAGGCTGTTGAAAGAATCCTTCAGGTTAGATATAGCTCTGAAATGGATTCTAATGAATATGAATGAGATTTGTGTTATGATATATCTTATACAGATATCCAAATTGATGTAATACAACAATATACTCCTACACGTGAGGAGGGACAGAGCTCTGGGTCTAGACCATTCGTATCGGGATCACTAAATATCGATGACTCAAGTGGGGACGAACAAACATCAAGTGAACTAGATGATCTTGAAGAGGGTACCATCATTGATCTCAACATCCCTAATAACAGCTATGATGACATAGCTTTCCTAACCCTTACCCCCATTAACCTAAGTGAATCTGATGACTTCATGCCTTTAATCCATCCCAAACTCATTGACTGGGAACCTATAGAACCTATAAATATACCCATATTTGCAAATGATGATGCCATCATAAATTTCCTATGTTGTGAGAAAATTGGTACAAATTCTATCCATAATTCTCATAACAATGTAACTCGGCAAGAGGGTGTCAAATATTTCAGTTGCAAAAGTAAAAACAAGAATAATGGATCTAATGGTGAAAATCATTCTATGGCAGCATTAGATCTTGAAAAGGACAAAATAAAGAACGCATCTGATGGTGAAAAACTCTTTGAGACATCAAAATATGGGAGATTTGATACTCTTCCAGAGCATTATCATGAATGGTCATCAGTTCTGGTGGAGCTAACATAGTCTATAAACATTGGCACCGAGGAATAAGAAAAAATAATACATCTGGCAAAATCTATGACAGATCAAGAGAGACCAAAATTTATCAAATTCTTTAAGGAAAGAAGCATTAACTTTGCTTGGTCATATTCCGATATGCCAGGCTTAGATCCAAATCTTCTCATGCATCATTTGTCTTTGCCTACAGGAATCAAGCCTGTAAAGCAAAAATTGAGAAAAATGCATCCCCATATCGCATTAATGGTAAAGGTTGAGCTAAAGAAATTATTAGATGTTGGATTCATAAGGTCTATTGATTATGCTAAATGAATATCAAACATTGTATCTATCTCAAAGCCAGACAATAGCATCAAGATATGTACATATTTTAGGGACCTGAATAAAGCATGCCCAAAGGATGATTTCCCATTACCTAATATAGACATAATTGTAGACTTAACGACGGGGCATGCCATGTTGTCAATAATGGACAGTTTCTCTGGATACAACCAAATCAAGATAGCTCTAGAAGATCAGGAAAAGAATGCATTTACATGTCCATGGGGAACCTTCTGTTGGAATGTCATGCCATTCCATTTGGTTTGAAAAAATGCAGGGGCAACCTATCAAAGAGAAATGACCATAAACTTTCATGATATGATGCACACCTTCATGGAGGATTACGTGGATGATATTCTAGCTAAATCTTGTTCTAGGGAAGGACATCTGCATATTTTGAGAAAAATATTCACAAGGCTAGAGAAATTCAATGTTAGGCTAAACCCTTAGAAATGTGTCTTTGGGGTTACATCGGGAAAACTCTTGGGGTACATAGTCTCAAAAAAGGGCATTGAAGTAGATCTAGCGAAAGTCAAGGAAATAATGGAAATGCCGCCACCTAGAAATATCAGTCAACTTAGGTCAGTACAGGGAAGGCTCCAATCAATCAGGAGATTTATCTCCCAGCTGGCAGACAAAAGTCATCCATTCAATCATCTATTGCATACAAATATTGTTTTCAAATGGGATAATGGGTGTGAAACAACGTTCGATCAAATAAATAAATATTTGATGTCACCGCCTATTCTCATGCCGCCTATAGAAGGAAGACCTCTGATACTATACATTGCAACAACAAATATCTCTTTAGGGGCATTATTGGCACAAGAAGATTATGAAGGGAGGGAACACACCATCTACTACATCAACAAAAATTTAAATGGCTATGAAATAAACCACACTTTCATTGAGAAATATTTCTTAGAGGTGGTTTTTGTTACTCAACAGTTGTGACATTATATGTTGACTCACACAATTAGGCTCATAGCGAAAATCGACCCTAAAAAATCTACTCAGTAAGGTTGCCTTAACAGGTAGACTGGCCAAATGGGTCATGCTTTTAAGTGAGTTTGACATTCAATATGTGGAAAGAAAAGCCATCAAGGGTCAAGCAATCGCCGAAAAATTGGTTGAGGCTCCTTTACCAGATGATTGACCTATGAAAATGGAGTTTCCAGATGTAGACATTCTAATAGTGACACAACAACAATGGAAATTGTATTTTGATGGATCATATACACAGCGAGGATCTGGAGTAGGGATTTTTTTCATCACTCCCCAAGGACACACCATCCCAAAATCTTATAGACTGATGTTTCAATGTACCAATAATGTGGCAGAATCTGAAGCATTAATCATTGGGGTCAAAATCATAATTGAATGAAAGATCATAGAATTACAGGTATATGGGGATTCTCAACTAGTCATTTATTAAGTGAATGACGAGTATCAGACAAAAGATGAAAATTTGATGCCCTATAAACAATAAATAGATGATCTAAAACAATTTATTGTCAATATCAGATTTGATCAAATTCCAAGGGCAGAGAACAAAGCGACAGATGCTATGGCAACAATTGCTTCACTCTTACAATTGCTAGAGAAACGTGGTCGTTATGAGTTTATGGTAGAACAAGTATCATGTCCTTATAATAGTTCAGAATCCAATACCATATTCCATTTAGATACCATTGAAACCTCCATCTATGAGAAAACCTATGCTTACCTAAAGGACAATATCCTCCCTCCCGATCTTTCCAGGAACCAAAAACACAATTTCATCCGCCAATCCGCTCAACATATTTTAATCAAAGACATCCTTTATCGTCGAGGTCTTGATGGTACCTTACTCCAATGTTTATAACATTATAATGAATCTGAGACGACCTTACGAGAGGTTCATGAAGGTATTTGTGGCACTCATTCGAGTGGTATAACTCTTGCGAAGAAACTCCTCCATTTAGGATATTATTGGCCATGTATGGAGAAAGAGTCTTATCAGTTTGTAAAGAAATACCAAAAATGTCAGATTCACAATAATTTGATCCACACACCAGCTTAAGAATTTCATCCATTAACATCAACATGGCCCTTTTTTCAATGGGGACTAGATTTGGTAGGAAAGATAAATCCATATTCATCCAATGGACACAAGTTCATAATAACAACAAAATACTTTACAAAATGGATAGAAGCAATTCCTCTTACAACTATCACTGGAAAATAGATCTCATCATTCATATTGAATTACATAATTTTTTGGTATGACATACCTCAATCTATTATCATTGATAATGGACGACCATTCAAAAACCAATATGTCCAAGAATTATGTGAGAAATTTCATATCCAACATCATTTCTCAACATCATACTATCCTCAGGGAAATGTCCAAGCAGAGTCCTCTAACACAACAATTCTAAAAATACTTTAGAAACGGTTAACGATGTTGGTCGTGATTGGCATGTTCAGCTTAATCCTACACTATGGGCCTACAGATTCAATATTAGAACACTGACAGGAGCTACACCATATGCCTTGGTATATGGATCAAAGGCCATAATACCCATTGAAGTAGAGATTCCATCGCTCCGTGTATCACTAAGAGGAATCATTTCAGATGAAGACTATAGGATATCTAAACTTCAATAATTGGAATTGTTGGATGAGCATCGTCAACAAGCTATCAACCATCTAACAACTTACCAACAAAGAATATCAAGGAGATACAATCATAGGGTAAAACCTATAATCTTTTAGGTTGGGGATTTGGTCCTAAAAGAGAACCCTAGAAATCAGCAGGATAGGGAAAAGAAAGGTAAGTTTGAACCTAACTAGCTAGGCCCTTTTGTCATCATATCAGTGTATGGATCAGGGGCCTATCAACTATCAACATCAGAGGGGGATTCGTTTGATGAGCCTATCAATAGTATCCATCTCAGAAAGTTCTATACCTAAATTTTTCTAGTGCATGGGTCAACCTTCTGGAAAATGGTTTCCTTGATGAAAACCTGGAAAACAAGCGTCTTGGTAATAAAAATAAATAAATAAAATAAATAATAATATATAGAAAAGACAAAAACAAAAAAAAATGAGAAAAAGGAAAATACAAAACCAAGAGTGCAATCAAAACATATGGTGAAAACCTAGAAACAAGCATCGTATGTGATTCTAAACCAACTTTCCCATCTATTTTGATAAATATCAGGATCATTAGTCTTGCTGTCATTACCATTTCATATCATATCATTAGTCTTGACATCAATGCATCCATTATGAAATCATTTCGCATGGTCATGTTTCACTCTAGCTTGGGGGTAAAATCTAGATATCAATGGGGGAAGCAAAACATTGGCTTTGCCAAATGGGAAAACAACAATATGACAAGTACAATGGAGACAATGAACAAATCACAACATCAATCACTATCGGAAAGGCATCAAACATCCATATCCTATCGAGAAAATCCAAAAACAAGTCCAAAAGTCAGTCTAGAAAAGAAACAACGAAAAAAAAAAGAGTATGTGTCAATCAAACTACGTGGTCTTTGCATGTGTAACATAGGAAAGGATAATCTTTCATCAGCCCCCGAGGCCCCTAGGATATGTTAGTAGGTCAAGTTTTTGGTCAGAAATCTCGAAAAATCACAAAAACATCACAAAATCAGGATGGATGATCTAATCTGAATAATGATTGAAACACTCTAAGTAAAAGGTGGATAAATTGTATTTTTGATTAATTATTATCATTTATTTAGAGTAACTCAATGATGTAAATAAAATAGAGAAACAAGGAAGAAGAATGATATTTTTATTGTCTGCTGTCTATACGTTAATCATATAAAAGTGTGAATTGTTGAGGGATGTGCTATACACCTGCTCTTAACTTTGAAAATTGATTTGGATGGAAGAACTCGCATTTGGTAAGCCCTTTATTTTATCTTCCAATGAGACTTCCATTGATAATAGAAAAAATTGTTTACTCTATCACTTGCTCTTAACTTTGAAACTCTATCATTATAATTTCATATAATTGCATTAGGAAAGTGTTATAAAAATTTGGTCAATAATAATACTCAAAATATGGGATCACACATAGAGTCCAATCTACATGTGGGATAATTACACATATACCATGTGACATTTGTGTGAATCAACTATTAGAAAAATTAGATGGTTTAGATAGAGAGGGATATATATAGGGAGAGAGAGAGGGAGGGAGAGAAATATAGAGAGAATAGATAAGTAGAGAGATATAGAAAGAGAGAGTGATTGGGAGAGAAAGAGATATAGAGATAGATTAGAAATGATATAAGGGAAAGAGTGAGAGATATGTAGGGAGAGGTAAGGAGATAGAGATAGGAGAGAGGTAGAAAGGAATATAGAGATAGAGATAAATGTGAAGATGGATATGGAGAGAGAGGGAGAGAAAAATAGAGATATAAAGACGGGGAGACAAAAAGAGGGAGATCTATGGAGGGATAGAAAGATATAGGAAGTTATATATAGAGATAGAGAGAAGGAGATATATATAGAGAGAAGTAACAATGTATTAAACTAGGATATATATGTATATTAGAGAGAGATGTATATATATATATATATATATATATATGTACATATATAAAGAGAGGGGGATATATATGTATATCTCCCTAGAGGAGAGAGAGGGAGATATATGTATATAGAGAGAGATGTATATGATTAGGATTAGGATTAGATTAGGTTAGGGTTCAATAAAAATTCTAAGATAAAACTTGGAGGGTTTAGGTAATTGAAGATAGATCAGGATGACAATTATAGTTAGGGTTAAGGATTAATTAGCATTAGGGTTGAGTTAGGGATAGGGTTAGGGTTGGGGATTAGCTATGATTAAGCTTCAATTAGGATTAAATTAGAGCTCAATTAGGGTTATAACTAGGATTAAATTTAGGTCAAGGTTTAGTTAGGGTTAGGGTTCTAAAATAAAGCTTGGGTTTAGCATTAGGGTTAGGGTTCAATTAGGGTTTGGATTGTGATTTGGTTTCAATTAGGGTTAAGATTCAATAGGTTAGGCTTAGAGCTAGGGATCAATATTAATCAAGGTTGAGTTTTAATAGGGTTAGGGTTAGAGTTTTAATATAATCCTAGGGTTAAAAGGTTTGCATTCAATGAGGGTTAGAGTTAAGATTAGATTTATATAAGGATTAGAGTTAGGAGTTACAAATTAAGATTAGGGTTAGGGTGTGTGTAAGGGTTAGGGTTAGTGTAAGGGTTAGGGTTAGGATTGGGGTTTAACTAGGATTTTAGTTCAATAAGGGTTAGGGTTATGGTTCTATTAAAGCTCGGGGTTAGTGTTAGGGCCATGGTAAGGGTTGATATTATAATTAGATTTGGGTTAGGGTCCAATTAGGATTAATGTTAGAGTTTAATTATGGTTATTTTTTATAGGTTTATGATTTAACTAGGGTTAGGAATAGAATACAATATGGTTTAGTGTTTAATTACAATTAGGGTTATGGTTCAATTTGGGTTAGGGTTAGGGTAAGGGTTCAATTAGGGTTATGATTTAATTAGGACTAAGGTTAGAATATAATTACGATTAGTCTTCAATAATGATTAAAGTTATAGTTCAAATTGGGTTAGGGATAAGTAAGGGTTAGTGTTAGGTTTCTAGGATAAATATTATGATTACATTGAAGGTTTAATTAAGGTTAGGTTAGGGTTAGGGTTTGGTTTTAATTAGTGTTAGTATAGAGGTTAGGGTTCCATCAAGTTTAGGGTTAGTGTTCAATTTGGGTTAAGGTTTAGTAAGGGTTAGGGTTAGGGTTCTAGGATAAAGCTTAGTGTTATGGTTAAGGTTTAATTAGGGTTAGGTTAGGATTTAAAATCAAGGTTAAGGTTAGGATTTAATTTGGGTTTAAGGTTTAAGATTTAGAGTTAGGGTTTAGGTTTAATTTGGGTTAGGGTTTAGAGTTTAGGGTTAGTGTTCAATTAAGTTATCTTTAAGCTTCAATTTAGCTTAGGGTTTATTACTTGGGTCAAGGTTAGGATTAGGGTTATCATTAGGTTTTAGGTTAGGGTTTAATAATGGTTAGAGCTAGGGTTAGGGAGAGAGAGATATATAGGGAGAGAGAGAGATTAAGAAATATATAGGGGAAATAGTGAGAGATATGTAGGAAGAGGTAAGGAGATAGAGATAGGGGAGAGATAGAAAGGAAGATAGAGATAGAGATGAAGGTGGATATGGAGAGAGAGGGAGAGAGAAATAGATATATAAAGAGGGGGAGACAAAGAGAGGGAGATATATGGAGGGATATAAAGACATAGGAAGTTATATATAAAGGTAGAGAGGGAGAAAAATATATAGAGGAACATATGTATTAAATTGGGATACATATGTATAGAGAGAGAGATGGAGATGTATAGGATATATAAAGAGGGGATACATATGTATATAGAGAGATGGATATGATTATGATAAGGATTAAATTATGGTTAGGGTTCAATGAAAATTCTAAGATAAAGTTTGGAGTTAGGGTTTAGATGATTGAAGATAGATCAAGATGAAAATTAGGGTTAGGGTTAAGGATTAATTAGGATTAGGTTTGTATTAGGGATAGAGTTAGGGTTATGGATTAGTTAGGATTATTCATCAATTAGGGTTGAGGTTAGGCTATGGTTAGGGTTTAATTAGGGTTAGGGTTACAATAGGGTTCAATTATGATTAGGGTTATAGGATAAAGCTCGGGGTAAAGGTTAACACTGACACTAACCATTATTTGAACTCTAACATTAATACTAATCCTAATATTGAACTTAAACCTGCCATAACTATTATTCTATAATTCTATCATAATCATAATAATAATCCAAATCCTACCCATTTCCTCACCCTGACCATAATTCTTACCCTAACTCGAACATTAATGTAAACCCTAAACATAATCCTAACCATAGAACAAAATTCTAACCCCAAGCATAAACCTTATGCTAACACTTACCTAAACACTAAACCCTAATTGTAACTATAACCCTAATCATAAGCCTAAACCCTAACCCTAACCATAATCATAAACCCAAATGGCTGGCCCTAAATCTAATGCTAAACTTGACCATGATATAAACTTTAACCCTAACCGTGATATAAATCGTAACCCTAAATTTTAACCTTAATCATAACCTTAATTATATTAATTTATTCAATGTATAACACTAAACCTTAACACTAAACCCTAACACTACCTATAACCCTAATCATAAGTCTAAACCCTAACCCTCACCATAATCATAATCGTAAACCAAATCCTAACCCTAATACTAATCTTAACCTTAATCCTAACCTTGACCCTAACCCTAACCCAAATCATAGCCCTGACCAAACATAAATCCTTACCCTACCCCTAATTATAATTTCAATCCAAACCTTAATAGTAATTCCAACCCTACCCTTAACACTAACCAAAGCCTTATTCCTCACTTGAAACCTCTTATAATTATAATCCAAACCCTAGCCCAAACCATAATTCTACCCCTTACCCTAACACAATTCTCACACTAACTATGACCATAAAGCCAACCTTAACACTAAACCCTAACCATAATCATAATCATAAATCTAAACCAAACCTTAACCCTATCCATGATATAAATCCTAATCCTAAATGCTAACTCTAATCATAACCCTAAAGATATTAATTTATTCAATGAGTTGTGCACACCGCATCTACTACTAGCTTATTTATCTTAATATGTTAAGATATATATATTATACGCTGAGAGATATCATTATCGAGACATATTTTTTTAATTCAAAAATTCAAAAATTCAAAAAAAAACGTCGAGATAATGATATCTCTCGACGTATAATATATATATATCTTAATATATTAAGATAGATAAGCTAATAATACCAATAGACATGAGAATATTAGTATAAAGAGATTGAAAGAGAGGAGTGACCTCCTTTATATAAAAAAACAGATGTAGAATTGTTTAGAGGAGGAGAGGGAGGTGTTACCGTGGGTTTTGGTTTGTGGTGGGGTGAGGTGGGATAGAGTTTGAATTTACGCTTAATTGGGAGGGAAAGAGGTAAGACAATGTCAAGGTTAAAGGGCTTTAATTTGGGTTAGTGTTACTAGAGATGCAAGAGTATCATTAAAAATGACGTTTAGATTGGGTGAGTCAATGGATTCAAGGTTGGTGGGATATACAGAAGTTGTAGAATAAGAGTAGCTCATCAATGACGTTACGAAAAGTTCGGAACAGGAGATCATTCCTTGTTTCTCCCTAAAAAATGCAGCGCCAACCGACATAAATAATGCTAAGTCAATGGCAACCATTGATAGCGCACTCCCTCACAAGTGGAGTATGAGTGGGGAAGGCCTCTGAAAGCACATAAAGTTTTGTACAACGGAGACGTCAAAGACGTGCTTTTCATTGTTTAGGGTTTTTCAAAATCATATCTATTTAGGTAGATAACAAATCATTATCGTCGCTGCCCATCAATCTGTAAAGATATGAAATGCCCTAAATTCGCATATATCTCCACATGTTGATAGAATAGCTTCCAAGCAAGTGACCCACTGCTACAAACCATTCAAAACAAAAATTCAACTTTGAATGTCCAACTTGGTTCGAAAGTTTATGACAGATGCATGGTTATGTCTTCTGTGCTCACTTGTTGAAAAAAGGACCACTTTTTCACAAAGGAACCATCGTCTGGTTCCGACTCTCATGATGATGTGGACGTATTTTATGATTTGGGACTGTTCGATAATGTTGAATTTTTGATTTGCTCTTCTGTACTGCTGATAAAGATCTTAATGGTTTTTACAGCCCACAGATATGGTTTGTCTATTTTCGCACTGCTAAATACTATTGTTATCTGTATATCTGTCTATTCTGTACTTTCTTGAGAAGTACGTGGTGATCTTTATCTCTATTTCATGGCGTCTTCATGTGTCTTGTGGACTCTCGTAGACCTTGAGAGTTAATGTTTTGCTTCACATATCAATTTTGTGTCCGAGTTATTCATGTTCTCTACACAATGATATATGTAAAAAGTTGTGGAGATAAATAGAACCATTATTCTACTTATAGTCATTTAATTGCAATGAAAAATGATGAAACAAACAAGAAATGGTAGGGAGTGGAATCTTCCGCATGATTTAGACATTTTTAGATTTTTTTTTTTTTTTGATGAATAGATAGATATTTATATTAATTTAAAGATAAGAGTACATATTCACAAAAAAAGGGGCGGGTGGTAAGAAGGCACAACCCAAATGTCACATGGGCAGTGCCCATAAATAACAAAATATCAGATCACGTGGGCAATAATTGGAATTGGAAATAGGAAATAATTGGGATTATATAGTTTGTTCAATAGTAATCATCATATATACCTTACCTTCTTAGTTGGTGGTGCATTATAAAATTTAATGTAAGATCAAATCTATTATTACTTTCAATTTATTTTTTGATAGAAATATATTAAAAAATAGATAATTGATATTTGTATTTTTTGGGTCTATTGCATATAAATATAAGGAAAAAGGGGTACAACAAATATATGGAACCATGTCCAAAGGGCTTTAACGTTCTATGAGGGATTTGAATTGTTCAAAGAGCCAAACAAAGGTAATGTAAGGTTTGTTTAAAGAATATAGTTTGAAAAATGTATCAATAATGCTATGTAAATTATATAAATTATATACCATAGAAAGAGGAATTTAGCGAAAGGGATCATTAAACAAACTAACACTAATCTAAGGTCGAATCATGTCTAGACATTTTTATTATAAGTTACTATGGTGGTGAGATGGGTTTAATTGGACCCCTCTTTAAGATTATTAGATCAAACCCTATTTAATTGGATCTTGAAAGGAAACCCAAGATTATCAAGTGTAGTTGTATCCTTTAAAATGTAACAAAGGGAGTGATTTTTCTTGAATTTTATTTGATAATTTTAATTTTTTAAATGTTTTAGATGGACATGGGTTAGTCATGGGGATTTGGTTGAACATAAGTAGACACTACAAAATAATAATTACAAAAAATAGTTATAAAAATATTGTTGATCTAATTACTGAAAGAAGATTTGAGAATCAACAATTCAATAATATAATTAAAGAGATACTGTTGATGAAATGTTCTTTTGAAAGAATTTTCATTTTTCTTTGCCTTGGAGAATGTATGACCAATTTGGGTGCTATATCCTATGAAAAAATCACAACATAGGTAGAGAAGAGTATAATTCATTCGATAAGGTGGATTATAAAACCTCCCTTGCTCTAGCTATAACAAAATCCACTAATGATGTTTTTGAGTAATCACGAGTCTTCTTTCTCAAGAATTAGAGAATATATGGAAAAAAATTGATCTATAAAAAGAATTTAGGCACTTAAGATCTTGGTGATTTTATAAATTTATAAATTAATTTTTTTACATAGTGTCTATGGTATTGAAAAATAATTAGAAGATTAAGGCATGGCAATGAATAGAAACTAAAAGAGGATGAACGTATCTTGGTTACAATATTTGGGTAAAGATTTCCTTGAGCCTCATTTTTTTGTTAGGTTATGTTGTAGTTAGATTAAATAAAGTTTAATATATTTACATTTAGGTATGTATTACTTTCTATTGGTTACAAGGAATACTATTAAACTTCCACTAACTATTTTGCATAAAAAGATGTTTTAAAATAAATTATGCATTAAAAATTATGTTTGTATTGGGGGCACATAGTATTGAGTTAGATTATAGAATAGATGAAGTGAAAGAAGATAAATAGAAAAATACAGGGACATAAGAAGATATTGTATACATGTGTAATAGTAAATGGTGTAGATATGAAAGTTTATGATCCCTAATTATAAAGAATTGGATTCTATGAGAGAATGTTTAAAGAATATAGCAATATAGCAATAAAGAAATAGAAAATAGAAAACAAATTTAGAATAAAAATTCAGGATAAAAATTCTAGGATCATATGGAACCTAGATAGTAAATTTGGAGGCATTTTAATATCGACACTAGTCTACCATCACTATTGCCTAAGAGTTGTGCTATCATTTGGATTGTGTTTTATCATCATAAGATAATAGAAAATATAAATTCCTTTACAAAAAAATAAACAACCAAAAACAAGGAAATGAAACCAACATTTAAAAGAGATTGGAGATGTACTAAATGTATAGAATAGTTAAAAATTAATCTAATTAACCCAAATTTAAAGGAAATTATAAAACAATAGTAAAAATAAAAGGGATATAAACCTCCACATAGTTGAACATAATGAATACATATATACTTAGAGAGAGAATAAGTTTATTACTGCTTGAGAGCTTACCAAGATGGCAATAGAGTGATTTTGGTCTTTCAACCTTCATGGGTAGTAAAATGAAATGTAGAAGTTATATTTGTGTATACTCTAAAATCATACATATGTCTATAAATTAAGAAAAAAATGATCTATAAGTTTTATAACCCTAGGTTTATAACTATTTAATATTTGTGTGTCTATATGGAGGAAAAAATTAAATAGAGTTCCTAAAGTTTCCAATAATAAGCAATAGAAAAACTAACAACAAAATGAACATCTACTAATCTATCTTAAGAAAAATGAGAGAGAAACATAATTAATAAAAATAATAATGATATTGAGGAATCAAAAGAAATTGTAGAATGTTAAAAGCCCTTTTAAAATGAATGTGCTAAATTAAATTCCATGAGAGTACATTTAAAGAGATGTATAAATAGAATTTTTACCTTTTCCCTAGGAGGCTATGAATGGATTTCCTCATGCACAAGTCAAATATAGTACACTTGTAATAAATTAGAGACTACCCTTTGATGTCAAAGAATTCCCAATAACAAACAATGAGGTTGTTATGAAAAAGGAGGAACAAGGTGTTGATTTTTTTTTTCATATTTTTGTCATTGATGTCAAGAAGGAATGCCACATTATTTTTCTTGATGTCAAGAAGGAAATCACATGAGGATGTAATGACCAAAGGCCACTCATAAAATATACTTAACTAAGATGATAAGATGGTCCTCATCTTAGTGCCCATAAACCTTATTAATTCCTCATTCATGTTGGTTGACCCTCCTCTATATTAGCACCTTATTTACATAAAAAATAAATTAAATTAAAATAATCTTGGGTCAACCCCATCTTGGTGCTCATAAATAAAGACATATATAAAGTCACCTTATTAGGAGAAAAAAGATATAATGGAGTGTTGCGCCTCTTCATGGGATCACATCCCTGTCCAAGTGGTATGAAGGTATAAAAATAAAATAAGAAGGATGGATGGAAAGCAAGTGTTGAGAATAGAAGATATATCATACAAGCACAAGAAGATTTTTTGAGAAGACAATAAAGAAGAACATTCAATGCAGATTTTTGAAATAGATTTATTCTCAAGAAGACAAGGATTTGTTGACTTAGAGGTTGGTGCCTCTCAATAGAAGATATTGGTGTCTCTTACTATGTTGGTTCTTAGTGTTCGGGATTGGTATCTTTTGTGAGTTGGTTCCTATGAATATTTAGTAAGAATTATTTCATTTGTGCCTAGATTTGGACAGTAGATCCAAGAAATCATTTTACCTATGGTTTTTTAATGAAAGGATTTTCACACAAATGTTGTGTTCTTAAATTTTTATTGTGTGTGATTGATATTATTGTGATTATTAATCTGAGAAAGTAAATTATTATCGTTATTGATTGAACCCCTCCCCCCTCTTAGTATAAGAATGTGCTTATCAAAAGGATTTCAAATCATTATACCAATGATCTTAAGAACCAAAAAGGATCTTGTATAGAAGTGTATATTTATATTTCCAAGCTTAAGAATGTTATGCATAGGGTTTTTTCAAGGAAGACAATAGGATTTTGTAAGTTAATTTAGAATTTAAATTTATATGTGAAAATAAATTAGTTTTTAGAGAGATGGTAGTTCAAATGACAAGATAATAGTTATATTCCTCCCAAAAAATTTAATTGAGTATTATGTGTGTAATATTGCAAGTCAAAAGATTTCTAACTTGGCATGAAATGATCATTCTATGATTATAATATTAGAGGATAAAAGTGTACCTAGAAAGACATTTGAGTGCTAGTGTGAACATTCAAGTTCATAATTGCTATAAAAAAAAATATAAAGATGTCATCATAAGGATACAAAAAATATTTGCAAACACAAATAAAAGAATAAGAAAAATAATATCACAAAACTAGGCTATAAAAAGGAATGGGATAGAAGCCAATTCCAAACTAAGTGAGTCTTAAAAATTTTTAAGATAAATTAATTATAAAATGAGGTTAACTTGTAATATAAACTTTTATGATATGCATTTATTCACCTTAAAACTTCTCCAAACTTAAGTAAGTGTGTGTGAGTAGTGTTAAAGCTAAACCAAAGCACAAATATAAAAATATAAAAAATAATTATATTTTTAGGATACAAGAAAAGGACACAAAGAATTATTTGGATGAGTCTATGCCCCAAGCTAAGAATATTCAAAACCACATGTTATATAGAAAAAGAGTGCAACACAAAGGAATTAGAAAAAGACCTTACCAAATAGATGAATTAGAAAAATACAACATACCAAATTAATGCATCAAAAAATCACATATAATATAACACATGTACATCTAATATAAAATAAAGATAAATTAAAACACATATATAATATATACTAAGTGTAATGCCTCAAGCCAAACACATAGGAAATTAGTTGATTGAACAACTCTTATTCGAAACAACAAAAACCAAAATGTGATAACATATCGTATTGCACAAGTGCACACAAGTGTCATTTGAAACATAATGAAAAAGAAACTAAAAACATGAATAACCTCACGATTTATGAAAGAAAGGTGACACATGTGGAAGACTTAACAATTGTAGGATGAGATCCCCATGATGAACCTATAGGAGGGGAAAATTACACCCAAATGATGATTAGGTACTAATCCATGATCACATTCTCTTAAAAACTAATAAAACGAAAGGATGAAGGAATAATAAACCTCAAATATACACCAATAAATTCTTACAAACTCGAAAGAGCCATCGAAACACACACGAATGATGGAACAACTATAGGAGCTAAAATTTCCCAACTAGATTACCCAACCATCATTTTTTAGAAAGATTAGGATGAAGGTAACATTCAACTCCAATCCAATCAAAGAAAACCTTAAAAACATCTAAAAACAAGGTAAAAGCCCTCCACCAATTGGATTGATGATGAGTTTCTTCCATGAATGACATGCTCCTAAATACAAAAGGTTCCATAACCCCCTAAGTTTGAAACTTGTTAAAATAAAATGAAAACAAGGGAAGACTCATCAAGTCAAGGGGATAAGATTTCATATAGAAATTTTAGTTGGAAAATTTGTAGACATATTTAACTTATCTAGAATGAATCTTACTATATCATATGTTTGAAAAAAACAAAAGGATATTTGAGTCTTATTCTCAATTGCAATTATGCTTTGGAACCTCCTAAATTGATTGATTGCAAGTTGAGGGTTAAAAGTACAAGTTGTTTCACACTTTTATAAAGGAGATGGCCAATATTGATCTAACTTTTAAACCTGAATCAATAGAAAGTGGCATATATGTTTTGAATTTTGAAATGATGTAAACTAATAAAATTTGAACTTTTAGATTTTAAAAAAAGTGTCGAGGATTAAAGTGGAATTTTTGAAAAGAATTGAAAAATCTTAATATATTCTTGTTTATCCAAATTTTAATCTAAATGTGAGCATGACATCTAAAGTGAAAATGATCTCAAGAAAAAAATGAGAGAAATTAAATCACCTCCATATGCAAAAAATAAATGAAGAATCTTAAAATTTCTCCCAATTTGATGAAGTTGAGCCCATAGATACACCAAGCAATATTTCATGAATCCAACCCAAAACCAAACCAATGCTCTCATAAATCATAATAAGAACATTATAAGGAATTCTTTTTTTTGAGGGTAGGGATTTTGGAGAGCCATTTATTAAAAAATAAATTGAATCAATAAAATTAACCATTCTTTTTCCTTTATCCCTTTTGCCTATTTTCTATTTTCCAATTTTTCACTTTTTTCACTTTTTTCTATTTATAATTTGTCATTCTTTTCCAAAATTAGCTTGAGAAAAATAAAACATTCAACATTAATTCATTTGAACTATATTTAACACAATGATTAAATTAGTTATTTTAATGATTAAGACTTTAAGATAAATGTATGCTACAACATAGGATTAATTAGTTACAATCCATGGAAGTAATACGTACATAGCAACTATAAATAATTAGATTAATTACTTTGTGAAATGAAGAAATTGGTGTTCTAATGTTTTGGGAGATAAAGTTGAACGGAGTTTAGGGTTCCTCCACCAATTTCCTCCAAGTTTCATTCAAGGAAAACTTAGAGATCTAAATCTAGGGATGGATTTGAAGGAAAGAGATATGCAATAAGGTGTCTTAGAGCTGTGATTAAAGACTAAAAGGGGGTTCACAACCAAGCAAAGGATTGGAAAGAAAGAAATGCAATGATATGGGGTGAACCCACATAAGTGGTGAACACTTTTGTGGAGGAAGGGAAAAGTCATTTTTTCCCTCTACACAAAGTGAAGGGGTTCGGCCAAACCAAATTGTTCGCTCGAACCCCTTTGACATGTGAGCAAAAATATTAAAATAAAGGGGTTCCAGCGAACTAGGGTTCGGTCGAACCCCCTTAATAGGGATTTAAAAAAAAAAACCCCCGTCATTTTCCTAGACCCCGTGAATTTTTTCTCATTATTTTAAATTGGCTAGGTTAAACCTTAAAGGAGGTTTAGCCAGACACCCTTTTCCCCCTATCTCCTAAAAAAAATGATTTTTTTTTTTGTAAAAAATTGTCGTTTGAAGCTCAATTTGAAAATGAAAATGCAGAAAAATTTATAAACCCAACTAGATAATGATAGTCCTTAGAATGAGCTATCCATCGAATATAATTTTAATACGATTTGCTTTTATTATGTATTTTATTTTCTAGTTTTATTAAACATAGGTTTTTCACTGAAAATCAAAATCTCTGGTCTGCACATGCGGAAAAATAGTAGATTATCAAAATATATATTTTTTAAAATATTTTGAGGTTGGATATTGATGTCCTTGATCCATTAAAAAAATAAAATTGAATTTTGATTCATACAAAAAAAGTTATGTTGTATACAGTCCGCCTATGTTTGAATTGCAATTGGTTTGACTTTGAAACTTGATTAAGGAAAAAATATTCAATTAAAAACTAAGAGAGTGAATGAAAATGCTATATATCGTAGTTACAAATCTAAATTCGAAAAAATTAGAATTTTATCCTTCATACAAAAAAAGTTATGTTGTATATGGTGAGCATCACTTTTTAAAAATGCTGTTTTTTGAAAAAAACCAACTTTCGTGGGAGATGGAAAAAAAAGTGTAATCTAATTCCAAAAATTTTGAAAAAAATATTTTTAGAATCTAGAGACAAAATGTGATGAGACTCTAGTTTGCATCATTTTCAAATTCCTCACGGTTTAGCCGCTAAAAGAGCTCGAAAGTGAAGATTTAGTTAAAAATAATAATTGCAGTGTCCAGTTTGCCCAAAAATTGTAAACCACTATTGTGGGATCACCCTATGTAAACCTAACTACACAACCCAAGATATGAAACTAGAAATCAAAAGAATGATCTGGGAAAGGACATGGGGGCACTTGGAAAACTAAAGAAGCTTGAAAAAAGGTTTGAAATTATAAAAATTCTGATTTTTAATGCACACTGGGATTCATATGCTAGTAGAGGAGATTTAGTCCCAGTTTAGGGTTTCAATCTGAAACTGGAATCTGGAACTGTTAAACCAAGATCTATAGAAAATGCCTGAAATTTGATATACTGGGACTCATATGCCACAAGTGGTGATTTAGTCCTAGTATTAGGGTTGATATGAAACTCTGATATCCTCTATTTTTCTGTAGCTTCTCTCTTGTCAAATATTTGAGTCTGAAACACTAAATTGCAACCTGTAGGTGAATTTCTGTGATCTTGCAATGTAGATGATAACTTTGACAACTTGACAATTTTTTTCCAATCTTGCTCTTTAATGGATCTTCAACCTAAATTTTTAAATCAAATCAAAGAGAGGGAAAAATGTTCTTTTGTTAGTGGATAGGTGTTTTCCTTGGTCAAACCCCATTTGGGTAATCAAAACTTGAAATGAATAGAAATAGAATGAAATAATGATGAATGAACACACAAGCTATGTTGAAACTCACCAAACCATTGGAATAAAGACTATAAAATTATAAGTAATGGCTACCATGAATGTAGATCTTGACTCTTGATTTTATGTTATCGATCTTGACTTGAATTCTCACTTGAATCATATGAACCTACATCACAAATGTTAGCTAAAAAAAACGTGATGCATGATGACTTTGACATGATGCTTGATTCTTGAATAATGCTCCAAAATTATTTATAATCACTCTTGAATTCTCTTGAATACTCTTGTAAACTCTTGTATAAGTGCTCTTGATTTCTTATGAAGTTCTAAAATGAAACTATGTGAAATAACCTTCTATTTAAACTTGTTTATGCAAAATTTCTTGAAATTACAATACTACAAGCTGACATCAGATCTAGGAGAATAAAATACCATCAAGAATTTGAATTAAAAATAGCTCCAAGCTAATTAGGACTCATATGCCAATTGGGGCATATGAGTCCCAATAGGCTAAGCATGGGACACCAATTTCAAGAATTAAGTTCTATGGCAAATTCAAGTTTAGGCCCCGAAACTTATGTGGGACCCTTACACCCAAGGTGGTGTATGAGTCTCAGATCACTAAATATGGACCATACAAACTAAAATAATTAAATTATGAGTGGTCATTTGATATGTATCAATATTATCCTCAGAAAGATGCATTAAATAAGGCTTGTGGATGTAAAATAGGACCAAATAAGGCATAAAGAAGCACAATTTTAGTAGGGAGGGCCCAAGAAAGTGTGAAAATGTAGAGGGATACATTTTTATACACTATATTTAGCCCCAAATTTAGTGAGAGGAGTAACTTGCTTCAAACTCACACTATTAAAGTAGATGAAATTGCATCAAGAGGGGTTTAAATTTACCAATGCTAGTAAGATAGGATGACAACGATCAAGAGGGATGATCAAGCCCCCAGAATCAAGATCATATAGAAAAGAAACATAGGCATAAAATAAAACATATGTAAATACTGTAAGGAGCAACAAGAAGGCACAAGCATACACTACCAAAGAAAAAGAGAAAGAAAAACAAAAAACAAAACAAAAGGGGTGGATCAAGCTTCAACCATTTGTCCCACATGATGTGGTCAAATGTAAGTTGTTTTTTCAAGAAATTTTACAAGTGGAACATGATGTCCACCATGGAAACCAAACAAATACTCACAAGGGCTAGGGGAACCTCAAGTTCTCCACTAGGTGAGCTTCAGCAAGACATACACATAAATCTGGTATGTGCTCACATAGACAAGCAAGCAAATATGGGAAACTCATGCCTATGTTCGACTCCCATATGTACAACCATACCAAATATATACCTCTTGATAAATTGATAAGGCTCCACACAACATGAAAACATGATTCATGAGGCAAGCAAAGCTCTTTGTACGCTAACACCCATTAAAAAAAAAGATGGCTCCACATCCAAGCAAATTGTGTTGTACAAGGTAGCCATATAATAGATGTTTTAAATGCAAAATAGTGCAAGGTACACTTTGTTGGTGTTTTAATTTTCCCACTAAGGCTCTGTAATTCTCTAAGGGGTTTCCAAACTCTATATTCAAGAATTCACAAAGATAATGGTCAACTGATGAGATTTAGTCAAAGACTGATATCTCCTACACTTTTGGCTCTGTGAAACCAAGGAGGGTTTTCCTATATGTGCTCATAAAAATTCTTCATGCCTCAAGAAAAATTATATACACAGATAGATTCCTATCAATGCAACTAGATAGAATCTACCTAGGTTTTGGCAAACCAAAGAATACGAACAACTATCTAAAGCTAGGAAATAAAATTTAGGATAAGATTTGTATCTCAAGAGAGATAGAATTTGATTTTTTAAATGTTCAGATCTTGAACCTTTACACTTAGAGCTACCATCTTGTACTTATAAAAAAGGATTTTGAATGAACTACCTAGTGCCTCATGGAACTGGGCAGGAGTCACATAAAACATAACCCTGATATTATTGAACTTATCATTATCATGCTTTACATTTTGAGATTTTCTAGTATTTAAAACAATACTCCTTAGTAAATCCTAAGCACATTATCACAAACCTATAACTCTTTTTCAAGCATTTGATTAACTCATTAAGTTAAAGCAAGAAAATGAATTAAACATCCAAATATACCATTGAAGCTGAATGAAGAAACCATTGATAAATCTATTCACAATCCATGATATGTACACAGGAGAGCAATTGTCTTAATTTTTTTCTAGATTTGTTTTGATATCAGTCATTACAAAAGAATAGCATGATCATCTTATACAATACCCAACCTAGAATGATCTCCTAGCTACAACCTTCCATATACCACAATATAATTTCAATTGTACACAGCCTAAGCCTCAGGACTCAAAAGTCCGACTATAATAATGAGTCGTGAAATATCCTTTATAGAACATGAGGAAACAAGCATCGGGCTCCATTGTTCATTTCAAAATGAATTTCATCCTAACCAAATGAAATTCAGATTCATTTCAAAAACTCCTCATCATCAGAAACAACTATAATATGAACAGAGGAATAAAAAATGTTTACAGCCCTATAACCAATAGAATACAACAAAAAACACTACGCCACCCACGCGCACGTCCACATCATACCCAAATCGCTAAAACATCATCAAAAATAAAAAAGAACCACCCCAACAACCCCATCATCTCCCTGCACCATGAGTAACCACGCGGCCCCGATATAGGCGACCGCTCCTGATTCTCACTTCACTATAAAGCAAGACCATTACCTTACCCTTGCTTGCACCAATACCAGATCCAACAACATCGCACGGTGCCACCACAACAATTGGAGAAATTGCAAGGACCTCCTCGTCCACTCCCATGAGCTCAATCAAGTCCACGAGTTAACTACGGTAGTCCAAATTAGTTTCAAACCCTTCACCACTAGAGCCCGAAGAGAGCTCAACATGTGACTTGCAATGTCTAGACCTCTTGTCAACCCTTTCAGCAACTGTCCCAAAAGTACTAGGAACAGTTTGTTTCTCCTTTTGCCACAAATTATTTGCACCCATCCTAGCGCTTTGTCGTACTGGGGAAGCATGAACTACTGATTTATCCATTGAATTCACAAGCTGAAACTCAACAAGAAAATCAATCACCTATAAACAAACAAACTCAAAATGAAATGATACTAATGAAAAAATTAGCGAGCATTTATGTAGCAAGCTGGTGCAAGGAACATTAATTGCTCCAATTGTAGTATGAGAAAGCAAGTGATTAGTCACTGATGTTGCCACCATAGAATAATTATGAGCTCATGGAAAACAGTGTATAGCCCATCATTGCATTATCAGGTGGATACCGCTCGCACGGAAGGAAAATCAAGATGAGATCCACTAAAAGACCTGCGTTGTCAATGAAAATAACTTGCAGAGCGCAAATAATCCTAACATGGGTGAATTTTAATTTTTTGAATTTAGACCATCGATGTGAAAAAACCTGACATGTTGGGCGACTTAGATCGAGTCAAAGATCATTGAAGAATCCACATCACCACTTGGGAAACCTAGTAGCCAATCACACCCCTTGCAGTAAGAAACCCACAATTGAGTAGTGGGCCCCATCCAACCACCTTGTACCATAGAGCCAAGCAACATTTCACTAGCTCACACATCTCGTGATATTTTTGAGAACATTAATCTGATCATGTGAGACCTGCGAGGGATGGTCATCATTAATCCCCATCATTAATCATCCATCGTTGAAATGACATCCACTTGTCATTGGTGGCACATCGGGATAGGCCCCACCCCATCGTACTCGACAGATGGCATCTTGCATACCTCACACCACTTTAGCGACATCAACAGGAAACCTTGTGAGGTCTGCAAGGAATGGTCCAGATCTGAACCCCGTGATCCGACGGCTCGCCAAGCTGCATATGGAAAAATTATTTATGATAGTGAGGCTGACTAGGAGAAACGGGAAAAGAAAACCCTCAGAGGCACAAATTTTAGGCCCATGTCTAAACATAGGGAAAATCCACCCGTTTTAGGCAAAATAATAATAAGACCCGAATGGAAAGAAAGGACCGATAGGTTGGGTGAAGGGGCTGGTAACAACACTAAAGACAAGGCTCAGTCAGATGACATAAGAGACCGGTAACCTCCAATAATAAGTCAATACAAAAATATAACGTAAGGGTTTAAATAGTAAAATCAATTTTAACATGGGTAAGAAAACCCTAAACCCTGAACATTAGACCCCCCATTCACCAAAGATGAATAGACATGCCCAAAACCAAGCAGAATTTCGGCAAATTTTAAAAGTTCCATCAGTGGCTCCGATTGGGGATGTATGCCCCCATGTGGGCATAGCAAGAACCTAGATCTCCAGGGAGTAGATCCAACATTAAATCAAATAGGTACCTTGACGAATGCTCCACCATACTACCATTAGAAGCTTTCTTACATCCAACTTGGTGGCCCCAGGCCCCCAAACAAGGGAAACAAGAATTTAACCCTGTCAAAAACAAAATTCTCTACTACTTGGAGTAGACCAAATCTGCAAATTTTTCCTCTTAGTGCTCGGGTAAAAGCACAAAGCTGTGTCACACTTTTAGCCAACATATCAGCACAACTGAATTTAAGTATTTCTAACTAAAAATCAATTTTGGTCAAACATATGACCTAGTAAGATTCATTCTAGCGAATTTAGATACTTCTAAAATTTATTCAACTAAAATTGTTGGCTAAAAATATATGGAGCACCACTTTGAGTCCAATTTACCAAAAAAAAAATTATTTGAAAAACTTGAAGTTTTAATAACTCCTCCTCATGTAAATAACATATTTTTTCAATGTAAAAATACCTTTTTGTAGATCCATAAGTGTAGTTTTCAAAAATATATTTATTTTAATAGTTTAATTATTATTATTATTATTATTTTTATTTATACTAAAAGTAGGTTATCAACAAAAAATATTAGGTTGATTACCATGCCAAGGAAAAATACTAAAAATTATTAAAAAAAATTGAAAAAAATATGATGCACTAGATAAAAGAATCTATTTCAAGATGGTATAATTTTTTTTTCCATTTTAGATAAATATTTAATATGAATGTTGACGTCTGATGGAAACAGTTGTTTTTTATTCACGCACATTTTAATACTTATATACAAATATATATTTATCAAAATTGGAAAAAAATATATCCATGCACTAAAGCTTCAAGTTATAAATATACACAAAAAAATTGCTAGAAAAAAAAATATTTACTATAAAAAGTTTGACGTCCCGTGCAACTTTATTTTTCAGCATTTTATCAACAACTAAATTATAGTGTTAATTTATGAAAAACTAGTTTAAAATAATTTTTTAATTTCTTATAAAAAATACAAACATAAAATATACTAAAAAATGCATATTTTACTAGTTTACATCATTTAAAAATTCAAAACATATATGCTACTTTTTAGTGATTCAAGTTTAAAAGTTGGATCAACATTGGCTGTTTCCTTTATAAAGTGTGACACTGTGACACAAATTTGTCCTTTTAGCCACCCATATGTTATTTAAGTAACCAACATGCTCCAAAGCATCATAATGCTTTCTAATATTCCTATGCATTTGATCATTCATCATTTCATATCCAAACACTAACTGCAACTTATGACCATAATGACACCTTACCTTGGGCTGCTCTTGGTCATGTTTCATTGAATGCTTATTGATTTAAACTAAGAAATAGAAACATTCATAATCTATCCGATCTTTGACATCACACAACTTGCATCAAAATTAGTTTGCATATCGAACTGAAAACTCTCATAGAAAACTTTATGCATGTTGTACAAACCATTGTTGCATAAAATAGAAGATGCATAATTTTGGGGAATCCTCACCGTGATGGTTACAATATAAGCCTAATTTCCAACAACTCTATTGAGATATCCAAGAAAAATTCTTGATATTATAGAGGTGGGAAACATAAGTTACATCTTTCTCCAGGAAATGTGTGAATACATTCATCTCAGGCCTCTCACAATATATTTCCTCCTGCATCCTGTCATCCAATTCGAAATGAAAAACCTCAAAGGCAGGCTCTAGAAAACACAATTCAACAAGGGCAATAGAAAAAAGGTTGTGTGTACTGACCTCCTTATGTTCAACACCACCTGTTGTATGTGTTAATTTATAAGTGAAATTTTCAGCACAAATTGAAATTTTTTCACTAGCAATATCAATGACACTTTCATTATAAGCCTCAGAAAATATCATCTCAAAAGGTGACAAAAAGTCAATCTCAGCTTCATACAAACAGTTAGGAAGATCTATAACACCAATACAATCATCCATGCATTGGTTACCGCCAACATTTTTCTTTAGATCACAGTATTGAATACACACCTCATTGTCTTCAAATTCCTCATCATTTACACAACAAACATGTTGCATTGCTAGCACATCTAGAGTATACTCCAAATAGTCATCATGTGAAATTTTCCCCCTCACTTGTAAGAAAATGACATCATGAGGCTCTATATTACCACAAAAATCTAGTAAGGGAACTGTTTCCACTTCACCCTTGGAAAGGAAATCATCATTGCTAAATTCACAGTCACTAGCCTGTAACAAAACCTCGACAATATGTGTATTGTAATCATGACATAGAAGAGAACTTGGTGTCTCGTTTAATCCTCCAGCACCTTTCTCATCAAGCTTTAGAATAGTTTTCCAACACTCTTCAAAAGGGCAAGTGTCATCTTCATTTTGTGCATATACGCACTTGGCTGATTTTGCAATTTCTATCCATTTAAGGACTTGGGCAAGGTTACCAGGCTTCAATTCTTCTGGCAAAGCACTCAACCCAGGTTCATAAATTTAACAAAACAAATCAATTCATACAAAATCATCAGGTCTGAAATCTCTAGGAACTTCTATCAAAGCATCCAAAAACCTCAAAAAAGCTTATATGGTGATTCTCCCTCTTGTCTCTTCATCTCATACAATTCTTGCACAAAAGAGTTTTGATCATCACTACTCAAATCGAGCTGGTTTTCAACTTGGGTTTCATAATTATCTTCATATTATAATGATGGATATATTACCATTTCCAAAGCATTCTTATCATAACAAGTGTTCCTTGCAGCCAAATCTAGAATTTTGCTAGTATGAGATGTGCCAGGGTAACCAAAACTTGCAGCTAGATACCCTTTCATCAGTGAGCATTTTATGTTGTTCTCAATGTCCATAGCCATTAGATATTCTTGATATAAGGTTGTAGGTTACTTATCTCTTAATAAGTAACTCATCTTTTTGTCAAAAGCACAAAGATATATAACCAGTCATTCAACCTCATTTGGTCTTATTTCTTTAGGAATTTCTTTTACAACTTTTGAAAACCTGAGATTAAAATATGGAACTAGCTCATCTTTTCTTATGTGGATTCCCATAAAACCCTTTCTTACTATGCTTGGGTTTACTCTTTCACCAAATTTTTCAATAAAAACTATCTCCAACTGATTCCATGATTTAATAGAACATGCAAGCAAATATGAGAACCAATCCCTGGCATCATTCTTCAAGGATTGCACAAAAAGCTTGATAAGAACATCCTCATGGCTGACTTCATAATCCCCCATCACATCTATAAAATTTTGTAGATGCTTAGAGGTAGATTCTACACTTTTCCCTGTGTATTTAGGAAAATATTTCCTAATATTCTTAGGAATTAGATTAGGGAAATCCTTAATACCATTGAAAATAAATGGCATATACCTTTGAATTAAAAGATCCCCTTAAGGGCTTAGTGAAACTTGTCCCCTTTGAATATTTGTGTTTGACATCTCATACAGAAACTTTCTTATAC
Organism: Sequoiadendron giganteum; assembly: GCA_007115665.2. NCBI lineage: Eukaryota > Viridiplantae > Streptophyta > Pinopsida > Cupressales > Cupressaceae > Sequoiadendron > Sequoiadendron giganteum. The sequence goes on from CM021106.1 coordinate 368,609,482, forward strand.
CCATTCAATCACTATCAAATTTATACATGGTTATCAAATACATCATTTACTAATTCAACCATGATTCTAAAATTTGATTGAAATACTTATGCCTTGAGCTTTTAGAGGCATAATACAACATAAATATACCTCTCAAATCATATTACATATTGCACTATTAGAAGTATGGAAAGAATAGCTACTGTTCCTTTTTTAATTCTAGAACATCTAATTAGGAACCATTAATCATCTCTAGTTATGAATGCTTCTCATAATAAAAATATTGATTGGTTTAGATTAATGAGAATACTTGGAAATTAAGTAGAACTTGTTAACCTTCTCTCCCTGACTGTAAATGTTACAAATATGAGAATTTTCCTTGTATATCAACTGGTTCTTTAGGCAGATTCACCACCTCTTCAATAGAGGACATAATTTCAAAAGAATATGAAATTCCTTTTCAAAAAACTTATCACATTCCGGGTCTTCGTCCACAACAGAGTCACACTCAAATACTCTGAGATCATACTGCTACCGATCTTTTCCAAATCCATAACCTCTTACTATCCAAACTTAAAGTTTAGATCCACCAAACAAATGAATCTGAAAGGCCACCACCTACTTCTATGGTTTCTCTTTTTTAAAAAAAATTCTCAGAAGTTCTCCCCAATGAAATCACCATTTAGCTAGTGACTTAAGTATAAAAACAATTCAATACAATTCAACCTCTGGTTACAAGTAATATGTCAAGATTATAATGACTCTATAACAACACTAGTTTGCAAAACCAAATATTATGGGTTCGATCCCCAGTGGAGTCACCATTCTATTGGTGTTTTAATTTTACCACTAAGGCTTTGTAATTCTCTAAGGGGTTGCCAACCTCTATATTCAAGAATTAATAAAGATAGTGGCTAACTGACGAGATTCAACCAAAGACTGATATCTCCTACACTTTTGGCTTTGTGAAACCAAGGAGGGTTTTCCTATATGTGTTCTTAAAAATACTTCATGCGTCAAGAACACTTATATACATAGATACATTCCTATCAATGAAACTAGATAGCATCTACCCAGGTTTGGCAAACCAAAGAATAAGAACAATTATCTAAAGGAAGGAAAGCAGATTTAGTATAAGATTTGTATCTCAAGAGAGATAGAATTTGATTTTTTAAATGTTCAGATATTGAATCTTTACACTTAGAGCTACCATCTTGTACTTCTAAAAAAGGATCTTGAATGAACTACCGAGTGCCTCATCCAACCAGGCGAGAGTCACATAAAACATAACCCTGATATTATTGAACTTATCATTATAATGCTTTACATTATGAGATTTTCCAGTATTTAAAACAATACTCCTTAGTAAATCCTAAGCACATTATCATAGACCTATAACTCCTTTTCAAGCATTTGATTAACTCATTAAGTTAAAGAAGGAAAATGAATTACACATCCAAATATACCATTGAATCTAAATGAAGAAACCATTGATAAATCCATTCACAATCCATGATATGTACACAGGAGAGAAATTATCTTAATTGTTTTCTAAATTTGTTTTGATATCAGTCATTACAAAAGAATAGCATGCTCATCTTATACAATACTTGGCCTAGAATGATTTCCTAGCTACAACCTTCTAGATACCATAATATAATTTCAACTATACACAACCTAAGCCTCAGGAATCAAAAATCCGACCACTAATGAGTCTTGAAATCTCCTTTATAGAATAGGAAAGCAACAAGCATCGGGCTCCATTGTTCATTTCAAAATGAATTTCATCCTAACCAAATGAAATTTGGATTCATTTCAAAAACTCCTCATCATCAAAAAATACTATAATACAAAAAGAGGAATAAAAAATGGCTATAGCCCTATAACTAGCCGAATACAACAAAAAACACCATGCCACCCACGCGCATGTCCACATCAGACCCAAACTAGTGAAACAACATCAAAAGGAAAAAAGAACCACACCAACAACCCCATGATTTCCTTGCACAATGAGTAACCATGTGGCCCCAATATAGGCGACCGCTCCTGGTTCTCACTTCAGTATGAAGTGAGACCATTACCTTACCCTTGCTTGCACCAATATCAGACCCAAAAACATCACATGGTGCCACCACAACAATTGGAGAAACTGTGAGGACCTCCTCGTCCACTCGCATGAGTTGAGTCAAGGCCACGAGGTAACTATGGTAGTTCAAATCAGTTTCAAACCCTTCACCACTAGAGCCCAAAGAGAGCTCAATAGGTGACTTGCAACATCCAAACCTCTTGTCAACCCTTTTAGCAATTGTTCTAGAAGTACCAGGAACAGTTTGTTTCTCCTTCTGCCAAAAAATATTTGCACCCATCCTGGCGCTTCGTCTTATCGAGGAAATAGGAACTAATGAATTATCCATTGAATTTGCGAGCTCAAACTCAGCAAGAAAATCAATCACCTGCAAACAAACAAACTCAAAATGCAATGATACTAATGAGAAAATTAGCGAGCATTTATCGAGCAAGCTGGTGCAAGGAACATCAATTGCTCCAATTGCAGTATGAGGAAGTGAGCGATTAGTGGCTAACGTTGCCACCACAAAATTATTTTGAGCTCATGCAAAATGATGCACAACCCATCATTTCATTATTAGGTGGATACTGCTCGCATGCAAGGAAAATCAGAATGAGATCCACTGAAAGACCTATGCCATTAATGAAAATAACTTGCAGAGCGCAAATAATCCTCACATGGGTGAATTGTAATTTTTTGAATTTAGACCTTCGATGTGAAAAAACCTGGCATGTTGGACGACTCAGATCAAGTCAAAGATCGTTGAAGAATCCACATCACCACTTGGGAAACCCAGTAGCCAATCACACCCCTTGCAGTCAGAAACCCACGTTTGAGCAGTGGGCCCCATCTAACCACCTTGTACCGTGGATCCAAGCAACATGCCACCAGCTCACACATCTTGTGGCATTTTTGAGAACATTAATCCGATCATGTGAGGCATGCGAGGGATGATCATCATTAATCCCCGTCATTAATCATTCGCCATTGAAATGACATCCACTTGTCACTACTGGTGCATCAGGACAGGCCCCACCCCACCGTACTTGGCAGATGGCAGCATCTCACATGCCTCACACCACTTTAGTGATGTTAGAAGGAAACCTTGTGAGGTCTGTGAGGAGCAGTCCAAATCTGAACCTTATGATCCAATGGCCCGCCAAACTGCATATGAAAAAGTTATTTATGACAGTGGGGCCGACTAGGAGAAATGGGAAAAGAAAACCCTCAGAGGAAAAATTTTTAGGCCCAAGTCTAAACATAGGGAAAATCCACCCATTTTAGGAAAAGTAATAACAACACCTGATGGAAAGAAAGGATCGATAGGTCGGGTGAAGGGGCTGGTAACAACAGGAAAGACAAGGCTCAGTCGAATGACATAAGAGATTGGTAACCCACAATAACAGGTCAATACAAAAATATAATGTAAGGGTTTAATTAGTTAATTCAATTTTAACATGGGTAACAAAACCATATACCCTGAACATTAGACCCCCCATTCACCAAAGATGAATTGACATGCCCAAAACCAAGCAAAATTTTGAGAAATTTTAAAATTTCCATCACACTCAAAGGAGTTTTTATTAGTTCATGTAATGTCTTAACTTAAGGAACACTATGCCTAATGTCTCCAAGAGAGGACCAATCAAAGAATAAGAGATTCACAAAGGTGATGCAGTGTGTCACATCAAGCCACTAAGAGGAATATAGTATTCTAAGAGAGATCATGCTCTTGAAGGAAATCACACCCAATGCCACCAGAAAGAGAAAGACACATAACATTAAGTAAGAAGACTACACAATGAAACATGAGATGCAAAAGAATAATGCCAATGTATGCCCCCACTTTAAAGAAATTTCTAAGCACCGTGTTGTGAGAAATTAATTTAAAGTATAAAATGATAAATGATAACAATAAAGAGGACATGAGAGCTTATTTGGAAAGCCCTACACCAATTCATATGTTTCCAAATAAATTTGTGTCCTAAAAAGGGGTTGCCCCCAAAATGAAATCCCAAAAAATCACATAAGGGATCCATGGATTCGGGATCAGTATGTCTTTGCTACAATGTTGTTTAAGAGCTTGGAATTTTAATCATTCCACAAATACTCATGGAATAGGAAGAACGACACAAAGAGAGAAAAAAAAAAGAAAAGCTTTTTGGTCAACATGGAAGAGACCTAAATTTCTCGATGCATTGCGCTATCCACAAAAGGAAAACACAAGACAACAAAAAAGATAAAGGTTTATTACATATAAAATATTGTAGGTACAAATAGAGGAATTTTGCAAAGCGAGAGATACATCAATTTTTTTTTTATAGGGGATCACATTATGCACACGCAATCACACAAAAGAAATATGAAAAAGAAAATAAAGACAATACTATTAAGGAAAATGCAAGTCAACCTATTAGCAGGTCATCTACATCCCAATCATGTCCATCATATATGGAAGGAAGAAAAATAGAAAAAGGGACAATAGAAAGTGTTGAACTAGGGTCATTACCAAGTTCAACACTCTCCCTAGGAGATTATCATTTAAGGTCATAGAAGAGGAAAAATATGTATTCAATTCATTATGCACTTCTTCATCAATTTTAGCAACCTCATCATCATCATCTAGGTTAATCACAATGGGAGGTCGAATGATATTGTCTAAAGAGGGATTTATCTCATGTTGCGGTTGTGATATAGGATCTTTTTGTTGTGGCGAAGAGGGAGACACATCATGTATTTATTCAGTCATATTTGGATGTTGATTTTCATTGTTGTTTTCTTTATTTAATCTTCGAGCAAGAGCACAACATCTATGCCTACACTCTAGCATTTCTATTTCTTTTAGTACGATTTTAAAGTTGTTTTTGTGTAGGAGAGGGTTTATCAACCATATATTTATTTTCTTCCCTAAGGGGAGGAATGAAAGGAACCATAGGAGGTTGTTCAACCACTTTATCTTTAGCTTTGTAAACTTGTTTTTATCTTAGGAGGCATGACAAGATTTATTTCGTTATCTCTCTGAGGTCTTTTATAGGAGATAGGAAAAAGATTTGTCTTAGGTTAGTCTTGGTTGCTTGGAACGTCTTTAGGTTCAATCATAGTTTTATAAATGATAGGAGGCTCAATCATGGGTTGATGCATATTTCTGAGGGATAGTTTTGCTATGCATTTTGCCTTAAATTTTTGATATGATTTGAAAAAGAAGTCCTCAAGAGGTTTAATAGGTTCCATAGGCTCAAGCCAAAATAAATCCAATGAAAATTTCCCACGAGAAGATAGAGGATTAAAGCCACTATGGTGCATAGTAAATATTTAATTGTCAAAGGGAAACTTTAAGCATTTATGCATGACCGACAGGATGGCTTCCATGGAGCATATCCATGGATAACCAAGCTTCACCTGGAATTGATTCAACGTCGAGATGATGGAGAATGAGTCATATAATTTTTTTGGTACAAATTTTAAAGGAAGGATGATCGATCCCATCATAGGGCAAGAGAAACCATTATGCACTTTTATCCATTCTTTTGGTTTATCATATGTTTCTTGATAGAGCTCATGAACAAGTAAGAATTCTTCAGTGATCACATTCTCTCCATAGATGAGATCAATTAATATCCTGTTTGTGGGCTTGTCATTGATTCAACTAGCTATGTAAAGAGGACCATCAAGTGTATTTCTAATGATATCATTAGATGAGAAAGCAATGCCAAGAGTCTTTTTAGTTCACCCCTTACAAGGTAGTATTTTGATCAATCCCACCATATTATCCATAAGACTTTGTTAATCAGTATCTATAGGACCTTGTTCAATGGTATCCATGTTGTCATCATACATGTCAACATTAATCACATAATTATTCTTAGTTTCACTAGCTTTGAAAAGTGAAATATCATGGTTTGGCATAGGGTTGCTAAAGATTTGCAATTTTTGGCTAGGAGGTGCAACAAAATTCTTTCCTTGATCATTAGCACCTCTAATTTGAAGTCGACTAGAATCAATGAGGTCTTGCACAATATGTTTAAGATACTTACAATGTTTCATATCATGTCCATTTTTTTGGTGATAATGGTAATAAGAATTTAATCTAAAGTTCAAACACAATGGATTATTAGGATTGGGAGTTTTAACGGGAGATAAGGTTATCATTTTTTGTTCTAAAATTTGTGACATTATGTTGTGGAGGGTATCGAGTAAGGGAGTAAATTGTCTATCCAAATCCCCAAATTTGAAAGGATTTGTCTTCCTTATAGAAGCCACTTGGGTATGGGTATGTGTAGGATCATCATGGAAAAAACAAGCCCTTAAGTGGCAATGAAAATTCAAAATATCAGAGTTAGGCAACTTGACGTAAAAATTTGAATAAGTTATCTATATTATTTCAAAAATATGTAAGAATAGAATCTATAGAAAATTGAATGTAGTTTCTAAACTAGTAGGTTTATTTTAAAAAAAAATTCTATTTGGTGAAAATTTGAAATTTCAATGCAATAGTACTTAAATTTTAGGGAAAAAATAAGAAGTAGGTGTTTGTTTGACCACCCTAACCACAATAAAATGATAATATTTTTTTATAATATTTTAGATATAAGTAGATGATTCATGTATCGATGTGATGCATATATTTTTATAATTTTTTTATTACAACTTTTAAAAAATATAAAAACTCGTATGTCTAACCACCTTAACTTGGTCAAAAATTCATGAAATTCAATTGTTTTTTAATCCTATAGTATGTGAAGCATATAATGTGACACATGTTTCGGATTCAAAAAATGTGATACTGTTTGAAAGCTATAGATGTTTCTCAATCAGCCTATCAATCAGGAATTTAGTCGTAATTCAAATAGAAAATGAATAATAATTATTCATTAAATTTAAAGTAAAGCATAATTTATATTGGTGGAAATCTCAAAATCTCCTTTAAAAACCCTTTTTGTTTCATCAATTTTGGGTAAAATAAAGTCATTAGCCACATGGGCCATCATATCACTTACATATTGCCACTTTTTGGCCCATCGTGATGCTACACATACCCGTATCAACATGTTGAGTTGGTTGAGGGTGGTTAAGTTGGAAGAAGCCTTTATTATGTTTTTTAAAAGGTTGATAATTTTTTTGGTTTGCAGATTCAAAATTCTTAGGTCGGCTAGAGATGGTTTTGTTTCATGGCTACTAACCAAGTTTTGATAATTGCGAGGGGCAGTACACAAGTTTACAAAGGAAGGAAACTTCATCATGCGAAGCTTATCTTGTATCTTAGTTTGTAAGTTCTCAATGAACATCCATTGAAGGTGATGATCAAGAATCTTTATGTCAATTTGGGAATAAAGTGATTGGTAGCATGAAATGAAGTTAGTAACCTTTTCATCATCTTTATTCTTAAATCTCATCAAATCGGCTAAGCTAATCTTAGGAGTCATATGCACTTGGAAATGGTTTATAAAGGCCTCAACAAGTTCATTGAATGAATGAATTGAGTTATTTGGTAATGAAGAAAACCATTCTAAGGTGGTATCTTTCAAGGACCTATGGAAAATCTTAGCTAAGAGCTTATCCTCAAGGAAAAAATCATTGTACATAAGGTAGTATAACCATAAACATGGTTAGAAGGATCTCCTTTCCCCCCATATTTTTTAAATCTAGGAATCTCTATACCTTGTGGTGTCAACGTTCTCAATATGTCCAAGGATAAGGGATTGCTTTTGACATAGTATGTAGGTTGGCCATTTTGATGTTGGTTTATGGTGGAAATTTTCTTTTGAAGGGATGAAACATTTTGTAAAAGTTGGTTAAGGAAGGCGTCATTGGTTGTATTTTGAGATGGAGGTGAATATCTAGTGGAGGTGTATATGTGTTTGAGGGGGAAGTGAATGGAATTCTTATGGGAGGTAAAGTGGTAGGAGATATGACATGTGATGCCACAAAGCTATAAGGATTGCTAGCAGAAATAACCAAGGTAGGAAAGATATTACTAGTAGGTTGCATTATTGTTGTAACTTGAGGGTTGGTGTAGGTAGGAATAGATGCAATGGTTGTAGGAGGAATTTTAGTCCCTCCTTGACTTTGGACATTGTTCAAAGGTAAATCACAAAGTTCTAGTCATTGAGGTAAGATGTTTTCTAAAAATCTGAGCTAGGTAATGCACAAGTTCAACTCCTTCTTCACTTTCAATCATGCGATGTATGTTATATATGGTAGGAATAGTAGTGTTTGAATTTTTTTCAGTACTCAGTTGATTTTGTAGGATTGCTAAGTCTTAATGGATTTGGATTATGTTTTCTTATGGAATACTAGTAACCATTATTTCAACACTTGTCACACTACTTGAAGGCAAAGAGTTGTTAAGGGTATGGTCCATACCTAGTGAGCCAGAGTCAACACTAGTAGTGAAAGAGCTAGATAACCCAAGATCCACGACGATTGTGCTATTATAGGATGACATGAGTCTCAAACTTAATCTCACTATAGTATTAGCAATAGGACACCAAGTTGTAAAGCTCATGCAAGGGACAATCAAGGGAATGAAAGATACAATGAACACAAGATAAATAATATTATTTGATTCAAATACAATTAAGGTAGATGTAATGAAATGAATGAAACAAAAGCTCAATAATCTAAGAGAAAAATCTAATAATAGCAAACAAAAGAACAAAAACAAGGTTTTTAATGCTATAAAATGCAGTTTTAGGGCTGACATGAGACAAAATCACCCAAAGGGGTATATGAGTCCCAGTTACGGTTTTTCAAGGGTTTAAATGTTGAAAAATAGTCAACATAGAATACCCAAAAATTAGGTAAAACCACCTATACTGGGACTAAATCACTCAGAGGAGCGTATGAGTCCCTGGTTAAGGTTTTTGCACTAATTTCAATAAATTTTGAGTGAATGTTAGGTTTTCTAGTTTGTATGATATCTAGATAGTGTGAAATTATAGATTTTAAGTGAAATTCAATGGTGCAAGATGAAAAAATGCAACCTATATGCACTTTCACTATTGCAAGATTTAGAAACCCTAGATGCAATTTAACTAATGCAAGACCTAATGTAAAGTTAATGTAAGCTAGATCTAGGACTATGATGCACTTTAAATCAGAAAATAAGGTGTTCTAAAGGTCAAGTTTAGCAGAATGAAATGAAGAAAATTATGTTCTAATGTTTTGGGAGATAGAGAAAAAGGGGGATTAGGGTTCCTCCACCAATTTCCTTCAAGTTTCATTCAAGGAAACCTTATAAATCTCAATCTAGGGATAGAAATAAAGGAAATAGATCTACAATAAGGTATCCTAGGGTTGTGATTAAGGACTAAAATGGGGTTCACCACCAAGAAAAGGCTTGTAAAGAAATAAATGCAATGATATGTAAATCTAACTATGTAACCCAAGATATGAAACTGAAAAATCAAAAGAATGAATTGGGAAAAGACAGAGGGGCACCGAAAATTGAAGAGGCTTAGAAAAAGGTCTAAAATATTTAAAATTTGACTTTTAATGCTATAAGAGAGGGGGACCAACCACTGCAAGGCCCTAGGTCATGAAAGTCCAAGAGCAATATGGCTTCCCTAACTTACCTCAGTTTAAAGGAAGGTTAGAATAGGCGAGATGAAAGTGGTGAGAACTGTGGGTCCTTCGATCACTCTACGAACTCGAGAGTTGAAAGGAGACTAGGAGAGCCGATCTTTAGAGTCAAATATGTATCTAAAATAGATCTTTGTTATAGGACAAAATCGCAGTTCTGGGATGACAACGCAGCATCTTGGCATCTCATAGGTGCGCTGGCATCTGTACGATCATAAAACTAGTGAGACAAGGTTTAACCTCTAAAATAAGGACTAACAACCTAGTTTAAGAGTTTCGAAAAGGATAGAACTAGATTAAGAAGTATGAAATATAGAGATGAACATGATAAAGGAAATTGATTACCACAAGGGTGACAAAGATGATCTCACACAACAATCTTCTCTCCAGCTTGCTCCAAGATCTCTCCATTGACACATAACAAAGAGGGAAAATGTTGGGGGGTTTTTTAGGGGTCTGCCTCAGTCAGACCCCCACTTTGGTGTTTCCACCTCCATGGACAACCAATTTTGCAATGATAGGAATAATATGATAAAGAAGAGAATATAAGCAAAGTATGCAAAATACACTAGAAAACAATACATGCTTACTCAACCAAAGAATAGAGAAGATGAGAGGAGCTTACCACCTCCATCGAAAGTGCTCAAGGCTAGTGGAGGAGAAAGATGAGAGGAACTCAAGCCTTTGCTACAATGGATTCATCTTGTGCTTGCACTATCAAAGTGATGGAGTGGTAGATTTCTGCTATGAAGTGTGAAGTGCTTTTACAAAGCTTGGAGATGAATGCTTGAAGGATGTGAAGAGATGAACTAACTTGAAAATGGATGAAGGAATGAATAATATAAAGGAAGAATGAAGAAAATGACCATATCTAGGTCGACTAGCCGAAGGGAGGCATTACACTTTGAATTCCAATAGGAAGTGTAACGTCTTTGCAGACTCCAGTCATAGGAATCTGCCAAGGATGTAAGCATACCACATGGATGTCTGTGTGTTGTGTGGGTGTACCTGACAAAAACACCTCCACCGACACTCAAAATAGGTGCCAAGTGTGATGTGATCAGCAGGCTTATGTGGAATTAAGCCTCCGCCCTTGGTTTTCTAAAGTGGAAATGTATGAAAGGGGAATTTGTTTTAGGGGTGCAAATTCGTGCCTATACAAATGCACAGTAGGGCTCATATTCCAATAGAGGCGATTTAGTCCCAGTTTAGGGTTTTGAGCTAAAACGAGAACCTAGAATTGCTAAAAAAGGATCTACATAAAATGCTTGAAATCTAGTATACTGGGAATCATACACCACAAGTGGCAATTTAGTCCCAATATCAGGGTTGATCTAAAACTCTAATATCCTCTAATTTTCTCCTACAACTTCTCTCCTGTCAAATCTTTGAGTCTGAAACACTGAATTGCAACCTGTAGGTGACTTTTTGTGATCTTGTAATGTAGATGACAACTTTGACAACTTTTCTCCAATCTTTCTCTTTAACGGATCTTCAACATAAATCTGCAAATCACACATCAAAGAGAGTGATTTTTTTTGTTTTGTTAGTGGATATAGGTTTACCTTGTTCAAACCCCAATTTGGTAATCAAACCTTGAAATGAATAGAAATAGAATGAAGGAATGATGAATGAAGAAATAAGCTTTGTTGCAACTCAGCAAACCCTTGTAATAATATATGCAATCTTGTAAGTAATGGCTAGCATGAGTGTAGATATCGACTCTTGATTGTATGTTATGGATCTTGACTTGAATGCTTTCTTGAATCATAAGAACCTATATCACAAATGCTAGCTAAAAAATAAACATGATGCATGATGACTGTGACATGATGCTTGATTCTTGAATAATTCTCCAAAATTCTCGATAATCACTCTTGAATGCTCTTGAATTCTCTTGTAAACTCTTGTGTAAGTGATCTTGATTGCTTATGAAGTTCTATGATGAAATTATGTTAAATAACCTTGTATTTATACTTGTTTATGCCAAATTTCTCAAAATTATAACACTACAAGCTAACATCGGATCTAGGAGAATAAAATCCCACTGAGAAATTGAAACGAAAATAGGTCCAAGTTAAGCAGGACTCATATGCTAGTTGGGGCGTATGAGTCCCAGTAGGCTAAGGTTTAGACAAAAATTTCAAGAATTGTTAAGTTCTATGCCAAATTCAGGTTTAGGCCCCAAAAATCAGGTGGGACCCATACTCCCAAGGTGGTGTATGAGTGCCAGATCACTAAATCTAGGCCATACAAACAAAAATAATTAAATTATGAGTATTCATTTGATATTTTTTGAGATTATCCCCAGAAAGATGCATTAAATAAGGGCTTGTGGATGTAAGACCAAACAATGCATAAAGAAGCTCAATTTTAGCAAGGAGGGGCCAAACACATGTGAAAATGTAGAGGGATAAATTTTTCTACACTACACTTTGTTCTCTTTAAGTAGAATTTATTTTGAATTATTATTTCAATACCTATACTCAATTCATTAAAGTAAGATTCTTGAATGCATATACAGTTCGAGAATCATCTTAAGTCTATTATTCCTTAGTTGATAATTAAATGAATCCCCCTTTTTAATAATGAACTGCTTAGACATGAAGGATCTTCAAGTCTATTAAGCCATATGTATGATTAGTTACACCAATTAATTAAGTATTAGGGGAAACATATATAGGGGAGATACTTAAAATCACACGTCTGGGTCAATTATGAAAAAATCATCACAATAGGGGACACATCAATAAGTCAAAGCTCAAGAGACATGAATTCATTAAAATGGATAGGTGATATTCCCCCTCTTAATTTTTTGGCATACTTGCTATTTTAATGAAGGTTAAATATTTGGAAATACAATAGATAGGATCCTTAAGGAGAATGCACACCTCCAAAAATAGTTATCCTTGCTCCCCAAGTGCATAGGAAAGGATAATCAAGTAAGAAACTAATATGTTGATACCATAATAAAAGATGGTTGCACATAAGATTGTACCACAATAAATGACAATGAGATTATATCCAAGTCTAAAAATACCACATAATGAGGATAAACACAATAGGAGAGAGTATAGCATTTAAAAGGGGCAATACAATGGCGAATGAGGGAACTATATTAAAGAAGTTGTATTTTAATGTTTAGGATATGACAACCCTAAGTGGAATTTCCAAAAATTTGATAGTATGAAAAAAATGTGCATTTTGTGGATTTTTATTAGATGTCTTATGTATTGGAGGATGAGTAACCAAGTGCTCGCTTGAATGAGCCTCAACAAAATATGCTCTTTTTTAGATAAATGATGAGGAGTGGGAAGTAATCCTTTTTATTGTGAAGGAAAGTTTAGTTGTGCACATGATCATGGTATACATGTTTGGAAGGAGAGGATGCTTGTAACCAAAGTCCTTTGTGGAAAATTATGGTGTAGAAATCATAGGAATTTAGATTCTTGTTCCATACATCGTAAATATTTTTTCATTGTACCCTTGTTTAGAAAAAAGTGGGAAACCAAGCCCATACTATGTTTCCAAATCAATGGGGGTTAAAGATGGCATATTATTAATTTTGGTTGAATGAGAGGTATAATTTCTTTGGGAAGAAGCATTGGTATTGGTATAAAGGAGAATTAATCCCTTTGCATGGATGTCAGTCTATGCTAAATGGTGGGATGTGAGTTGAGGGGAATAGTTTTTAGGTATAGCTAGTGGCTAGGGAATGAAGGCTAAGGAGATCTCTTTGTGATAGGAGAAAAGTATATCAAGTGATGGTGTGATAGGTTTTGTAGATTCTTTATAAATATGGGGGATATAAGTTGTGGGAAATGAATTATGATTTATGTGATCAGGATTTGCATTTAGATTCTTTACTTATACTTGTCATATTTCTTAGAGGAAGGTTAGGTGAATGAAAAGTGGGTAAAGCAGTGTTAAGAAACCTATCAATGACTTCCTCCTCTTGTGCCAAAATATCTTCACTAGGAGAAGGCATATTGGGAGAGGAACAAGCATGATCCTTATCATTATACGAAGGAAGGTTACCAAAGGAGAAAGAGGAAACATCTACCAAGGATTTAAGAAAATAAAAAATTGACCAAGCAATTCGACATGTTGATTATATGTAAGAAGAAAGTATTTAAAGTGGTATATTTTATAAAAGATAAAAAATATTTAAATATAATGTTGAGATACATAATGAATGCATTTTCATGGTGAATATATCAGATCTAAATGTATGTACCTAAATTTGAAAATTACTGTGAAATATAGAGATATGCACAGCTCTATTTTAACCTTCTAGGAAAAATAACAAAATATAGTTGTTACAAAACAAATTATGGGAGACTAAGAGAAAACCCAAATAAAAGTTGTTGGGAATAAATTTTTAATTAAATCTAGGTGAAAATTGGTAGGATAGGGGCATGGATGCCCTAGTCCAAAGATTTAGGATTTGGAAATTTTAAAATTTGAACCAATGTAGAAACATATATAGATTCCAGATAGTGAAGGCTTGGATATGAAGCTTGAAAGAAATAGAAAATTGAGGATACCTTAATTTTTTTATGCTAAATATATATATGCCTAATTTTGGATTTTAAATCATTCAAAGGATAAAATAAGTTCAATCCACTTTACATATGAATGTTTCCAGTAGGAAAAATATGATGAAAAATTGGATATATTACTAAGATGCTAAGTATAATACTTTAGGGTTATACTTATTGCAAAGAATAGTGAATGGAGATTCTTTACCTTTCCAAAATTTAAACATAATACAAATTTACATGAGCAATAGACCGTTAAATAACCTAATACTAAATCAGATTATAGAATAGTTGTTGCTTAAATAAGAAAATTGCAACTGTAGGAGATGTTGGGTTCACCAAAAATGCAAGATGGTGAAATGGGATCTAAGGCTAATGGCTTACCTAAATCACTCATTCTACCATAAAATATTAGGGTACACAAAATTAACCAAGATAAAATATTTTGATATTGTCCTCAAGCGAGATCCAAAAAATTGGTTAGGGTTTTAGTCCCCTTTTTATTTGATGATGGGATGATTGAATGTGGTGATAGGAATGTGAAATACTGTAAACTATGTGAATTAAGCCTATGAATATTAAATATTATAAAATTAAAAAAATGAAAAGTATAAAGACATAAATAGGAAACATAACTAGAAAGTGTAGATAGAGAAGAACTCGACATGTGAATTTGATGTAGAATTCATTGGATAGGGGTATGGGTGCCCTAGTCCAAAAATGAGAATTTCTAGGGTTTCAAAACCTATGCAAATGTATCTCATTATGAAGGTATTTGATATTCAAGATTTGGTTTATAATCTTGATACTTTGCGAGTAGTAAACTTTGCCTAATTTGATGATGAAAGGTGCTTAAATGATCGAACTAGGGTTTCAATTCCTTGGGATCTTGAATCAACTTCAAAATTGTAACCTACAAGAAGGAAAAGGTGAGATGGGTTGTATCATTTAGGGGCTTTCTTTAGTCAAAATCCATTTTGGTATTTCTGCCTCCATAAATGGTTATAATAATGATGATATAAAGTGTGTATTCTATGGAGAATAGAGGTGAATGATAATACTATTGATGCCAAAAATTAACAAGCAACAACCTTATGGGGAACTTAGTTAATGGGGGGACCAATTGTGCTAAATTGAGTAACCTCCAAATTTTTAAAGAAGTCAACTTTTCTATAATTTGGGGTTTGGAAAGGGAAAAGGAAGCAAATATAAAATAAAGATCTAACTAAGGCGATGCACCAAGAGGTAGGTGTAGGCATGGAAAATCTATCTTTTGGATGGGATTTAAGGGTCGTTTAACAATCTCCTATGTCCTAGAATAACAAAAATTAAAGATGAAAACCCGAATAGTTTATCAAATAACATAACATAACTCCCATACACATTCACTAAAAAGAAGAGTCAAAACATGGTCTAAATTAGAAAAATTATATTGAAATTATAGAAGTTCTACAAATAAACTACCCAATACCATAATGGCATAGTATAATGTATTGTCAAATAGCTAAGAAACAAAAAGGTCTAATAATGGCATAGTTTGAGAGTCTTAAACAATAATCTAAAAAAAAAATACGAAAGTCATGGTGTCTTTTACCTAATTTTTTGTATGTCTAAACTCATTTTTGGAAGGAAGAAGTAGTATTTATAGAAAATGATTCAACTGCCTGATAGGCAGTAACAAAAGAGATTCCAAGGCAAGAGAAATGATGTCCACCATAATGATTTATCTAGGCCGTTGTAACAGAAAATATTCTAAGCCATAAAACACAGTCGATTTTGAGCCAGATGCATCCCCTGTGAATGATGATGGTGGTCCTAGTGTAGAAGCAAAAATCTCCACTGTAGAAAAATGTCACTTGCCCACGAAGTCAGTTAGGAGACGTGGAAATATGGCACAACGTTTTTCTCATTCCTTCCTTTCCTTCGATGAAATCTCCATGGAGAAGAAACATGGAGAATCCTTTGTTACTCGTGTTGACTATGGGGTCCACCAAAAAGGTGATCGCAGAATGTTGCTATGTGGCACTCTGGCACAACTTGATAAAGAAGGGAAGGGAAGCAAGCCTCAAAGGTGTGTGATTCTAAAATGTGGAAGCATGGTAGAGCTTGGTAAAAAAGTGGAGGAAACCCTCATGAGGAGCACATGATAGACACGTGGCAACAACAAGTGAAGCTCTTTTAAAAGGGGGCCAAAGATATTCAAGTATATGGGCGCAGGCAGAAGCCAAGAAAAATAGCATTACAACCTGAAGGGAGTTCGAGGGATTTTATATCCACAAATATAATTGTAACTTACCACTCAAATTGATATTCCTTGTAGGAATGAAGTCACTTTACTCATCATGTATACAGAGAACTTGGAGGATGCTTAGAGATCCTACAAATCTTATTGCTCATAATAACCAATAAACACAAACATGAAACATATTACTATACATGAACACAAATTTTATGAAATGTTATAAACATGTAAGTGACTTGAAATATTATAAATATTCTACTTGTTACTACTCTAGAAAGTACCTTAATTTCCTTATAGGAAATTAAAACTAGATTAAGAAGGCTTACATGTTCAAATGGAAGGAAATATTTATATTTATATGAGTTTCAACATATTTCATATTGATCATTATGCAATCCAAAAATTTATTTTGGATTCATAAAAATATTAAGGCCGACAATATAACTTTAGATTTAGGGCATGATTAGGTAGGATAGGGGCATGGGCACCCTAGTTCACCCTTGTTTTTCTTTTTAAATGTTTTTTGATTAAATATTCAATTTAATTTTCCTAGAATTGATTCAATTTCCCAAAAATGGTAATTAAATGGGTAGTTTAAGCATAATTAGTTTCATGCATTTAGGAGTGAGCCACATATAGTTTGAAATTATCAAGGGTGACAATTTATGACACTAAATGAACAAAGGAAGAATAAATGTTTTCCAAGTGGAATTCCAAAAAGAAGAGAAAGGTGCACCCAAAAATATACTAATTGTAGAGAAATGAATAGGAATGAGGAGAAAGTAATTAAGAGAAATCCAAGTACAAACCTACAAAGAAAAACATATAAAAAACACAATGTTAAAGTAAAAAGCATTAGCTAGCACAACAAGATGCCAATTTGAAGGTTACATCTACAAATGTGGTGAGATAAAAAAGAGAATGAACAAAAGGAGACTACCAAGTACCACTGAGTTAGAAGACCACACATTCAACACAAAACCACACAAAGGAACTTTAACTCATTCCATCCAAGCACAAGAGGTATTGTATGAAAGAAAGTGGATATAGGCATTAATTTTAAATTTCTTGAAAAGCTTTCTTAGAAAGCTTGTATAAACTCTCATATTTCCATTTCCAATAATCAAACCATTATGAAAATAGTATATATCATTATAAATAGCCTAGTTTGCAAGATGATCAAATAAACCATTTGCCTCCTTAAAATAATGAAAGAATTTGTGATAATCAAATTTATCTAGCAATCTCTAGGTGTTTTCCATCATGTAACTCAACTTCCAAGAATTAAAATTATTTTTCTTTACAACATTGACTATCAAAATTGAATCACCTTCTATTATAGTATATTGCAAACCTAAGATAAGAGATTGAATTACAACTTGATCATTTTTACCCAATTGAATCTTTTTTTAAGTAGCCACAACCATCTTTCCATCAAGGTCACAAACAAGATGGTATGCACCTTAAGCCTTAAGGTTTCCTCTTGAGGCCTCGTCAAATTTTAATTTTATGAAAGAACTAGGAGAAGGAATCAATTTAATTTAAGTTCCTGAATGAGAGGATTTGACACAATTTGACACAAATTACTGATTCATAATAAGGGGAATACTTGAAAAAATTCCACACATTTGAGACGTTTGAATCTTAGGAAGAGAAACACAAGTTTGTTGTTTTAAAAAGTGTTACACCTTGTGTGTTATTACCTATTTACTATTACATTGTTTGTTAAAATTTATTTAATATAGTGAATGTGTTTTGTATATGAATCTTGATGAAAATATGATGAATGAATGTTTGATTGAATTTAATTTTTTTATAATGATTTTGTATATGAAATATATGTGATGCATATCAAAGTATTGTAATTGGCTAACTACTGTTATGATGTACTAAGCTGAATGCAGGAACCTATTCAAACCTCCATAAGAGAGGGGAAGTATCACTCAGGAGAAGAACTTGGTTTGGTAACCCTTTATTGAGCCTAAGTAAGCATTCACACACTCCCACCCTAGTTGGTCTTAGTTGATTCAAGTCAGTTCAAGTAAATGGTAAGTGATATTTAGTTTTGGTTGTGAATGTTTATATTGGTTTATGATCTCTTTTTATGAATTTTTTGGATTGAGGAATTTGATTAAGTCTTGTCATCAATTGGAAGTCCTTCTTGTGTGCTTATTTTATATCAATGAGGTATATACATAAAATATATGTAAATGTATATATGTATGTGTTTACAATAAACTCATACAGGTGAGTGAATATGTACATGAGTATAGGTAGGTAGACATATCTATGCATTCAAATGGATGGATTACCCATATACATGGGAATACCGATTGGACTAAGGCGATATGAATATATATGTATATATACACTTTGTGTATATATGTCAATAGATGGATATGAGAGTATAAGTGTTTTTATAAAGGTATTAAAATAATATTATGTATATATATAAATATATATAAATATAAATATATATAAATATATATATATATATAAATATATATATATATATAAATATATATATAAATATATATATAAATATATATATATATAAATATATATATAAATATATATATATATATAAATATATGTATATATAAAATAATATAGATACATATATACTAATATATTTATATATAATTATATATATATCTAATGTTATTTGATATATGTTCATATATGTTTGTTAATTGGTAATTAGTACATTTGATAATCATGAGTAATGAGTATATATTAATATATATATATATATATGTATATATATATTAAGATGGATATATATACACATATATATATTATAATATATAAATGATAGCTATTTGAGATTTATTCAAGTATATTATATAGCGTTGAAAGTTGATAATGGTAAAGCACTTTAACTAAAGCCTATGCACATATAGCATTTCCTTGTATTAAATGTGTTGCATAGTGAAACCTATGAATGAAACAAGAGTCAACCAAGTCAAAATATTGTGAATGCTTTTTGGCATTAAGTGAAACATTGGAAAATGAAATGAGAACATTTTAAAACACTAAAAGAAGTCTTCAAAAAATTATCTATAAGGGTGCCAAAACATGAAATATGACACCAAAACTTGTAGCTTTTGAAATCACAAATGAAGTCTTAAAACTGTAGATGTGTATATAAAATCAGTTAATGATAATTTGGTAGCATTATAGAGGGGTAGTCGACTTTTAAGCCAATTATGAAATATTCTAAAAACCTTGATGTTCATTTGAATCAATAAAAGATTCTTGTTGTCTCTTGAAACAAGTCGAATCGACCATTTGAAAGGTGAGGACTGTTATGTGTTGTAAATTTTTAAGTTAGTTTGATGAGTCATTGTATGGGGGTAGAAAGGTGGAAGAAGTATTAGCTTGTTTGTAGACTTTGGTTGCTTACAATTTATTTTATATAGAGGTGCTCATTCTACCATTTTCTACACTTTTCAATATGATTACTTTATTGGTATTCTATTGTATTTTCTATGCAAAGTGAATTGAGAGATTGAGAGTTAGTGAGTTGTTTTGTTATTTTGCATTAGTGTTGTTAAGAGAATTAGTAAGAGGATAGAAGTGGTAATTGGGTTGTTCTTAGAGGAAGTTGCAAGCGAGCTTGAGAAATTAAGCTAGGAAGGAGGAATTATCAGTTGGAAATT
The DNA here is from genome assembly GCA_007115665.2 of Sequoiadendron giganteum. Lineage (NCBI taxonomy): Eukaryota > Viridiplantae > Streptophyta > Pinopsida > Cupressales > Cupressaceae > Sequoiadendron > Sequoiadendron giganteum. Next base: position 368,629,555 of record CM021106.1, read on the forward strand.
TTATACAGGCATACTAATTTCTATTCCTTTATTATTATATTGGAAATATTTTTTATTCATGTTTGCCATGTTTTGAAAAGAATGTCTTATAAGTGTGTTATGATTCTTAGATATGATTGCATGTTTCTTGATTATTCTTGAACTTGTGAAACCTCTCTATTTGGTTTATCCTTATGTAGATATATATACTACATTGGATTTTATACGAATTTATTTTACTTGTACTATACATAGATTGTCAATTCTATATGTATTATGTCAATACTATAGGAATGTAGCATAAGATACAGTTGTTTTGAGATACTTGTAGCAATGTCATTTAGATATGACTTAATGGGAAGGTTCTTCCTGGGGTTAGGATAATCCATGGGAAAAGGGATAACCTTTGAATAGAATATTAATGGTAAAAAAAAAATCAAGCTATGAAGGTGGTGAAATAGATTACCCTCACTCAAAGTAATAGGTGGTAATCTTTGGCCAAAGTAGTGTAAGTAGCCAATGTTTACACTTTCAGTTCACTGTGATCCAATTTACATGCTAGGTTGGGTATATCATACATGTAGTTGTAGACACATTATGGTAGCTCTAAATATGTAGGAAAAATCACCATGCTCAGGAAAGGCTAAAGGAAGGATAAGGTTACTGTAGACACCTAAAAATGACTTGGGCCTACGACCACTATTTTACCACCTTTCATCATAACATGATTATAACATTTTAATTATGTTTCTAACCCACATTCAACTATTAATTAAATAATTCATAATTATTTAATTAATTCATAATCTCTCATTCTTCATGATTATTAAATAAATAAATCTTATTTATTTATTTAATATGTCGCTAATTACCAAAATCATCTCATAATTAAATAAAGCCTCATTTATTTAATCCCTATCATTAATGTCCTCTTTATTATTAATAAATATATTTAAAATATATTGATTTAATATGTCACTAATTCCTAAATCCTCTTAATTAAATAGATTTGCTAATTTATTTAATTAATTAACTAATTCTTCTAAATTAAATAATTATTCTTAATTATTTACTTGTTGCATGTGACACTTCTATATTTTTAAATAAAACAAATCATTTAAAAATTTCTCACATGGTTAATTGATTCTTCATTTAGTAATTAATTTCAAAAATCAATTACTTATTACCTCACAAAATCCATATTTTGAATTAATTTAATTCAAAATGGAATTATTCTTCTACAAATCAAGTAATTGCTAAAATTATTGATTTTCTAAAATCTCATCCCCTTATCTTCTGATTTTTACTAATTTCATCTCAAGGTCACGTTTATTCTCCATCATTGATTTAATTTATTAAATTAAATCCTGTCCAC